>VZTX01026997.1:0-78256 GCA_013400915.1 Pardalotus punctatus | reverse complement strand
AAAAAAAAAAAAAAAAAAAGCAAAGCGCCAAGAGAGGGGGTTAAGGTTGGGAGAGCTGTTGCTCCAAGCAGCAGTGCAAGGAGTTGCTCAACTCTCACTTAGCAGCGCGGTAGGAAGGACAATGCGTTAGGGCGCTACCCCAAAACGTTGCCGTGGCTGCGAATGGTGCTGGGCGCTGAGGTGGGCTCCAGGTAGGTACCGTCGCTTTTCGGTTTGCTCTGCACTTCCTCGATCCTTAGCTGAGGATTGAGTTGGACTTACTCTTCTGTGATTGGGTTGACAATGTAAGCGACCAGAATTTCACTCAGAAAATGCATTTTAAAGTATTTTTAGGGGAGGAAAGGCAAATGGAGAGGACTGAAGAGGTTTTCGGTGAAGTTTTGGTGACTCTTTCCAACTGACAGATTTCTGATGATTCTGAAGAAAGATGACAGATGAGAGGCAAAAGCAGGTATTAAACAAGGACAGAGTGAGAAGTGATTTGCAGGTCTGAGGGTTTTTAATTAAAATATGTGTTTCTCCATGTCAAAGAAAAACCACAGGGTGACTTGCCTAATGTCTTTGGAGTCAATTTCAGAAGGAGTGTTTTGTTTGTCTGACCGTTACTTCTTTTTGAACACTTAAGATGCCGTAGTTTGTACAGAACACAGGGTCGTGGCACAAGTGACAGGGAGGTGACAAGAGGGCTCTGCGTCTGCTGTCTGTCAATGTGTTATAGACATTAGCATAAGAATGGGGTCTTATCTGTGAAAAGTTTCTGAAGACCATTTGAAATACATGTGTCAAGCGTCTTCATGCTGTGATATGCGTGATTAGATGAGAAATACTAGGGTCACCTTTTTCATGTTAAAAGAAATAGCGGATTTAAAAAAAATTTTAGAGGTAAGGCTACACAGCTCATTTATTCTTAGGAATTTAAAATAAAACTTTGAGCTAAAGCTAACCTATTATAATAGTTAAAGATGGGCTGGAACCTTATAGGTCGCAAAATCCCTACTAAATTTTATCGGCTCGACTGGGCTGACCTGGCAGAAGGCAGGAGCGTTAGACGGGGCTGAAATGAGCCGCCTGAGGCTAACGCAAGCTGAGTATCGGTGCCCTTATGTTCCTCCCAGACTTTGCAAATGATAATTTGGACAAGCCTGCAATTATTCCTCACCAGTCTGGCCAAGCTCACATGATGCGAGAGGGGAACCGTGCGTGTTTCGCAAGCGCGGCGGCCCCGCGGCCGGCACGGGCGGTGCCAGCGCACGGGCGCTGGGGGGGCTNTGCTCATTCGTTCTCTCTCCCGCCACTCCCCTGCATATTGCCGTCCTGGGAGAGGTTGTTCTCCTGGCTTATTTCAAAGCTGTGCATCCTGCCGAGAGCTGGGGGCAGCTGTTCCCACCTCGCCCGCCCGGGGAAAGCCCAGCTCCCTGTTCTGCTTTTGGGATCTGACCTCTTCTGAGACACAGGCTCTGGGCCCTAAGTGTTGTTAGGGAAATATTTGGAGTTGACTGGCATGTGAATAGGGTTGCTAATAATTTCTGAGTGTCCCTGCTGCAGCTGAGGATGCAAAATCTTTGTTTGATGTTCTAGAAAATAAAAGAATGTGCTGCATTCAATACAACAGATTTTTTAAAAGTTGAAAACACTGTAATAAAAATATTTAATAAAAGCAGTAGAGACGGTAGAGCCTTCAGGAAATACTGCTTCTATGGCAGTTAGGTCTGAACACTTGATCTTACATGGCCCATGACTGGCAAGTTTTGGCACAGCTATGCCTGGCACCGGGGTCTGCTTTTGCAGCTTCCTACATTTTGTGGTCTTGGCTTCCACCGCAGGGCAGAGCCCCCTCACTTTGCTACCACTCTGTGAAATGCTACACCCTCTTCTCTGAAAGCTGCGAGAGCATCTGACAGGTGGCGAAGAAGATCAGGGTTACTCTGGAGTGGTATGAGAGTACCTGCTGGTTTACTCTAGGAACCCATGGCACTGCTAGGGTGACAAACTCCAACAGATGTTGACCACACTCAGAGGTGAAACAAAAATGTAATCTTGGCTTTTTCATTCAAATGGCCCTGATCATTTGTGAGTAGTTCCCCGAACCAATATTCCTCCAATTTACTAAGAAATTGTATAGGGGCAAGTGTGTGGTCTTTGTGAAGAAACATTTCCAGATCCTGTTTCTGTTGCAAAAAAAAAAAAATCAATGACTTGGATGAACATAAAGTTCAGGTTTGCTTTGTAGCAAGGAAGTAGAACTGACAGATTACCTATAAAGTGACCATCTTCTTGCCTGTATATGGCTGTATGTAGTTGCCTCTTTTGTCAGGAAGTTGAAATCCCCAAAATATTGATGCCTTAAACCAACAAATCCTTCCTTATACCATAGTTACTTTGAAATTTATTTCATAAAGGGATTTTCAAGTGCAATTTTCAAGTTTGTAAAATGGATCCCGTGGACAGGATATTTTTGTCAGCTCCTTTAGCAGAGGGAAGGACTCTGACCTTTATCTTTCCAGTCTGAGGCCTAAAATAATATTTCTTTCTGCTGTAGTGATTTTTTTTCAATAAAATGTTTCTGGGTAGACCTAGCTCTTGCCAAGATCAGGAACATCTCAGTAGCCTTGCTGAGACAATGCAGGCTTTGTATAGCTATGGCTGGTCGGGCTTTGGTGACACAGTAAACTCAACAGAGGAAAGCAACTTTTTAGTAACTACAAAGCTGACTACCTGATATTTCAGGGCATTTTTGTCCTTTCCAGGCTTTCATTTTCCCTGATCCCAAGCAAGATTTTATTTGAAAGGAAGAAAGAGTTTCTGATATTTTTCAAGTGTGTTTTACAAAATATGCTTAGAGTCTGGATGTTATTTTTTGCTCAGGTGTGTCATAAAGCTGAGCCTAAATAAGTACAGATGGGCTTATTTGTCATGAAATGGAAAGAAACTACAAAGACATGAGAATCCTCAACCAATAATAATGCAACAAAAGTAACTTTCAGCTGTTCCCAAAGGGAGAATGGCTTAACCAACCACTAACAACTGAGAGGCTTTCTATCTTGTTTGCCAATGCAAGAGCCATTGGGAGGTTTGCTCTGGAGAAGTAACACCCCAAGTGATGTAGCTCAGAGTCTGCATTCATGTTATGGCCTTATGAGTAGCCAGTGTATGTACTGGAGTTGTGCCTTAGAAATAAACTGAGATACTGCCTCTGCCTTCTTATCTTTTATCAGAGAAACTTAGAAAGCTCCACCATAAGTCAGGGTGTAGGCTGAGTTTCAGCAAGTTCAGTTCCCCGTGACATTGAAGATGTCATTTATGATTGCTGTGTCACAGACCTGGGATTCCTGACCGGGGTGTTTCTGCTGTGTGGACCTGCTCATACAGGTGGAGCGGAGGCATTGTCACTGCCATGTGGGGTTTGTGCACGAAATAGCTGGTGAGAGGCAAGAGATGGGATAGATGCGGGTGGAGCACAAGGAAATGGTGAGGGGTCAGCTGGGTACAGAGTGAGAACAGAATGCCAGCAGACTGGCTCTCGTACTACCTCAGCAGCAAGGGACAGATTTTAGAAGGAATTTAGGAGAGGTGAGCAAAGTTCCTCTGCAGTTGTGACCAGGGAGGTAGTCCCAGTGAGGAATTATGAGGGAAAACAGAACGGCATATGATGGGAAGCATAAAGTGGGTGTTCATAAGCTGCAAAAGACACCCATTTGGGCTATTCAGCTCTGCCTGCCTGAGCAAGTATCATGTGTAAGGACACCTTTTATTTTATTTGTTAGAAGATGGAGAGAGGATCAACAGGAGCACACAAAAATGAGTGGCACATTCAAAGCTATGGAAATTACTCTTGAAGTAATATTTGGAAGATGAAACAGTGGATAAGATTGTAGATCAACAGTGGATCAAATTAGGAAAGAACAAAAAGGAATGTCACCATTAATAAGCTAATGTGAGGGTGAGACCCCAGAGACGTGTTTAAGCTGTGAGGGCAGAGAGAATAGCCAATGTCTTTCACATACATGTAGAAAGCATCAACAGGTCTTAACTGTGCCTTGAAAGAAAGGCTGCCCAAATTAAAACTCAGCCCTGCCTGCAAACAGAGCAGTAATGGTCACTATGGAGAGAAAAGAGACTTTGGGTATTACCTGAGACGGGGGATATTTGAGACTCTGCTTTATCCACATATAGCCGGAAGTGATGGCTGGGCTTTCAGCAGACAGTCTTTCAATCTTCCTAGAAGAAAAAACAACTGAGGGCGTTGGCTGGGCTGGATATTATGGGGAAGCAAACAGAAGGAAATTGAAATGTAGGGAGAATTTTGCAATTTAACTTGGTAGAGAGATAAAGTTAAAAGCAAAAGAGAAGTCATGAGGGTTGATGGAATGGAAATTGTAAAAAAGGCTGAATGGTGGACATAATGGGGGAGGCTAATGGATGGTGCTGAATGGGACCACTTGAAGGTTAGTGCAGGAAAAACTCAGTATTAGTGCAGGAAAAACTCAGTAGTAGAGAGCCTCTGGGCAGTGCATGCCAAATAAGCAGTCTTTTTTAATGAGGAAAAGAAAAGGATAGGAGCAGCAGAGGAACGGAATTGATAAAATGGACACAGAATGACAAAGAGGGTGATACAGGTCATCAGCATAAATCAGCAACAACAAGAAGAGAAAAATGGGGAATCAAAACCCAAGGAGGAAGGTGATGGACTTGGGTGAAGGGGAGGCATTTGCAGGGGTGGGAAGAGAAGAGAAGAGAAGAGAAGAGAAGAGAAGAGAAGAGAAGAGAAGAGAAGAGAAGAGAAGAGAAGAGAAGAGAAGAGAAGAGAAGAGAGAAAATGAGAAATGAGCAATCCTTAAAAAGAGGAGGAGGACAAAGAGGAGGAGGAGAAGGAAAAGGAGGAGGAAGGAGAACGGGGAGGGAAAGGTCAGCTCACTGAGTCTCATCCCAATCAGGAAAAAGCTGAGACAGAGGTGCTTCATTAGGCTTTGAAAGCTGTGCTCAAGATTTCAGGACTTGTAAGGATGGAAGTATGGAGAGACTGTGGTTAACAAGTCTTTAAAGCTGCAGGATGTGCTGGGGTGACAAACAGAGGGCATGAGGTCTGAGGAGTGTGCAGGGTGTGACTGCGGGAGCTCTTACGGTTGGGGAGGGAGGAAGAGCCAGAGCTGGGAAAAAAGTATAAAAGGCAAGGAGGCAAGATAGTCAAACATGGTCATGCAAGCAGGGACATGTCCTCTAGGTGTTTTTGCAACAAAAGAGCATGTTCAACTCACCTCAATAAAATATTAGCATTATTAACATGACTTAAGGCCATGTTTCAGGCAGTAAAATTTCTGTTGACTGTGTATACTGAAATTTCACTAGCGTTCATACACTGCTATCCACATTCTAATGTGAGTGCTAGTCCTCAAATGCTAGGAAGCATTTCACTCTCATTAGCATTTTCATTAAAGGTAACACTAATACAGTACCTGAAGGTCACAGGAGCATAGTCACAGATAAAGCTGTAAGCAGAGCTAGACTTAATGTGTGAGTGTATTCAAACTTTTGGGACTGCAGTACAGTCTGTGGCTCTGGAAGATGGATTCTGTCTTTGGTTTCTTGGCCTCATGAAGCAGGCAAGAAAAGATACAACTTCTCTGACTTACTGAGCGCACACATTCAATGAATGTGGAGGTGCCTCTGGCTGGGTCAAGGAGATCTGAGTGTGCTTGTTGTTGCTGCCATATGTTGTGTCTTAGTCAGTGTTTACGAAGTAAATGGGATGAGTAATGTTACTGACAAGGTAGCCTGCTCACCCTGAGCACCCAGGCTAAGGGTGGCTGCAGATGTACCCAGCAGCATTGCACAACCCCAGGGCCCAGGAGCAAGCTTCAGCCTGGGCATGGCCCAAACAGGCCACAGTTGTCCCGCATGGAGGGAAAAATATGAGAATTTCATAGAGGATAATTGTATTGAGCAACAATAAACAAAAAGGCTTTTACGTGCTTCTTTCACATACTGAAGTCCCACGTCTCAGCTTACCTATGTGAGTCACAGGTCAGACTGTATGTGTGCAGAATATAAATCTTCCTAAGCACCACGGAGTGGCAAGAGGTGTCTGGGACATCAGGACAGTGCCCTGCCTCCTTTGGTGCATGGTCAGGGGGAACAGGGTCTGAGACAGGCAACAGCTCCTGAACACACCTGTGTCCGTGCTGCTCTACTCCTCTCTGCCTTGGAACACGCCAGCCTGGAGCCCTCCCTGATATGGTAGGGTCTGTTCTCTGACCTGTGTTTTGCCGCAGGTGTTTGCAGGTCCTTGCTGGAGGTGTTGAGAAGATGGCTTTCCACAATCACTCTTTATTTCTCTTGGAAAGCTCTGGTTTTCTGCAGGGAGTTGTCTGCAAGCTTACATTTTTTGGTAAGCAGCAAGACAGACTGGCAGACAATTTCAGTTTTTACTGTTTGCTAATCTTACGAGTCTAAGTAAGAAAATTCCTGTTGAAATTCCTCTGCAAACTCCTGGCCATTCCCATGGCCACCTGCCTCAGGAAAAGTTTATCAGGTACACTGTCTGGTTGATATACAGGGCACTGTGTAAAAACTACAGCTCTGAGGAATGTGGAATGAACTGCCAGAATCCCTGAGTAAATACACTAAGTGTTGCTATACTGAAGACACTGGTGGCTTTTTCTGTTGGCTTTTGCATCAGAATGAGAAAAGCTCAGGGCAAGCAGTTTGCTTACAGAGCAGTTTCAGGGCTTTCCCCCCCTCTAACTACAGCATTATCTGGAGTATCAACAGTGGTTTTTTGATTCCTGCCATCTCCCAGAGATGGTTTTGTGGTGGTGTGCTAGTGGGAAGAGAGGCACCATTAAAACATACTAGGGATTTGAGAGGTGTTGCCAGTGATTGTGCTAGTCCTTGGACTGTGGGGTTGCTGAGAGCAGGTTGCTGGCACTGTTGTGGTGTCCGTCCCATTGGCCTTTACCAAGGAGACTGAAGTCTGAGTCAGATCCTATCATTACCATCAGTAGATCACTGGGGTTTTTGTTGTTTTGATTTTTTAATTTTTTTTTTAAGGAAAAGATATTGTTTGTATATTTATACATATATATATCAACAGTATATGCACTACCGGTATCAACACAAATCAGTCTCAGTGCCGGATTTTTAATTCCAAAAGCACTGTCAGTTACCATCTTTATTTCTGTTTTAGGGAGGTGATCCTGATGGGATGATTTTACCCACTGTGCCGTATTTCTTTTCTTTTCTCTCCTCCTGTGTACCAGAAATACACTCTTGAGGAGTGCCACAAGAGACAAGCTATTAAAGAATATACTACATATACAAAAGAGGCCATAAGGATGTACCTTCTTCTAGCATGAAGCATCTCTCCTGATATGTTTTCCAACAGACACAACAAGGTTTTTTTATAAATAAATAAGTTATAAATAAATAAATAAGACTGTAAAAAATACAGTCTCCAAATAAAATTAAAGCAAAGTTGCTGATGATGCAGTCTACTTACCTATGGGCAGTTTAATAAACTTAATTTTATGGAAAATGCCCTTTATCTGTAAGCCTAGAAGGTTAAGTTCTCAGTAAAGCTTCATACTGGTAATAGTGAAAATCAGTTGAAGACCACAGCTCTCTGTGAATGTTGCCAGTACACAGGACATGGACTGCACAGGGGATTTGTAAGCTGGGATGTAAGTTTGTAGTACCTTTGGACACACCTTCATGTTTTTAATACATAGACAACTGTATGTTCTCTTGTTGCTGTACTCCAAAGTGATTGGAAAGGATCCTGCTGCAGTTTGGGAGCTGTAATTGTGCTACCACGGGGTGAATACAAGGCCACCTGTCCCCTGTGCCCTAGGAATACCCACAAATGGGTTGGACAAACCCTTTCCAGAGCTGAGGCTGGTGCAAAGAGGATTAGATAAGCTTGTTAGTTGTTGTTGTGCAAGTTTCTTTCAGAGTTCTGTGTTCAAAGCAGGCTCACTGCTTCCCCATCCTCTGAGGTTCACCTTTGCCTTCTGGCACTAGTGCCAGTTTCTGGGGCTTCCACTCACTCTGCTGGCTCTGTCTGTGTCAATCAGCAAGTTTGGTCCTGTGGCCAGGGATCCTAGCACAGGATGCATGTTTGCAAGGATGCAGAGTGAGAGGTCTGTGGAGCACCAGGGCATACCCAAGTCAGTTCAGAGCACTAGACATCTGGATGCAGAGATGTTAGAACCATGGAAAAGCAGAAGGGATGAACCCCCTTCCCACCAACATCAGGTGCTTTGACTGCCAGGCAAGGTAGATGAACCAGACTTTCATTTTCACTGCATTTCTACATGGTTCAAATCTGGGTTTCTGCCACAATACCAAAACGCAGGAAGGGCTTAGCTTATGCCTGACCTCTAACAAGGGGGTTTCCATGTCTTCTGTATCAAGCACTGTAATATGAACATCATTTTGTTGCTTCTTCTGTCGATCCAAACCACTCATATCACACGTCCTCTTCATCTAATCTTATCTGTCTTGTGTTGCAATCCTTGCTGTACTTCCCTATTTCCAAATCAAAGCACAATCTTTCTGAAAAAGAATCTAAAAGCTGCCTCCATTCTGAAACGTGGCCTGTTTCAAACAAAGAACATCAGGTGGTGGTTAACACATTGGTTTGTTAATCCTTACCTGGAAAGGAACTGGTGCCAAAACAATTGCATTCTTATAGCTCCTGCAAATGCTAATCACTATTAAATAAAGGTTTCTTCTCAATTCACATGTACTATTGTATGTATATGTGCAATAGGGTGTAGAACAAGCCAGGCAAGAAGCAAGAAGTATATGAATGACTGGTTTTGCAGGAAAAGCACCAGTATAGATCTTAGGAAACCTGGGTTCGTGTCCCTGCCTTGCCATAGAAAATGACATGCATGAGTTAACAGTGGTATGGTCAAGTGGTTTTTGTGGATATCTGTTTTGTGGTTACTGGTCCCTGCTGGTATAGCTGAACATCCCATCGGGTTGTGAGCTCTACTGTGACAAATTTGTGGGAAACTTTGGCAAATCTCAGGGATTTTTCTGTGTATGGCTTACGTCTGCATCTTGATAGGGTTGGGCAGTTGTCCTGTGAGACTTCCCAGTGAGGATGAGGGAAGGTGCCAATCACAGCTGGACACCTAACCCAAACCCCTGGCATCCTGTGGGCTGCTTGCCTCAGCTCCCTTCCTTCACTCCCACAGCCCAGCGGTGAGGGGGACTTGGTGAAGCACTGCAATGGCACAAGATGTCAAGGTATGGGGAGGGGGAACTGCCCAGCGGCTGCATTTCATGATCCAGCTGTGTCCCTGTGAAGGGAGAGTAGGGTCCTGCTGACAGAGCGGTGAGCAGCACTTGCTGTGAAATTCCAGCCGCAGGGGAGAGCCAGGAGTCCCCAGGCTGTGGGTGGGACAAGTCCCAGGTTTCTGCTTCAGATCACTGGTTTTGCAAAAGCAATTTGAAATGCACTGCTAAAGTGCCTGTAACTCTAGTGTTGATAAATAGATATAACTGTTGTAGCCCACTCCAGGAAAAAGTGTCCACACAATATAACCTACAGAGATCTGAGACTGTAACTGCTCCAAGAGCATGAAATTTTGCATCCAAAAGTTTCCATTGTACAAGCAGATCTAAAAGAAAGAAGACAGAGCATTTCTGGTTAATAAGGATGTCCTGCATTTTCTATCAGGAGACTTTTTATTTGCTCGTAATTTTGGAAAACTGTGCATTGCATGGCAAGATGCCTGATGCCTGTGAATTGTTGTGCATTTAGCTGTGTAGAGGCCCAAGAGTCACTTAGTCTAAAATTATTTGACCATTTCTGAAAATCAAAGCTAGGGAATTTGCTTTTTTTCAAACTTTTGCAACCTCTTCCTAAGGCAGTGACTTGACCTCAAGCAGGGAAGTGGTTCTTGGGCAGGAGTCAATGCAGGATATAAACCTTTAAAAACAGTTTCCACGTGTTTCGTGGAAACTTCAACTTTTAACTTCCAAGTCCCCAAAGCCACTGTTGACGCTGCCTATGCTCTGAGAAAAACCTGAGTCACAGGTCTAGCATGAACCTGCTGGGCTCTCTGCCCTGACTTCAAGAGCAGTCTACAGGGCATCTAAAGATAAAGAAAGCAAAGAAACACCCACTGGGGCTTGTGGCTCCTGAAGAGCAGGCTGGACGTAGTGGAAGGAAAGAGAGAAAAGAGAGACAAAGAGGCAGGAGAGGGAAGACAACTATCTACCTTGAAAAGTTGATGAAGAGTCAGAAGGCTGATGGAAAGGGGGATTTGATAACTCAAACAGAAGTGACTGAGAAGTGGTGGCTGGGCAGGGAGACAGCACATTTAGGAGTAAGGTCTGATGTGGGGACTGCACTCAGAGCCAGCCAGGAAGGGGTTCTCAAAGCTGGAGACAATGACAGGAGGAAGGAAATGGGGGAGTTTGAGGCACTGCTGCTGGACAAGGGCAGGAGCTGTTGGACAAGGGCAGGAGAAGAAGAAGGGGCAGGTCATCCGAGGAGACTGGATAGAGCCCAAGCACTTGGGGATGTGAATCTAAGGCTTTTCACTGCTCCAACTTTCCCTCAGTAAGCTGTAAGGAGTCCCCCACTTCTGCCTCTTCCCTCTTTCTCTGCTGCTGCCCTGCCTGTCATTTACTGTTCCTTTTTGAAACAGAAGTCCTTGCAGTAAATCTCATGTACTACCCCTCTGGTGACACATGGATCAGTAGGATGCCTCATGATGGAATTTGGGGTTGGGTTTCCATTCACATAAAAAAAAAAATACAGACAAGCTTAGGAAACTGTGCAGAGATACATCCAACTCGTAAAAAATATGAAGTGTGGAATTCAGATAGTACCAGATTTATAGTCTACACAATCCTAGTTTGCCTTTTGTTATATATTTATTATTATAGTATGATCCTGGTTTTTTGACACATGCAGTACTGATGAGCTTTTTTTGGAGGAGCCTTGCCATATGCCATCCATAAAAAGGAGGGTGGACAATTAAAAACACTAATTTTTAAAAAAAATTAATATTTAATTTTTTTCTCATGCTGTTCAGGAGGTAAATGGTTCATGCTCTTGAATTCCTTTGCTCTGAAGAGAGATTTATTACTCTTTGTCTTTTTAGTGGTGCTCATTGCTATATCATTTAAATACTTACAAACAGTGGTGAGATAATCTGCACAACAACCATTTGATATTTATTTGCTAAAAAATACGGACACAGGATATAAATTAAGAAATTTGCCATAGTTTTGATTATACAGTTTAGGATGCCAGTGCCAGGCACAGGTGAACTTGTTTAGTTAAAGGCCATCTTCATTGAACAGTGTTCTTTGGGCTTATGTCAAGCTAAGAGGTTATTTTTGTTGATCAAAATAAGTTGAAGTGTTATTTCCATGTTTTAAAAATAATGCAACCTTTTTTTTTTTTTTTTTTTGCTTTAGAGTGAAATCTCATTTAGAAAATGTCACAATATTTAACAATAGAAACAGGATAAAGAATTCAGAAATTAAATGTTTGCCTTAAGGCAAAACAAATTGTCTCCCTTTCTTGTTTTATTTGTACTTCAGCTACTAGTATGAGTCAGTCACACTGCTCACCTCATGACTCTACTTTCCAGAAAACTTAGTTTTGCTTTAGATGCACATTTTCAAAATGCATTTCCCAGACAGTTCCCTTGCAGCTCTAAGTGCTCATTGCTTCTGCAAGCAAATTGCAGTTCAGAAAATGTTCCTCTCTGAAAACAAGGAACATGCCATTGGTCACCATCTGTACAAAGCTTGGTTTAAATGACTTGGCCAGTGATACACAGGATGCATGTGCAGACCAAGGGCAGAAACCTGTAAACAAGAACCTCTTTATTGGCCTTAGCTGTGGGTTCCCCTTCCCTGCAGTGCATCAGGGGCTGTGTCACCTCTGCTGTCTCTGGCAGAACGGTGGGGACAGCAGACAATGTTGGTGTCTGAGCCCAGCCTCTCCGCAGGAGCAAGGCCACCCTCTGTTCTGCATGTCGAGCGAAGGAGGGCCCTGTCTCCCACGAGGGTCCAGAGCAGTGTGAGATCCAATTTGCAGCACCCACCTTCCAAATATGAGGTGCTCCAGGGGCCCTCTGGTGCTTCACAGGGGAAGCAGCACATTGTACCACTCACCCCACCGTGCACAGGGCTGTGGAATCCATCCAGACCCGGGCTGGTGCCTTCACTTGGTGAAACATGGGAGTGAGGGCAGTGGTACCACTTGGCAGGTTGGAGGGTAACCAAGGAAAGCCCTGTGATGGTCCTGTCCCTCCTGTAGAGCTATGTTGGGGTATACCAGAGACAAGTGCCTGGGGAGATGATCCCTGCCACTGCATAGTCAGGGATCTGTGGGGCTGGGAGGAGAACTCTCAGGTAGAGGCATCCTCATCATCGATGGCTGATTAGGTATTGGGCTGGGAAGGGGGAATCCTGGGTTGTCATTTCTGTGCCATGGCCCCTTTCTGTGTTTTATCCACATCCCTGCACATCCGTGGGGTAAAAGAGGGAGGAGCAAGCCTTGTCTTCTTGTGGGTGGGAGTCACTCTCAGTCTGAACTGCACTGCTTGGGGGCTGGTTTGAGGATGCAGTGGTCCTACATGCATCCCTGCTGGTCAGCTGGAGAGCCAGTGAGACTGAACAAGCAGAACAGGTGACCAAAACCTGGCAGGGTGATCTTCTTTCACTGACACCATTGCAGCTGAGAAAGCTGCTGAGAAGAAAAATGAGGCTGGTGTCCTCTGCATGGTAAGAAAAGATAGGGGGACAAAGAAGGAAGACATTAAGGAGGACAAATAATGAAGAGTGTGCTGAGGACAGGGATATTAACCATGCTGACTGTACTAGGGTTAGACATTTCCTTGCTTAGGGAATATGTCCAGCATGGCTCTGGCCACCACAGGCACTTCTTCTAGAGATCTGTTTAATAAAAGTGTCATGGAAATGCAGAAGTCAAATGTAGCAATTCACCCTGTGCTGCTGGGGTGTAGGACTCTCCATTTCCTGGTGGATGACAATTACAAGTGATAGCTACCTGAAGTTAGGCTGTTTTCAGGTGAGGAACAGGAGACTGAGATGATGGGACTGTGGACTCAGGGTTGCCCACCACACAGGGCTGCCTTTCTGCTTTGCACGCTGCCTTCAGGCAAGCTAGGGCTGAGGAACAGCTGTATAATGCAGCTGCTTTCCTTTCCATCAAACCATCCCAAAAGCCTCTGTGACTCAAGAAAAGTGCAGGATCAGAGCCTGAATGCATTACATTTCCTAGCCAGTGTGAACTGGCAAAGCTTTGCTTCTTTTCTAAAGCAGAAATAGACAACTGAGAAACACTTGTTGCACTGGGTGTAGCAGACACCAGAGGGAAGGCATCCCTTGGCCAATCAGCTTGAAATCCAGAGTCAGAAATTAAGCACACAGAGCAATCTCCCTTATTCATAGCAAATGGCTGAAGATAAAGACAAAATCTCCTGTCCTGAGTGGGCAGCAACACAGCAGATCATGCTACAGCCTTCATTGAGCAAACCTGAGGTGTGCATGTTTGTGGAAATTAAAGGGTGAATGATTCCCAAACAGAGAAAAGGACCTCCCAAAAAATTAGAAGAGTTTGCACCTCTAATAGGGGATGTAACATTTACACTCTTCTCCTGACCTGTGGTGGTAGCAGTACATTTCCTTTCATGCACCTGCGCCCATGCTCATCTGAACTTTCTCTGTTCTTCTGCAAGGCCACAGGCTCTGAGGAGGACCTGAAGGACCTGGTGATTTCTTTGTAACACAATAGCAACTTTTCAAAAGATGCAGCACTGACATCATAATTTAATGTCTGTCCATTCCTTTGTTCATTTAATGGAACAATCATAGAGAATGCAAACCACCCTCTTTTCATCTTCAAAGCTTTTATCAGGTCTGTAGACTGGCCCAGCTGTGTTGGCCAGATCATATTTAGTTCCTTCTCTGTGTGCTTCACCCCTGCTTTCTCACACTGACAATACTAGGGGCCACACCTGACCACCTTTCTTGGAAAAGCTCTTCATCTGCTGGCCAGATTTTCCCTGTCTAGGCTGTATGTGCAGTGTGCTGATGAAACAACCAGGGAAAACACAGCCTGAGTTTCGTGTGAGCCAAAGCAGCTTGCAGTAGTGACCCTCCAGCAGCAGCTCAGAGCCACCTTGGCTGTGTGATGCTGGCAAGGAGAGCCCGTGACTGCATAGGTTACTTGAAACTGGTGGAAATCAGCACATGGTTTTCTGACTTTCAAAGCTGAATTGGTGTCAACCCCCTTGGAGACAATGTGCATTATTACTGTTGTACTTGAGCAGGGTGGAATTTCTTTTCCTTTGTGTTCTCTCTCTGTTCAGAGTTTGATTTAATATTCCTTCTCTCCCTCTGTTTTGGTTACTCTGTATCTTAGTGCTTAGCGATTTCCTGCCCCTATATTGAAAGTTTTTAATGAAGAATTTCAGCAACACTCAGAGTTACCAGTAAAAGCCCTGTGCAGATTTTGACAGAAGGAGTTATATGAAATTACTTCTAATCTCTTTATCCTTGTCACACCACTCTGCTATGCAGTAATACACCAAAGAATTTCCAGAAAGCAAAGGTTGGCAACTTACAATACCTACCCACTTGGTTGAAAAAAAAATTAATAAAGAAATCAGGAGGTGAATTCAATCTGCTGCTTTGTTAGCTGGGGGACAAAGGAGGGGGAAAGTGGGGAGAGAAGTCTGGAAAAAGTAAACATTTTCTCAGTTTATTTTTTTCAAATAAAAACTTGAGGCCAAGCAGGCCATTTCCCTCAAAAGTTTAGATCATGTTCTGAAAGCTTAAAAATGAAGTGTTTTGGTTGACTTTATCATGGCAGCTGTCAATGGCACATGGTTAATCCCTGTTAGGGTGGCAAAGCTGCAAAACAACAGTATGTCCTTGAGTGCACCAGTTCTGTGCCTGACAGGTTTTCATTTCTCACCCCATTGCATAACGCTGGCACGCACATCCAACACGTAGAGAATGAAACTGTCTGAGTAGGGCTTGGTCCTGCTTCCATTCAAGTCAAGGCCAATACCTTTCCAGTTCTCAACAGAGGCAAGGTCATGGCATGTGCTGGAGCTGACAGCAGCCAGGTGGGGAAGCCAGGCAACAATATTTTGGAATAGGTCAGCTGTCTCCTGCTCTAGTCCAATCCTACCTGCACTTGTGCTAGGGCTTAGCATTTGAAATCCCATGGCCACTAATGACTTTCATTGCTTGTCTTTTGTTCTCTCAGATTTATTTCCTTTAAAGAAAAAACAAGAAAAAAAGAAAAAAAACCCAAACAAAAAAACAGATATTATTTCCTCCTGAAACACACGCATACAGATTTTCTGGTAGTCTGTGTTTGTCAGTCTTAGCCAAGTGTTGTGTGTAGGTGTAATGTGATTTTAAAAAATAAGATGAGATGTGGGTGGGACTGAAAATGCAGTTGCTATTATTCATTTGTTTATGCCATCATACACGTGTGATCAGGCTGTGATCTTGTGCAGCAACCTAGGAACCTACAGATTGCTTGAATCATCCTTCTGTAAAAGAGCCAGGAGAGTTGTTATTTAATGCTTCTACTAGATCAGCAAGATCTGTATATACTACATCTGTATTTCATAGCTACAGCCAGCAGGAGCCCACACGTGTTGAAACGTCAGCATAGAAATCCGTACCTGTACTTTTTTCCTTACAACATGCAAGCTCATCAGGATGCTAGATAGGATAAAAATTTGTGTAAACAGCATACAAAAGTGAAGATTTTGTAACAATAAAAATATTTGTAAGTTTGGGTCAAGTTTGCAAAACAGACTAATCTGTGTAAAAATAAAAATTCCAAGGAAGATATTTCTGATTTTCAATTCTGAGCACTTTATGTGGAAATTGAAGGAACCTTTAAAGTGCTAGGGGAAAAAAATTAAACTGAAATCGATTTTTTTATTTGGTTGAGAAAAGCATGCAAAAATAATTTTTGTTACTGTTGTTTCTGGGGTCAACTTGTGATAGAAACAAAAAAGGCTGTTTCTACACCTTCAGTTTTGATACACCTGCTCAGAAGGAATAAAAATGTGGCACTGGCGCTTGATTGCCAAGCCACCCTCAGTTGGGTAGAGTAGGGAGATTTTCTGTGGGAGCCCAGTCCTGAATGCTCCTTCAGCTCTGTGGAAACTTACCCATGACGTACACAGACCATCCAAAAATCTTAGATACAGATCCCTTATCACATTTTTGCTGGTTCAACAACATTCCTGCTTCCACAGAGAAGAGTTCTTCTAGCTGCAGGCAGTACAAACTTGTTGCAGTGCTAATTATTTGATCATCTGCCTCAGTATTTCCAGATGTAAAAGATTTCTTTATTTTGGTTGTTAAAGAAGGGGTTTGGTTTTCTATCTCTATTTCCCATTAGTTACATCTCTGCTGGTAAATCAAATGTGCCCGGAATTGCTCTCTGGCACAGAGGCTGGTGGCCTCCAGAGGAGGATGCTGTTTCACCTGCCAAAACCAAATGACTGCACCCAAACTGCATGTAAGGTACAATCCAGAGCTTACCCTAACCCCCAGCCCGTGCCTGGGAGACTGATAATCTGCCCTCTGGTTTGGGCAACTGGTATTTAAATGACACAGGTCCAAAATGTGTCAGCTGTTCTGGACCTTAAAAGATGCAATTGGTTTCCAGCACCCAGGAATGCTCACTGACATGGTTTGACTTCACTTACTTCTGTGGAGGTGGTTTTTACATCTCTCCCTTCCTCATTGGCACTGATCAGAACAACAGCCTTCTTTCAGAGGCTCCAAAATCAGGTGTATACTTATTATGTCCCCAAGCAAAGTATTCAAATAAAAGTATAATTAGTGCTAGCATCTTTAGCAGGTGTTCTAGAATGAGGCTGGTAGGGGAGAATGAAGCCATCAAGATAAAAACCTGGATCCATGGGATGTCTGCCCAGGAAGAAGCAGTGAAACAAGGCAGAATGACAGGTAGCAGCAGATGCTGATGGAGAGGGCTGCTGGCTGCTGCTGAACCGAACAGTTTCACTGGGAATAAAGTCAAGAATTTCTAAGCAGGCATAAGACATGGGTCTGTTTGCAGAGGGGGAGAAGGAGAAGTCTGGAGGCTCTAATGGCCTGGTTTTGGTGGGGTTTTTTGTAGGGAGGAAACATTTGTTCAGCACAAATATGCTGTGGATCCAAGTTCAGTTTTCCCTAATCTATTCTTACTGGGGATGCTATTGCAAGTAGTTCCTTATTGGAAGAAAAAAACAGTTGGTTTCTGATTCCTATGGAAATGTAAATAAAGGTGATTCTTTTTAACTGAGACCCCTTCGGAAGGACAGGGTAGAAAGCCATTGAGAGGCACTAACATCCCAGCTTGTCAGTACGGCTATAATGAGACTCATCCAGTTTCTCGGTGTAGTAGCAGACAATCTTTCCGATCAAAGTGTGGAGTTGTGCTGTTCTTAGCCACCTTCTGGTGCTATTTCTGTTTAGTTGATGGGCTATAGTAATAAACCTGTAGAATAATAGAAAATGCCCACATTTCCTTTGCAAGAAGAATACAGGTATGAGATCAAGACCAATTTTAACTGAAGCTGGTTTTGCCATCGGTCTGTAGAATAAATACATTCCCCTGTTAAATTGCAATATTCAATTCAAAGGAACACTTTTCTGATGGGATATACCTGTTGTCTGAGAATTTTGTTTCACCTATTAATTTTGTTATCCACTCCTTTCACCCACACACACTAGGGTAGCATTTTTAAGAACTAACAGCAGCAACTTTCTTTGCTCAGTTATGTCTAGTTTAACTAACATCTAATCCTCTTAGCTCTTATACCCTCACAAACAGGGATTTGTTTAGCTAAAAGCTTTTAATTAGCCCAATCACATGGAGCAGGTATTTAACAACCCCAAGGAAAACCCATTTCAGACATCAGAGGTGTCTCACCACCAGATTGAGAGAGCTAATTCTAGGAGCATTTTGCTGCAGGCTGCAAAACTTGAATAACAGGGTTGGTGAGTGGCTGGCACCCAGTTTTTCTACATAAGTGGGCAGCATTCTTTAATGATAATTTGCTGGCTCCAGTGTTTCATGATCCTTCACTAGCCCCTCGTCTCTGCTCTCCATCCAAAGCAGCCCCTCAGTTTGTGCTTGCACAAGTCAAGCCAGCTCTGAAGAAAAGCAAGGATCTTCTCATGGGATTGTTAAGACTGGTGAAGACTTGGCAGGTTACTGGAACAAATAAACACGTAAATAGACTGACTGCAGATAGATCCTGCTGAACTTTTGATCTTAGTAATTTGAATCCAGGAAAAACATGGCTTGAGCAGTATATGAATCCTACCCCAGGAAGCACGGGATCACTGCTGCAGGGCAGGCAAGTCTGGGGAGAAAATGCTGATGCCAAGGGGACCTGTGCTCCTGTGGCTCGTGAAATCAATGAGAAAAGGAGTGGCTATCACAAAGCCAAAGAATGGATACTTGTGAAAAAGCAGGAATAAATGCTTGCATAATATGCTAAACATCTAATTGCTAACTTGAGACTAGCTCTGCCGCAGAACCAGGGCCCCAGCTGTGCAAAGCCCCCCATGAGCCGATCCATAAGGGATTCTCAGGTCCAAACTGTTTCTCCAGCAGTCTCTCAGAGGTATCCTGAGGGGGCTGTGTGAAGTATTCAGCAGTGCTCCTCAGGTTTCTGGGGAAACAAGAGCAGTGTTGTGATCAGCTGAGACTGGAGGGAAAGACCATGAGTAGTCACTCACAGGGGTATCACTTCACTGCACTTTTCCAGCAGTATTATCTTCCTCTGCTATGTCTGTTACCACTGTAGTGTTCTTGCAACACCTGTGTCAGTAGAAGTGATGCTGATCAAGTCACTCTTACTGAGTGTGCTGCCATGGAGTTACTTTTACTCTGTATTATCATCTTAAATTTGCTATGGATGATCTCAAAACATAGTAAACATAAGTAAGTAAGTGAGAAAAGATATCAGCATCTTCTGTTTAAAGTTGCAGAGGTGAGCCCTCTACATCTACCATTTGCAGCCCTGAGTTTGCAATATCATGAGAGATTTCCTAGGTATTAGCTTTAATTGATTGCCAATTAACCTCAGGTATTTAATACATTTGTCCCAACATTCTCCACATATTTGTTCCTGGCTCCAGCTGCTCTTCTTTAGAATGCCAGTGCTTACCCTCAGAGCTTGGTGGCCCTGCCTCAGCAGGGGAGTAGATGCCTGGAAGGTCTGCATAGTGAGCAGCACTGGACATGCGTTTGTGGTGCTACGCAGACCTGTGAGGAATATGACTGACCAAGCTGTTCTTTACAGATGTGGTTATGATGAGCTGCCCCTGCTGTAAATAATTAAAAATGCCCTCCTGTCCCAGTATGGGAGGCAAACTGGGTAGCCATATGGTGTACATGTAAACACGGGGTACCTGGTTTAAACATATTTGGTTGTGTTCTAGCTAGACATAAAATCAGCTTTCAAAGCAAAGGACTCTGATGAATGGATATAAAATCAGTTGAAGGTTTGTTGCCTGAACAAGACCTGCTTGATCAGGCAGGATTTCCATTACAGCCCACTTACTGAGGGAAGTTGAAATAGCAAAACCACAGGGCATTAGAAATCCTTCCTTAGGAAGCCAGCTTTTAAAAAAGACTGCTGACTGAGCTCATCCTGAATTTTTGGCTTTCAGAGGGCAACTGAAAAACTTACTCAGTAGCATCATGTGCAGACATTTGCAGACAGCAGTAAATATATGAGTACTTACAGTGTGGATGACCATTAAAATGTTTGTTTTCTGGCTTACTTACAGCTAACTATAAGCAAGCCATAAGCCAAATTAAAATGTGTCAGAATGATGTGATGGAAGGGAAACATGATGTCAGGTAACATAATTAAAAGCTACTGAGTGCACCTAAATAATGAGGGGATCATAGGTTTAATATCCCAAGTTTAATACAGGAAGTAAAGCAAAATCTTTGGTACTTCACATAAAGAGAACAATTCAGCACTCACACTTTGGCAATTAAATATTTGGGACCAGTGGCCCACACCAAGCTTTACATGGCTGTTGCTCTCAGTGTGCTCAATGTCCAACCAGTGAGTGTGGGCTGAAGTTTTGCCGCAAGGATGTGCAGGGACCCTGGGCAAGAAGAACATTTTAGTAAATTCCCTAATCCCTTGGACGCAAGCAACCAAAACACATGTGATACTCAGCTTCCTGCTGAGTAGGCTCAGGCTCTGGCAGAGACCACCACGGGGGTGTCTTTCATTCAGGTCTATAAAATCCAGGGTGGCGTGGATTGGGTGGTTTGGGGTGAGCTGTTCACCTCATGCAAGAGGTAATGACTTAGATTTAGGAGCCATTTTCAGAATAAAAGGAGATATTTCTTCAAGCAGCAAATACTGGATCTGTGAAATTCTTAACCAAAGGGTATTACAGTTGCAGCAATTTTTTTCAGATGCTCAAGGGAAGACTGGGCAAGTCCTTGGAACAGAGGTCCACCATTGGGCAAACTAGATCACGTTGGATGAGTCCCCTGAGCTGAAAATGGTTGGAGGCTGGTAGAGAACTTGCAGAAAAGGTCAATTATGTTCTTCCTATTCTTGCTGTTCTTCAGGGATCAGGTTTTGGTCACTGCTGCAGACAGGTTGCTGGGCTACATGAGCCCCAAAAATCTGAAATAATAACACTATTCTTATATTTTTATTTGAATTGTGAGCCAATTGTGTGCCAGTATTCGGATGTGTAGATGAATCCAAGGTGTTCTCTCTTCACATCTGTGCCTGAGCTGGAGGGGAGAGCCCTGCAGGGAGCAGTGGTGCCACAGTAGCTCTGGAGAGGCAGGACATTCCATCAGCTACACCATGGCTGTAGCTACCAGATACATGGAAAGACAAAGGAGTAGGGCTCAGTGGCAAGAGCAACATTGCATGATGGCGTATTTTCCCTGGGGTCCAGTAAGCTGCAGGCTATGCTCTGTGAAGCCATGTGCTACAGTGCTCCCTTTTATTTACACTAGGATGTTTTTTTAACCCTGTTAAACTAGGCTGACAAGATCGCCCTTGAAGAAGCACCTTCTTCTCTGTCTCTTCTGTCCCATTTTGTCCCTCTTTTTGTGCAGGAAGACTCAGAACTGAGCTCTATGTTTTCTTTTATAAAACTAAAATAATTTTTGAAAAGTTTGTGGATTAACAAATGACCCCAAGTTCTTCCTTTGTCCTCTAAATAAGTAAAACACACATCACAGCAATACAGCAAAACTTGGATTGCCCTTGTGCTTGAGATCATACAGCAAGAAACATTATACTCAGTAGTTTAAATTAACTTGCTTATCTTCAGAGTACCAGGAAAAAAAAACCAACAAAAAAGCATTATTTATCCCCCTCTCTTTTACTGCAGCAATGATAAGCACTTTGTTAAAAACATCAGTGCAATTCCATTGCCCTAAAGTCTGAAGCTGTGGGGAGGGGAAACTCTGACAAGCTGTTTCTGGCCCACTGTGTTTTGTGGGTTTATCATCTGAGTGCCAATGTGGCAAAGTACAAGGAATGTGTGTTATGAAATAAGAAAAAAATTCTGATATTCTTATGGCTAAATGATTGTAAAAAATTACTTAAATAAGCATTGGAAAATTTAGAAAATATAATACATAATTTTTATTTACAAAAACTTCTTTAGAAAGGGGTCCTGAAGTTTCTGTGCACATATATACACACACAAAAAATCATGAGAATTGTGTCAAATATGTGCACAGATGCACGGCATCATAAGCTGTGAGCTTCCTTTCTATGGCTGCAGGGATCTTGCAGGCACGTTTTCACACGGACTTTTTTTGAGATATGTACATACCTGTGCTGCCTGGAATACAGGCTTTTATAAGAAGTTTTATAAAAGGTATATGCATTATTTAAGGTGCATTAACTGCTATAGCACTTCTTGGTTTTGTTTCAGAGGGGATAAAGCAACTTATTCCTGATATCAGTCACGTCACTTGGAGCTCTGCTGTGAAGCCCTCAGATGATAAGTACAGTATAAGAACATATCTGAAAGTACCACTGCCTTGACTCTAGTGCAACTGTGCTGATTTGTTTTAATAAAGAATGCAGACTCATTAGGTTAAAAGAAGTTGTTTCAGACTGTGATTGATATCCCAGGGATGTTGGTGGATTCTGACTGATACATGAATTTGCATGACTGAGAACACTATTTTTCTTTAGGTTAGAAATGCAGGCATTTATCATGGATATTATTTCAGCATCTTATTCAAAAGGCAAAAAGGATCGTGGAGACACAGGTTTTAAAAGAATGTCAATAATATGAAAGGGCTGAAACCTCTTTTTGAGTGACTGCCATAGTCCCACCATTTCCTTCTTCACTCAACTGGAATAAAATCAATAGAAAATTTCGTTTCTAGAAATCAGTTTCCTGGAAATGTGTTTTTAATGAGGCTTTGAGAATCCCTCTCACGTTCTCTGGAATATAATTTATTTTCTTTCCTTCCTTGCATGTGCTACTTCATATAGGCCTACAGGTGGCAAGGGAGGGATTTGAGCAGAACTAAGACAATGCAACCCCTTTGCCTGCTTTTCCAGTTATTGTATAGAAGGAACAGAGCTCTGGGACTAAACAGACATGGGTTCCCGGTGTTGGCTTATCCCATACAACACTCGAGGGATGCTAACTCAGGGCATGGGACATGCTAGACTGTTTGCTCACTAGAAATAAATTCCCTCAGAATACCCACCAGCAGCTCTGGTGGCTGAAGTCTAGAAGCTTGCAGAGCTCCAGCACCATCATGAGTAGTGCAGGGAGGGAGTGAACTTTGACAATTCCTCGGTACCACTCTGGGGTTATAAATCCATCTCTCCTTTGCCTCTCCCCCTCAGAGACACAGCATCACAGGTGGGAGATCTGCACACCAAAGCAGCTACAAGCTACCCTTTTATTTACTGTTCCTTGACAAAGAATGCAATCAGCAAGGTGCTAACACCCAAAACATTGACTAACACACTCATGAGAATGAAGTTTCGGCACATCTTAATCCATTTTTGTGCAAAGGATCAGTATAGGCTCTGCTACACTGTCCACAGACTGATTCACAGTCTGGAATTTCAGGCTCATGCAGTGTGATCCCACAAGCTTATATTTATCAATGCTTTGCCTGGTGCATATTTTTAGTGGGTTTTGCACTGTAAGAAAATAAAGATTTTCACTGATGATTTACTTAACCACAAGCAAATGAAATTGTATTCAACCTACCATTAAAGTGACATCAGCAAATAACAAGAAATGGGCTCAGTAACTGGGATTCAATCAATATCTGAACCATGGCATCCATTGTAATAACCTCTAAGTGTCAAATGTGCGCAGGAAGAATAGCAGCAAATCCAAAAGGTGCCATTTTTTCTCCCTCTGTGCTTCTATTTGTTTATTTAGATTGGCTGCATTGCCCTCACTTGTTTGTATCTCGGAGTGACGGTGTTCTAACATGCCGCTGCCTTCGTTCCTGAGAGAGGCCTCTCGTGAAGAAACACCTCACCTTTCCCCTGCATGTGCTGGGGTTGCATCTCAGCCCAGGCGGGGTGGAGGGCACTCCCCAGCTCTGGCTGCTCTCCCAGCATCCTGCTGGTCATGCTGGGAGCGAATGCCAGGGTGGAGGGAGGATCACAGGAGATCTGCCTGGTCCAGCTCTTGAACCAGTGCCACAGCTTAGAAATGAGCTTGCAGGGAGGAGTGAGGCAGGTCAGAGGTGGTGCCAGCTGGGAGGGCAGCCTCGCGCTGGCTACGTGCTGTATCTCTGCAAAAGACACCGCAATGGCAATTCTTAACTTGGCTCAAACAGACCCAGTGTCCATCAGGAGATAATTTATTACTTTTAATGAAGCATGTATAAGTGGCAAATAGGAAATTTTGAGATGCAGCCTCGGCTGGCCCCAAACAAAACACAGCAGAGACATTGCTCCTTGTTGTGTTGGACCTGCTCTCATCCTCTGCAGTTCTTCGCTTTTGAGCATCTTTTGTCCCTATTGCCAGCCCAACCAATGGGGGAAGGTGGTATGAAAACACTTTTCATTATCTGGAGCCACTTCCATTTTAATAATTAAATAGATAAGGACATTCTGACTTTTCCTATGATGAATGGTGCTTTCTGCTGGTGATCTTGGAGACAGTGCTATCCTTCAGTAAGAAGAAAATCTTTAGAAGTGGCCAAGATACTCAGTTTCCCATCCCTACATTTTTAACCAGTAGCTGACTAATGTGTGAGATCAGACAAATGGCTATCCTCTCACTCAAAATGGTCACAATAACCTTAGTGAAACCAAGTATTTTAAAAAAATTTTTGACTTTAATCAGTTCAGTGTTCTTCTTCAGAGGTGACTGTATATTAAAGGAGGTGGAAACAACATGAGAAAATACAAGTGAGCTGGGATTCATTCAAGGGAAAGACTAAGGAAATGTACACTGTTAAGAGCATTTGAAAGCCCGCAAGTACATAACTGAAACATGAAATACTGACTATCACTGCAGAATACTTCAGGATTATTCCAAACTACAAATCAAGTTTCGGTCTAGATTGCACCCTAGGTGACAGGGTGAAAAAGCAAAAGAAAAGTACAAGCAGTCATGAAAAAATCCTGCTAACAGGTTTGCAACACTGTTCTCACCCTTGGAATTAGGACACTAATTGGGTTCCAAATTTGATATTTTGATGGTAGTAAATTGAGTGACTCTTAGACTGTGCCTAGCAATCTTTACTAAGGCATTTTTTAAGACCTTTCTTGTAATCTGGTGATGCTTGGAGTCTTGGTAATCATTAAAATATGATTTGTCATCTCTCTTCACAGTGGTCTGTGACATCCATTTAGGACTCTGTATGCTGTTTCTGAATGACTGTTTTAATACATTTATTCTGTTGTTTAAGAAACAACAAAAAAAATGTAGCTTTCCATGACTAATGTGCAGTACCATAAAAATGACCCACCTAGGAGTCCACATCAGAAAATTTCAATACTGTTCAATGTCCTCGTGGAATAAATGGAGTTGTGTTGAATCAAATTAAATAATTTCAGGTGTTTAAATCCTCATTGCTAGGGGACCATTTTGAAAGCACAAAGCCAAAGAGCACACCCTCAGCAAATTTGCAGATGGCACCAGGCTGAGTCATGCAGTTCGTGTGCCTGAGGGATGGGATGCCATCCAGAGGGACCTGGACAAACTTAGGAATTGGGCCCATGGGAACCTCACAGGGCTCAACAACGCTAAGTGCAAGGGCTGTGCCTGGGTCAGGGAGCCCCCTGGTATCAAGACAGGCTGGAGGATGAAGGAATTGAGAATGGGTCTGTGGAGAAGGACTTGGGGGTGCTGGTGGATGAGAGGCTGGACATAAGCTGGCAATACTCCTCAAAGTCGAGTAAGCCAACTGCAGCCTGGGCTGCATCAAGAGGAAGGTGGCCAACAGGCTGAGGGAGGTGATTCTCCTGCTCTACTCTGCTCTCATGAAACCACACCTCAAGTGCTGCATCCAGCTCTGGAGGTCTCAGCACAGGAAGGGCATTGACTGTCAAGGCAAGTCCAGAGGAGGGCCGTGAACATGATCAGAGGGCTGGATTACCTCTCCTGCGACAAAAATCTGAAAGTTCAGGCTGTTCAGCAAGGAGAAGAGAAGGGTCTGGAGAGATTTTATATCACCTTCCAGTAGCTAAAGTGAGAAAGATGGGAACAGATTTTTAGCAAGACCCATTGCAATAGGACAAGGATAATGCTTTTAAACTAAAAGACAGTAAATGCAGACTAGATATAAGGAATAAATTTTTTATGGTGGTGGTGGTAAAATGCTGGAACATGTTGCTCAGAGAGATGTTAGATGCTTCATCCCTCCGGGTGTTCAAGGTCAGGTTGGACAGGGGTCTGACCAACCTGATCAAGTTGAAGATGTATCTGCTCATTGAAGGGGCTGGAATAGGTGTCCTTTAAAGGTGCCTTCCAACCCAAATAATTCTATGATTCTATAATTTTATGATTGTAAGATCTGGCCCTAGTACAAATGAAGCTCAACTCAAATGCAAACTGTTGTCCTCTGAGAAGTTCTGTTCTAAGCAGAAGACTTGCAAGCACAAGCTGGTCCTGAGAGTCCCTTCATCTAGTGTAAAGATTAGTAAGAGCACTATGTGTAATTCCAGTTTTAATATAAATTAAGTCTAAGCCTCAAATCTGAATTGTAGCCTGCAGGTAAGCCGGACTGCAACCCAGCCAACCACAAATACCTGTGCCTGTGCTTTTAAATAGAGAGAAGGGGGTTTCTTGTCAGCTCTCAAAATAAAATGCCTGCCTAAGACAAAATGTTACAAAGTGAATTTTGCATAATCTGGTGAAAGGTTTTTAGTTTCTAAAATCTTAACCAGGAGCAAGATGGATTTAATAACTTGGGAGTTTGAATCCTGATTTTCCACTAGCCATGCTGCTTGCCTCAGGACAGCTGGATTGAAGATCAATTTGCCACTGAGCTCAGAAAATGCATCAATGTGCTTGCCAGAGTAGGCATTACAGATTTTCTCTTAAATTATTTCTTTGCATGGAAAAAGAAATCCACTTTCAGTGTTGATGGAAGGTTTTAAAATAGAAATACCATAAAACTACTCTGAGGAACTGATAGACTGGCTAAATGCTGCAGTTTTCTGGTACAGAACATTGTGTTACTCAGTTCTCCAGCTTTTGTACAATAGATGGGAACTCTACAGGCATAAACTATTATTGGTTGTGTGTGCATAGGAGTAAATGATATATGGTTTTGGTCCTTACACAGAAAAAACCAAGTTTAGCAACACATTTTGTTTGCACATGTGATGTAGCTATTGTAAAGAGGGTATATTGCTCATTCTCTTAGGCTCCTTTTATATGAATATTTTTAATTAGTATGAAAATCTGCTTGAGGGTATTTTTGTCATAAACGGGAAAAAGTTTCCTTTTACATTTTTCTTCCTCAACTGTTACGCCTCCAGTTCCTGCTCCTCCTTTCACCCTGGAAGCAGCTGGAGCTGCTCCCCAGCCCTCCCTGCTGCCTTGGCAGGGCCCATCCCCATCCACATCCCCATCCCCAGCAGCAGCAGCGGCAGCAGCAGCCACAGTGCCCATCCTTCTCTGACACTGCACCACTGTTTGTCAACAAGGCTTGACAAGCCCAAATCCCACCAGCCTGCACCCAGCTTTGCCTCTCTTTCCTCCCCTGCTCAACCACGTGCAGACACATCTCTCCCCATTGTTTTCCTCCCAAAATTTTGTACCTCAGGCTCTCTCCAGCTGCCCCAAGGATCTCTCATTTCTCAGCACAGTGACTGTCATTCGATGTCCCATGTCCCTGTTAGCTTTCTGCCTTCTCAGCCTCACTGCTTTGCTTCACTCCATGAAAGTGAAACAAGACTTCATGCTGGTCACAAAAACGCCCCCTCACTGATCAGATCCCCATAAGCAGTTAATTTTCTGAACTTTGAACCTCTGAGCTCTCATCACCTCGGTTTTTCCATCAATTCCTCTTCAACAGTTTGCATCCTGCCAGCTGCCCCAAGACCAGCTCCACCACACAAGGAATTTTGTCCCTAATATCCCTAGTTTAATGTGGTCAGGCTCCGTTGCAGTGTCCCCTCTGACACTTTCCCATTTCTCTCTCTAGATGGACTCTGTGTCTTCAACCTTTGAGCAGTGTGGCTTCCAGCACCCAGTACAGTGGTGCCAGATGCATGTCTTGAAAGCACACTACCCACCAGTTCTTCCTTCACTCAGGGACTGGATGTCCTTTGGGTTAAGTTCTTCCAGTACATTTTTATTTTACCTGACTCACATGCACTTCTTCAGAGTCATCATCTGTACATCCTGTATTTACTACTTCCTCTTTCCAATTCAACCCTCATTTTCTCCCTTCTCACAAGCATTACTATGTCTCAGCTGTCCCTCCAAAACAACTTACCTCACCCCACCAGCTGAGTTGCCCCATCATATTATTTTTTGCCTTCAGAAACTGTGGATTGCCTCTTATCTCTTCCAAACACAAGATGCCTTCCAGCTCTATCCCACCTTCCTTTGCAGCTATCACTCTCCCTGTAAGCAGTTCCCAATATCCTGTTCCTCCTGAACCATGTCTGTCAATCTCCATGATTGTCCCTTAACTTCCTTTCAGAAACTTATCAAGTCACTGACTCTATGCTTTGCATCCTCAACTAACTTACGTTTTTGGGATAACCCACCTACCTCCAGCTCTGTCTTAGCCATGCTGCTATTTCTAGGCAGGAAATCCTCACTGGGTTCCACCAAAAGAGAGAAGTGAGAGGCAGCCAGGCACCTCTTAGAGGCAGATGATAGGAAAACTGCAAAGCAAGGGGTCTGCTGTGTGGGCCTGACCTCTGATCTGCATCCCACTCACCTGCAAATGTTTTTTCTTGTGCCTTGAATTTGGTGATGAGGTGGATGTGTTGTAAAATGCATCTGTGTGCTGAAGCTTAGGGAAGTTTTGGGCTGCATGGAGATAATTAATTAAGTAAATAATAGCTTCCAAATACGTAAGTACAGTCCTCAGGAACTGGCCTCACAGAGATCTGTATCAATAACTCCTCTGAGATTTTGAGTAAAGCAAAGAATAAAAATATTTCATTCATCTTTTTGGCAGTATCTTCTGGAAAAGCTGATTCAGACCCATCCTTTCCCATTCAGCTATAAAATCTCTGTATGTACTATCTTCTTAAGTGCTATTTTAAATTAGAAATGTTACTTGTCTCCTGGGGTTCATTCAAGGCAAATAGCTGCACTTGTGGAGTCTAATGAAGGCGTTTCCTGTCATCAAATGTTAGGAACTGAATTTGAGAGCAAATATTTGCCTAAATTTAGCATAAGGTGCTAAGGGCAGTGTAAGAAGAATGCTCAATGCTGAAATGGCTACAGACGAGTTTCAGTTCCAATGTTAATGCCCAAGAAAGTAGAAGTATTGTTAGAAACACATTTATTCTCTTTTATTAGAAATTTTTGCTTTTCAGAGCTCCACATGCCCAGTCAGCTCTCACAAAGCATTTTAAAACCTAATGTATCTTGACATAAGGATAGATAATAGTATAGACAGACAGCCCATAGATCTTGATTCAAATACTCTCCAAGATAAAATAAACAATTTTATTCCTATCTTAAAGGAACTACAGGGGAAAAAATGTTATATGTTAAGCTGTGGCTTATAATTATTTAATTCATATGCATGAGTGTATTTAACCGAGTAATTTAAAATGTCTTATCTGAAATATAAGCGGAAGAAATTTCTCTTCCTAGCAGCACCTCTTTAAAGGAAAAAAATAGTAAGGACAATATGCTGACATTAGGCTGGTTTAATTTTTAAATGTTTTATGTTTTGTAAGCAATAGTCACAGAAACCTATAAATACTTAATTGCATTATATTTTCTACCTGGCCTTCATGTCTGATGGCACATTTGTGTGCCAAGTGGCACCTACTGTGAGCGGCTCCCTGTGGACACTGCCTGGATGCAGCAGGGCACTGGGCACTTGGGAAGCTCAGTGCCCTGGGCTGGTATTTGCAGTGCTGCAGCACAGACTGAGAGGTACTGGCTGACTTGGCAGCCCCCCTGGCAGAGGATCTTATTTATAAAATGGCTTTGCTCTTCATAGCATCTCGTAGGTAGCCTATGGGGCTGTGTTTTCTGTGCAGGCTTATTTTGGTACCTAAAAGTGAAAGCTGGGTTCTTCTAAAAATGTGGTGCAATACACACTGGTTTTCCCCCTGAAGTAGTAATTCTTTTCCACTGCAGCTGAAGAGCTCTCCAGCTTCACCAGGGTATTTTTCTGTCATGGTCCCTACACACCAATGCCCTGCACACACTGCTACCTCCACCCAGTGCCATCCTGGTGGCTGCCAGGGCAGGTGTGCCTGCCATGCACTCCTGGTGCCCAGAAGCAGCTTAGCTGAGAGACTTTTGCATTAAAATCAAACCGATGGGGTATGTACATTTCTGATTTTAAAATCTCGAGTTTCCAAGATCCTTTCCTAAGAGTGGCTGTGGGTGGCATCATACAAGGCAGCAATACATGTAAAAGTGGTTCAACAGCTGTGAATAAGGGAATATTTTGAAATATTTGTCTGCAGTGTGAAGTTGCCAAATCACTAGTATAGTGTGGTCTTACAAAACAAGATAGGGTAAAAATAGGCAATTCTCCCTGAAAGCTTCAGATGATGATGTTTTGTAATACTATTTTTGAAAGAAAACAAAACACTGTAAATAAGGGAATGAACAAGAAAGGTGAGATGTGCTGGGTTTTTTTGAAAAAAAAAAAGCTCTTTCTTTAGGGAGTTTTCTAACCTGACACATGATTGTGTATCGGTGTTCTTTATTAGAAAAACTGCTTGCAAATATTCTTTGCCATCAACATTCAGTTTCTCTGTGAATCATGAGCGAGGTTTCTTACATATCTTGTGTATTTTGCAAGGTCTGTTCCCTCCAAGGGAATAGTGATGACTAAAACTCCTATCCAGTGAAACCACTAGCCAAACAGCTCTGGGATCACTAGCAGTGGCATTTCATAGCTCCCTTACTATCTCTTTTATCATCCAGAGGAGTACTGTGTCCAGTGCTGAGAACTCATTCTCCAACAGATGAATATCTACAGGGCATTTTGCTCTGAAAGCTCAGCACAAGATACTCAATTATAGACCAAAAAGATGAGTAAGTATGGCAGGACTGTAGACCTTGCACTGCTGGCATGGTCAGGTAGGATTTCCAAGATCCCAGACACCCAGCCAAACTCACAGCTGGAGAGGTGTCCTCACATGTGCCACGTTCAGGCTGTGGGTGAAAGAACCCTCTCAATTCATACTTCAGGTCTCTGCTGTTTTCCTGTGATAAAGATCTTCCTCAGTTCATAGACATTATTTTTCCCCTCCCACCTATTTTTTAGTTGCTAGTCCTTCTGCTCCAGAGGAGGGGATGTAGCTCCTGTCGGAGGAGATCAGTGTTGTACCAGTATTTCCTGGGGAGGTGGTTTCGACATGTTGTTTAGGGATGGGCCCAAACATATTCCTAATAACCCCATGTGCTCAGATGCAGGTTCTTTACTGGGAATGGAAAGTTTTCAAAGCCTCTGCAGCAGCTCCTCTGGATCTGCCTGTACTGTTTTCCAAAGCAAGTGTTGCCCTGCAGGATGAAATACAAATGCATCTGTTGAAAGAGAACTGGAACAAAATTAAACCCCATTCAAGATTCACAGAAATTTCGCCTCTGTTACCTGATTCTTCTGCTTTATTTTTGTTGTTTGGTCTCTGTGTTGTTAAGGTTGCCAACAATTTGTAAGTAAATTAGTGTTTCACTGAAAGAGCTTTGTGAATTTTAGGTGCTTTTTCACTTTTAATATCCATATGCTTTAGTTTCTCCTGAGCCAGTCTGAAGTTATACAGTGTCTGTATTAAATTAATGTTTGACTTTACAGTCTGTGTGCTGTCCAACCCAGCACCTCCTCCATTTGCAGTAAGTAAATATGCAAGTGTTACGTTGCCCTTGAAACCTGTGCTCTGTGACAAAGGTTGCGTGCGGAGAAGAGACTGAAATGCCAAGTTTCCCTGGGCCCCAGTCCCTTCTGTCAGCCGTGTGTTAATCAGAAACCTACCCCCAGTGATATGCAAAAGCGTAGTGAGGGACACTTTGGACCAGGTGACACCAGGGCAGACTTGGCTTCCTCAGAAGAATTCACCTCTCTCTGAGCCCTGTGGAAACCTCATCTCTGAGAGAGGAACATGTGTGAATAACAGACTGAGTTTTCTCAAGGTGATAACTATACAGGGAAGGCGCTTTTTTATTTCCTGTGCAACAATGAAAAAAAGGCTTGGTTTCTATTGCTTTATGACAGCTAATCTACAAAGGCAGATTCAGAGGGAGGACCCATCAAATTTTCCACCTCTCTATCTGCCCAGGGTGACATGACAGAACTTTAGCTATGTAGTAGGGCCATCATTTTTCTGTGGTAGCTACACCTGGCAGCTACAACTGATAACTGAGTTTCTTCAAAGGCCTCTGGCCTCAGGGTATCAATACTATACATTATTTTACTCTCTTAGGCTTGTATGAGGCTAACATGACTTGTAGAAGTGTTAGCACTGTGGAAAATTGAGTATTTGTACAACCTTCCCATAACAGGCAGTAACCTTGTCTATGCTGCCAGGCTTGAGCAGGGTCCATAACCCAAGTACCAGTGTGCCACTCTTCTACTTCCAAATCTCACCACTGCAGCCTCAGTTTTCAACCTTGCCAAAGACCAGACCATGACACTGAACACAGCAGGAATAAAAACTATATCTGATGAAGATGTAGGGGCAGCTCTCCTCCTGAGTCTTCTGCTGAAGTACTACTGCAACCAGGAAACATCAAGCTGGCAAAAGCAAATATTTTCAGAGAAACATGGTCTTTTCCACCCACGTTTTGTTGGGAAAACCTGAGAGATCTTGGTCCTTATCCAAACTGAAAAGAGAAACAGGTGGCTGGACCTCCTTCCTTGCCTATCTAGTGCACCCCTCTAAGAGCAGCGTTCATTACCAGGTGGAGCAAGACTGCCATGAGAAGTTCCTGCTCCCAGAAGCTGGTTAGGCAGGGTCTTAAGCCCAGACAAGCTCTTTCAGATAAACCCCCTCTTTCTGCCTGGAAGTCTCAGAGGTGGTAGCCACAGCTGAGATTCAAAGCAGCTCTGTAGAATAGCAGGGTGTTCTTACTTCCACTGGGGTGTCGGCAGGGCACCAAGAGGCTAACATGGTGTGGTTCCAAGCCTGAGAAGATGGCAGAAGAAGATGGGTCTCTCCCTCTCCTGCACAATTATCACAGTGCTTTTCCTCACAGGTTGGGAGCAAATGCCATAAAGCAACTGTGGGGGATTTTCATCCAGAGGGTATGCATGTTGATGTTGGGAATTAATGAGGTTTATGCAAAAGAAATTGATCAGTATTGCAGGTTGTCCTACAGCAGCAGGACTGGGTCTAGCAGCTGTAGGGAAGTCCATACATCTTTTCTAATCAGGCCAGCATCCTGCCCACTCCCAGTGAAGAACCACCCTCACAGGCTGCTGCCATGGTGCCATAGTTCCAAACGCATGAGACATTCCCCTTCTGCCTCTCCTTTTCCAGGCAAAAGAGGAGGGGGAGTCAATGCAGACCAGCAGGAAGGAGCAGCACACCTGAAAGCACCCAGAGTAAATGGTGGCACCTTGAAGAGCTGAACAGACTTGTGTGCGCTGGGCACACTGGGCAGCTGGTATGGGCTGTAGCCACAGGGCTTGTGTTGCTGCAGCAAGTGGCCCTACATCAGCCCCTGCAGGCCCACCCTGGGCCCTGAGGAATCCTGGCTCAGGGAAGGCACTCCTGATTCCAGTGACACATCTGCTCGAGTCAAGCTACAGCCCATTGCTGCACCGACAGTGTCACAGGTGCATGCAAGCTGTTGAGCTGGACAGAGCTGTGCTACTGGCCAGGTGTGAGTACACACACCACTGTGTACCCAGTGGGCAGAGAACGCCTCTCCAACCTGACTAGGCTCAGCTGGTGTCCCTCAGCCCAGCATCACTGGGTATGGATGTCCCCAACCCTGTGCAAGGCCATCCAAGATCCAGACCAGCAGTAGCCCCATTGCATGGACCCCATCACAGTGATCATTGTTGCATTATGTGGCAAGTTTTAGCAGCTAATCTGACTGGCTGGAGCACCTGTGGTGTAGATTTTCTCCTTGAACCTGTGCATTAAAATACATACTGTTTAGGTTGGGGATCCAAATTAGACAAAATTAATTGTTCTTCCCCAAACCAGGACTGAAAGCCTGTGACAGACAAGGCAGTATTACAAAACCAGAACACACAATGTAGCCTGGATTTTCCTGCTGCTCCTCCATGAGCAAAAATCTGTTTACCAGGTCCAGAAAATGTCCCCCATGCTGGGAGCAGCCACTCCATGTTGAGTCCCAGCCTCTGAGTGCTTCCCAGGCTCAGCAGCTACCCTTTCCTCCTCAGGGAGCAGCAGTGGCACCTTATCAGCACTGTGCTCAGTTACCAGCCCATTTCGTCTGCCCTATGGTTGTAATTGTTAACTTCCTAAGAACAGGAAAGCTCTGTTCAGCACAGGTAGAGCTTTAACTCTGAGGCACTCCCGAAAAGCCAAGACACAGGAGTAGAGCAAGCTGTTGCAGATTGTATTGGCCATTTCTTTCCCGTCTTCGTGTTTAGGCTCCCTTTACATTATTTCATCATGCAGTTCAGGTCTTTCTCTTACGATTTTGGAGTTTTAGCTGTCATTTGAATGACTATTCTCTTATGCCAAAGATTTACTTGGAAATTTATATACTCCCACAAATTAAGCATTCCCTCTCAGCTCTCAGCAAGGCACGCCTAGGCTTGCCTGCAACCTTAGAACAATACAGAGAAAGGTTATCATGACTTACCTGCCACAAATTATCTATTAATAGCACCACTTATGTACCTTTTTTTCCCCCTTCATGACAAGCTTTCCCTCGATCCCCCTCTTAGCGTGTTTCCCTTTTCTCGAGTGCTTTGTTTTCCCGGTGGAGAACCGGGCAGACAGAAGAGGAGCGACCTTTCCAGCACTGGCTCTGCCCCCATGGCCCCGGCACTGCCTTCTGCCACAGATGTTTGCTGGGAGGGTGGGACACGGGTTGTTCCCAGCCCAGTAAAACATTGACCAGAGCAGGCAGCCGAGGCGGTGGAAGCGCAGGGCTGCCCAGGCAGGCAGGCAGCGAGAGCCCAGCGGCAGCCAGCGCCCACGGGAACACAGCAGCTTCTCCCCAGGTACCGCTCTCAACTTTCATTTTCCCAGCTTTGGAAGGCAGAAGGGCAACGGTGCTGGGTTATAGCGTTTTCCAAAGCTTCTCTCCCTGGAATTAGGAAGAGGAGTTAACCTTGTTATTTTGCAGTTTTCTTTTATCAGCTGTGTTTGGCTGAATGGTGTCATCTAGAGCATGGGTTGATTAATCCCCACTTGATTAGCTACTTGTTTGGATTTTGTTGTATCTTCAACTAAACAAAATTAGCGCATAATTGCATTTGAAAACTTCATGGTCTTCTGATAAAACTCCAACCTGGCTTCTGCTCATCTTCTAACCGAAGAGTAGGAACAGGAGTCAGAGATTTAAATGAAAATGTGTAATCCAATTATTGCAACAGGGATGCGGGTAGTGACTCACACTGAAAAATACTCGCTGATTTTTGAACGAGCTTTACAAAAATAGACAATGTGACTAATTTTTTGAAGATTTTTTCCATGTTCCTTGGAACAAGGAACATGGACAGTAGACACAGAAAAAATACCAGGATTTAAGTTCCTAGTATGCATATGCCACTCAGAGAGGTGAAGATGAATAGATTCAAACAATTGTTTCAGTTTTGCTTAGTGACTGAAAGTTTCTGCCAACCAGTGGAAACAGACTCATTCATGCAGGAACTGTGCTCCACTTTTGCTTTGCTGATTTGGATGCGTCTTTATAAAAGTAGCTATCATGACTCCTCAAAAATTACTTTTTACAGCCAAGACAACTGTCAAATAATCCTGGAGAGGGCTCAGTGTGATGTGAATAACATGTAGTCAGTATTCATGATTTATCGTCAGTATGTTTTGTGTGCAAAACAAAATGCAAGATTTTTTTTTTTTAAAAGAACCTGTTGCTTCCAGTTTATCAGTGTCTGGTGCTAGCTGTGCTTGCTTCATGTTTAAATCCTCCCTGATGTGATAGAGATTTTCTTGATGCATTTGCTAACTGGGCTTGCACATGACATGATATTTATGCTCAGTACATGCTCAGTGGTGTTAGGTGATAAGGAAATGTGGTAACACATTTACTTTATGAAAAGAAGTCTAAGTGTGGCTCCAATGCTTAGCAGTACTAAAACTCCTAGAGTAAAGTGCAAGGAAAAATTACTGGAACACAAAGCAACTGGATTCCCACAAGTATCTGTTTTAAAGGATTGAAATATGATCCAATAAAAATTTTGGTAAAGGCTGCATCATAGTTTCAGGCTGTTGGTGAATCTGTAGACATAAAGCATGGCTATGAATAAAACCTGTGATTTTCATCTGTGTCACAGTGTTGTTGGATTCTTGCCCTCTCCTCCCAGGAACAGTATTTGACAGTGAATTGTATATTCCAGTATTTGACAGTAAATTAGACTGATGCAAAAGTTTCTTTGGCAGTAACTAAAAGAAGTGGTAAAATCTTGTCTGAGAGTTCACAGAGACTGGATTTTAAAAAATAAATATCTAAAACAAAAGACAATGACAACAATACTATCTTGTCTGTTTTCATACAAAGATAGGGTTCCAGCTGGTGACTATAAGGGAGATTACTTAACTTAAATGGAAGGAATAAGGCTTTTGACAAAATCTCTTCAGCCTTTGAGTCCTATTTGAGACAGGTTTCAGGACAAGGGGGCCATAACCATCTGTAAATTATAAACAATTTAAATAGTTTCAGTAAATAGTAACATTATTGCACGCTAAAATGAAGCAAACCGGTTTCATTGCCTGTGCTTGGTTTTCAGGACAGCTGTTTACCAAGTTTCAGTTGGTTAAACCTGTGTACACAGACTGAAAGGAGCAGGGCTGTGCAGGGATCACGAGGACAATCTGGTCTGCGAAATCTGCTGGATATACAAGGAGAAAAGAATTAGACTAGCACTTAGACTGGACTAGTTATAGAGTTGTTAGTTAAAAACAAGTCTCTCTTACCCTTAAAGGCAGTTCCTGTGTCACAAGCATTAATGCTAGACCTGTATGAAATAAAATACCCCGGATCCCACAAAGTTCACGTAGTGATGCTATTTTAAATTTCCAATTTATATTTTAACCAGAAATTACCATGTTATAAGGGTATATTAAATGGGAATGATCTCTTCAGACGCTTTGGGAGTGATGCTCTCAATGGAAGTGCAGATATTCGAACGGCAGTAAAAGAAACCCTGCCAAACAAAAATCCTCATGCAACCAGGATTGCAGAATAGAGCATTGCAAAACTCTGCTGTCTCCTCCCCGGAAAGTGTCAGGATTTCCCAGCTTGCCCGTGCTTGCCAGGGCCCCACAAGGTGAGCAGTGCCCTTTTAGAGGCTGGAATAGCCTCAGTCCCTGCTCTCTGTGGGTGGGTGACAGGGCTGTCACTGGAGGGTGCCAAGAGGCCCCGCTTTCAGTGACCTCCTGCTCTTGAGCGCTCGTTCCAGTGCCTTACATTTGTTTCCTGTACTTGTTTGCGTAGCAGCTATCACATCACTGGTGAGATTCCCCATTACAAAGATGTTGACGACAAATCACCTGGATCAGATGGGTAACTTGGGGTTTGCTGTGCTGGACCTCTTTGTTTAAGAACCCATCCCAAATGAGAACTTCGTAATTACTATTTTTTCCCCCTGACACAGCAGGCACACGGCAGCTGATTAAGGCCATTGCAGATGCTCTGGGCTTGAGATAGAAGAGCAAGAGATCTGCAGTCTCTGGCAGAAGACTCACTCCTTCTATGAAGAAAAGCTCCTGGCTTTTCTTTCTATATATTGGATGATCATTTCTATAGAAGTCTACTTGTACACCACACACTTGACCAGAAAAACTCTTTGTGCCAGTTCGGGAACAATTTAAAACATTGATATTTTAGTAGTTTATTTTCTGAAGGCAGAAGTGTAAATCTTACTGGGGGATTTTTTTCTTTTATAAGAGTAAGAGTTTTCTGAGGGTAACTATTTTTTTTTTTTTTGAGACCCAATTGCAGAAGCATATTTTAGAGAAAATAAGCTGAGTTTCCTCCTTCTGTTGTAGTGAATGAAATTATCAGGTAAAATAAAAACTTTAAAAGACAGTGTTTAGAGATAAGCAAATTTACCTTTGCACATTCCCAGCTGAGCAGAAGTACTAGTGGTGCGTTGAAACCCTACCTTTTGAATTTTGCTAAAATAAAAGAAAGTTAATTGTGGTTGAACACGAAATATAATTTCCACAAAATGAAATAACTTCAATTATTTTAATTACAAAAATTATTTTGTGCTGCATGCGTGTATATGTGGTTCCCAATGGTGCCAATGAGAAATGAGTGCTTAGACCTTGATTTAGTTTTTCCTTCTTTACAATGTGTACTTTCAATGATAATATTTCTTTATGCAATTTGTGCTTCCTGTAATAACTTTCAGAACTTTTATCTCCTCAGAAGTCAGATGTTGAACAGATCAGAGTGCAGTACATAGTTGATGATTAAGCATGTCTATCCAAATGAATGGCATTTCTGCCTTCCCCTCCCTGGTGCTGGGTCACAGTGTTTCCCTTTAATTCCAGCATTAAACAACTGTTATTATCAAACACTGTTTGCTTGTACGTTGGAAGGCACAAGTAGAAGTAATAACAAATAACCATGCATAAATGTTTTTTAATGGCTGAACTAACAAAGGCTCACTTCTCATACCACAGTATTCTGACTCATGGATTTTCTGCTCTTCTTCCCTGCATCTCCCAGGCTATAAGAGTAAAAATCAAAAAGACTGAGCAAAAGTGCCATAGTGCCATTTAACATTTGTATTTGGGAATAAACAAGTTTGAGAGGTTGTCAGATTGCATCTCTTGCATCAAATAAGTATTTGGATTAAAAATGTAAATGCATTGTTCAAACCAAAGTTTTTTGGTTGTTGAGTGAAGAGTCAGCCTCTACTGACTTCTCTTCACTTTTGAAGAGCTGCAGAGAACAGTCATTATTCCAGTCCTTCCTACCTCCTGCAAAGATATCACCAGACAAATGCTGTGGCACTAGAGCAGCAATGTAGTTTTTAATAGCCTCCAGAAAAAATGCACATCTTGCTCTTATCTTCTTTCCTCTGGGAAGTCTCTGTTACTGCAACTGGAAGCAGCCCCCATAACAGCCCTTAGACAAACTGTTAGCTGGGATCATGCTAAGATGTACTGAACAGAGTATTTTCACCTGAAAAAGTTGGGATGCTTTAAAAGGAACATTGCTGTGTAAACATTCTGTAATGCACAGAAACAGCTTTTGCCACCATGGTTTATGGCACTTTGGTTAATGCTTCTCCAACTAGTGGCCACTCTATCATGAAGCTCTTCCACTTGAATGGTTGCCAGAGATGATCAAAACACACCTGTAGTTATCTCTTTGTGGGCAGACAACTTTATAAAGCTGAAACTAAGGACTTGACAGTAGAAAATTCATGGATAGTCATCTTCAGGATGAATTTAACAGGGTTACTTGGTCCATTGGTGTTAATCAATGGGAATAATAGATAAAATCTTGATTCTGCAAACTCGCATCTATCTGGCAGCAGGTTTATACCTGCTAATTTTATCCCTGGGACCTACATTGCCATTACATCCTACATACTGAAGGGGCTTCATCACCAGGCTGTGCTTAAGAGTAAATGCCAAATCTGAAAGGGCAATGCCTGCCTGGGCCGTTATATGGACATAACGTCAAGGATAGCTCTGAATGGATTTCCAGGGAAAAACAGGTTGTAGCACCAAAAAATTTGTCAGGTGTGCCTATGGGCCCCATTCCTTATATTCCTATATTTTCATCTTCACATTTTTACTTAAAACTTCTTGTCAATCAGTATAGAGGTGCAAAGCTTAGCTCTGCCTCAGCAGTCAGGTGGGAATCTCTTGGCAAAGGGGATGCTGTTGGCTGTTGAAATTGTGTAATTCTGTAAGTACCGTCATTGTCATACGACAGTGGCTGCAAAACTAATATCATAAGGGAGAGATTGAGATGTTCAAGCACATCTGTCCAAATAAGCACCACCGATCCCAGACATCTCTGTGGAAAGGACTTGATATGGCAGTGGGCATGGGGGAACCCTGCTGCCCTTGGTTGAGAGAAGGCTGAAAGGCAAGAAAAAGGCTCTGGACATCCAGTGTATCAGGACAACCCTGAGAAAGAATTCCATGGAAAGAAGCAATGTCGCAGAAACAAACAGGGAGAGTGGGGGGAGGAGGGAGTGGGGGAGCAGTAAGGTGGGCTGGTGACCAGATGTCTGGACTTCGGAAGAGCTGCCTGTTTCAGAGGTGTATCACACCCTATAGCAGAAAGGTGTCATTTGGCTGGAAATTCAGGACTAAGGTGCTGAGAAGGAATATAAAGGGCCCAAACAAGCCTGTCTTCTTGACAACAGGCAACAAGCTCATCCTTTTCACAATCTGGAGATAAGGGGAATGGTCAGTACATCCAGTGGAAATCTATTTTGACAGGTTCAACAGGCTACAGTCCTCTTCCTCAAAGCTCTGATGGGGTTTCACCCTGGACTAGAGTCCACAAAGACCCTCCTGATCCATTTTGTGCTGTGCAATTGCTCCAGTGAGGCTGAAGATAATTTCTTTCTGATCAGCCAGAGTGAGAACCCCCACTGTGATTCTGTACTACCACCAGAATTACAGATAGCCCACATTAAAACTGGAGTCATGCACAGCTGTTGAATATGATGCTGGTCTATATTCTAAGTTTTTCACTCTAGTAGTACTCTATTTTGCAGAATATTTTTATGTAAATGGGCAGTTAGTGTTGATGTTGGATACAAATGCTATGACTCTCACTAGCTGGAATAATGTACATGTCTGCAACTCATAATTTTTCAAAGTGACTGTTTTCTGCACAGGCGTAAAGGATATGTTTCAATGAAGAATGTGTTTCTCTTGTTGGTTTTTAAAATGGCAAATGGAAAGGTGAACAGCCCTCTGTAAATAAAAACAGGATACACAGAGATTTCTTTTAAACTTCATGATGACACATCTTCTCAACAGAAGAAAAGAGGGAAGGCATGGAAATTAAATCCGGTTAAAGCATTTCAATTTATATTCATTCAACATTGTAGGCTCAGCTCTGCTTGTCATTTGCATTTGAACAAGGAAGTTTCAATAAAGAAATTGTTGAATTACTTGGGAGTGTCTTTAGGGCAGCATGAAAACTCTTCTGTTCATTAACCACAGCAGTAGGGAGTTTACTGGGACCTCTGGCTACATTTTGGGAGACGCAGGTAGGGCCCACCCCAGACTGCACATGTGTAGTTTTAGATACAGATACAAAGTAATTGTGTTAATGTGATCAGATTTAAACTGTTTTCACTTGCTTAGATACTTTGCTGAATCAGGAATCTAATTAGAGCTTTGTTTTATGGAAAATTAAAGAACTAGGTTAAAAACAGGTAAAGAAGGAATTATCTCAAAAACACACATAATAATCATTCTTAGTCAAATTTTAGAATTTCTGATGGACAATGGCAAAACTGGAAAATTCACGCTTTCATGAATTCTTTCCTTTCTTTCCTTATGGAGATGAGCAGCCTTCTTAAACTCCTGCCTGATGAAGTGAAGGGAGTCTGTGCTAGCACCCCATAACAGAACTTCATGGTGCAGATCTCCGCTAGCGCTGGGTATGTAGGACTATCCAGTGACCTCACTAGACTTTGTGTCCAGAGTCCATGATTGCTCTCCTTGGCAAGTTATTAACTGGCACTTAAGTTTATAATGGTGCTGAACTTTGAAGCATGATTGTTTTGTTCTTGAATATACCATAAAGGTATGTTAAAAAAAAAAAAAAAAAAAGAGAGAGTGGAAAACGTTGTTTTCAAGAGGTCAGATTTTTACAGGAAATTTTTACAGTTTTTTGAGGAAGTCAGTTTTTAGAATAGAGTTGTGCTAGCATGCCAGGCTGTGGGAGATAGGATCTGTGTCTTTTCTCTTTTTTTTTTCCTTCTGCTTGTCCATTCCAGTTCCAAGGAGTTTGCTGTTTTATTTAAATTCAGGTTTTCCAGAGTTGTAATTATGTAAATTACTTAGTGTTATGTTTCTGTGAGTGAACTGCAAGCAATATTAAAAAAGGTTTTTCTATCTTGTAGATTAGTTTCTGTGTCAAGACACCAGGGACTGAAAACATCTCTGGTTTGTGTCCTTCAGACTGTTAGCATGCAAGATCTGTGAGTTTGTGTAAGGAGGGCATACGCAAGGACCTGACAAACAGATGTGCAAACAAGTCACTCTGCTCCTCCTCTTTAATCCCTCTGATCACCTTGACTCTGCAAGGCAGTTAATACTCAATACTCCTACATCTGCAGGTGCAGTTTTGATGTTAGAGATGATGGCAATTCCTGGCAGAAAAGCCATTGCACACAGCTCAGCAAATGGCATGTGGCCATCCCAGATCTAAGTTTCCTCTGGTAAAAAAAGCAAAAAACATGCTACTTTTTTATTAAGCAACTTTACAAATGTTGAATATTTTTAGCTGTGAGGGCCGCTTTTTGAGACCTCAGATTAGTATTGGTGATTTTCTTATGTGCAATAGAATTTCCTCTTTGCTTATAAAAATATTTGGGAGTAGCAGTTTTTAGTCATATTGTTAATTTATGGTGTCTGTAAGTCTCCTGTCAACCCGGTCAGTAAGAATCGATAGGGTCGAATATTTGGGTTTTGCTGGGATCTTTTAAAAAAATTGATGTGGGGTGGAGTAAAGAGGCTGGGAGGCATTTTTTTATGAAAACCATCACCAGAACAAATGTACTCATCTGGATCATCTCTTCAAGTGAGCTTTCAAATAGGATTTAGTTCTCATTCCTGAACACGCTCTATTTCTCATTTATTTCTCTGGCTGCTCATGTGGAAAAGAACAGACACAAATACCAGGAAGATGGGACCCCTTCCCCAGCCATAAAAGCAAGGAAAATTCACAGAAAAGGACATGAGAGCTGCAGCCCAGGTCACAGCCCCAGCTGCCCAGAGGGCATGTGCATGGTGACTCCATACCCCAGTCCATGACCAGATGGGTCCAGTGGAGAGACAGCAGTTTTGTCTTGCTGAGGAGGACACAATGCACAACCATGATGGATGTTGAGTGGGAAGGTACTGAAGGGGGAAGCATTGAACCCTTTGCAGCTTCTCAGATTATTACACAGCAATTAAAATAGCTTCCACCATGTAAAAAACTATCATCAGATAACAGGACACTCATTAAATGGACCCCTTCCAAAATCGTATCTGGAGTGTTCCAGTTTCTTGCTTGGGTCATGATGTTAAATCATTACTTGCACTCAAGTTCTATGAGCCAGCTACTCTCTGCTTGAATAGACCCATAAACACAGCTGTGCTGGCGGCTACCTTTTAAAGGTTTTCTCCAAGCATTGGGCTTGACTTTTAGAAATAGCCTGTTTCTTTAGCACAGCCTCTCATCTTCAAAGCATGACCCCCTTGCCGAAATCTGGTTGTGAAATATGACTTTCCTATTCAGCTGCTAGCAGTGAGATGCTTTTTCTGTGCAAGCTGGGTGTAATGGTGCAGTACTTCATTCCTGTTGTTTGGTGATTTAAGGCTCTCAGCAGCAGGCTGTGCCAGGATGTGGCTCTGTCTCCGCTGCTTGCCTGTCTCTTCCCAGGGGAATATTCCGTTTCCATTTGTGTCAGGGTTTTTTTTAACCACTTGCACTGCAAATGCCTTTGAGAGGGGGGAAGGCATAGGGATGTGTATAGTAGTGTTTACACCTTCCTCAAAGTGGTATAATGCTAGATTCAAGTTTCTGCACATTTATGAGTTAAATAACCTTTTAGCTATAGGCCCCCGTTTCATACAACTACTCCACTTCCAAAAAAATGGAAGGAAAATAAGTTTTCCCTCACCTGAGCCCAGGGTAGGTTTTTCCTGGCAGGTTTCAGTAGAATCACAGAAAGTCATTTGGCAGTATGACACCAAGCATGTGCAGCTCGCACCTCAGATTTCCAAATTTATTTTGCCTGCTAGGCATTATTTTTCTTTAGAGTAACTTTTGCAAGCAGCAGTTTTTGCTTACATTTACTAACTATGCTGTGTTGCTTAAGGAAAATAAAAGTAGGTAGCAAAAGTGAGCACTGATGCTGTGGGGATGCTCAGCAGACCAGGACAGAGAATGACCTGGAGAACTGAGCTATGTCTTGGTGTGAGTGTTCAGAGGGAATTCAAGTGAGCAGCGGGTTTCAGCGGCTGGGAATGGACAGGAAACATGTACCATCCCTTTTTCCAGTCAAATGGAGGTGCAGCGCAGGCAGTGGGCCAGTCCTTCCTCCACCAGGAATCTCCTCCTAGGAGTGATCCTCCTTCAGAAGGGAGTTTCTGCAGCTCCCCCACAAGAGACAAGACCGAAGTACAGGTTATGTGTTTATGTTAAGGCCTCTTGAGATTTTTTTTTTAAAGCAAAACACAGTTTTGGTGCAGAACATATGTGATTAGAACCAAAAATATTCTTTTAAGAACTCTGTTTCAATTGAACTTTCATGTCCAGGATGTAATTTATGGGCCAAACCAAGAGAAAGAACTGCTCCAAAGCAGGGCAGAGAATCTATCTGATTTGTGACACCCCAGCAGTAACCTCTACCCCAGCTACAAAAGGTAGACTGCCTCTTGTCTGCCACTCTACACTGAAATTCAACATATTTCTTTTCCCCAAGCCACATCTCCAGTTGTTCCTCTTTCTGAACTAAGAACTGATGCTGAGTTTTATAAAACATTGTGCTCCCAGCTTGACAGGCACTTAGAGAAACTCCTAACAGGTAGTGATAGATTCCCTTTGCTCCTATTATAAATTTGCCCTGCTTTCATGCTGTTCCTTATTTTCTTTGATAATCCCAGTCTAAATGTATAATCATATTCATTCTAGCTGTGCAGCCGAGGAAGCATTGACTTCCCTGTTCTGATGAGAAACAAGAGTATTGTTTGATATTAAACAGTACGTTGTTTTGGTGCTTTTGCTGCTTTTGAGTGTAAGGACATCAGAAACAAAGCCCTCTAATGGCATAATAAATAAACTGTGTTTTCCCTTTGCTCAAATAAAGGCACAGTGGCGTGCAATATATTAGCTGTCAGGGCTTTCCAAACCAACAGGCAGACAAGCAGTGGGATTGTTCCCTTACACATCCTTATCAGAAGATACATTGCCTCCAAATTTCTACCTGTCCTAGGTGTTTCTTCCTTGTTTTGTTATAAGGCCAGCTCTTCCTGTATGTGTTTCTTGTGTTACTATTGCTTTAAAATTAGGCACTGCTATAAAGAGCAACTGAAAGATGGAAAAATATAAGTGAAAAACAATTTCTCCTTCAAGCTATTCCTTCTGTGTATTGTCCTCTTTGTAGAGAAGGTGTTAAGGAAGGAAAGATGCTGTCTCTGGAGACAATGCTTCTACAAGTGAACTGAGAACATAAAAAATAGCAGCCAGGTTTTTCCATTACATATCCCCCCACTTCAAGCATGTCAAAATCCACTTTTTTCCCTCTGTGTGCTGTAGGCCACACTTTCAGATATTTTCATTATTTCTTCAATGACCTTCCAGTAACTTTACAATCGTGTCTGCAGTGTACTTAAGGAAGCTTATATTTAGTGTTTTTAAAGACAGAAGGACAATTGTAGGTTTTGGTTGATTTAAAAATGTTATATATTTAATGAAGTGAAGTGCAGCACAGTCTCAGAAAATTGATTTTTATTCAGGATTAGAATGTAACTGTGTACTTTCTTTTATAAGGTTTCTGTGACCTGGGCAATATAGTGATTAAAGTTTGTGTTTGAAAGAGAGAACTGTTTTTAGTATGTTGTTGCTTTAAGACAGGAGTATTTAAAGTCAGACCTTCCCAGCCCAGTATCTCGGCACCCATACAGTCTTCAAAGGCTCTTGAGCATGCTTAGTTCCTACTTATCTCAGTGTGGATTTGACAGACAAGGACTGGAAGATTTAAAATCATTTCGGCAAGCTGATCGATGACCAGCACAACTTATGAAGTCTGCTTTTCTACACTGTCACTGTAGGAATGCAGAGCAATCCCAGCTTTAGTCCATGTTCCCAGCAATTCCCATCCTCCCAAGCTTTGCCCTTCTCCCGTGCTCCTCTCTGTCCTGCAGGATGTGTGGCCACTGAGGGTTTTGGGTCCCCTCACCTGCATCTCATACAGCCCTGCTGGCCACTGCATCTCAGGGTAAGGGAAAAGCTCAGCTCCGACTGCTTCTCCCTATTCTTAGGGAGCTCCATATTATTGTAATCTCTCAGAGGTTGTCCTAGCCTTCCCAAGGCTGCATGAACTCTCTAAGACCTGTCTCCACATGTGGGTGGTTTGACTGCACTTGGCCCACAGATCCATGAGTGGGAATGTGGAGAGGAAAGACTGGCAGATATGTCATGAGTGTGTAGGCCTTGTAGGGGCAGGGTGTGGGACCCTTTTTAGGAAACCAGGATGGGAACACCACGCATTCAGCAAAACCAGGAAGAGCATGCAAGTGTTAGGATGTGCAAACAGGGAAATTAACTCAGGCAAAGACAATGAGTCTATTATTGCCTGTTTGTTCAGTTACAGCAGCAAATGTTTGTCTTCTGTGCCAAAATGCACTCTCTTCTCTTCCAAATTTTACAGTAGTTTCTGTGTGTGAGCGTTCAGTGTCACAGCAGCTTTACTGCTGGAGCACCTGCCATAAGCCAGAGTGGCTTTAGTCATTTAACCATGAGCTACTGCTGGACTTTGTTCACTTTGATGTGCTAACCTTTGGCCAGCTGAAGTAGGAGAGGAGCTGGCTGCTCTTGGCAAAACACGGTCACAGTGTACCCAGGGAGGAACCTTTCGTAAAGTGCCCTTTAATCAGCTCCAGTCATCCTTGAGGTTCTAATGATTTAGGTTCGGTTGATAGTTCCAGTAAAAGAGCATCTGAAAGCACGAGGTCTGTCCTGTCGCTTCTCCGTGACCTCCGAAGTCTCTGGCTGAGGTCTCACAGCGGTGTTCGGCTGGGTGCTGGGGACACAGCGTTGACGGAAGCACCAGGTGTCAGACGGCACAAGCTTCCTTCTGCCAGCCAGCTGAGGAACGACCTGTAGGTTAGTAACCATACCCCAAGGAAATATTGTGGCCATGGATATATTTCTTGTGGTATTTAGGAGGGGTTCAGGCTGTGTCAAAGGGAGCCTGGACAGTGAGAGACCTGTTTCCGTCTCCTGGGAAGCTGTAGATGCCCTAAAATGCAATGTAAGGGTTCATTGAGGAGGTGGTTATGGAAAATTTTGTTTCATAAATCTGTCTTTTTAGTCACTAAATGCAGGACACCGTCCTGTGCCTCAGATAGGAAAGTTGATCCTTTTGTGAAGCTGACTATGCTCTGAGCAGGACTGAGAATCCCTGTTAGAATGGGCAGTCATTGTGGAAGCTCCTGTTCTCCCAGGTCGCCAGTGTCCTCCTGTGCTGTAGAAGTGTACACAGCATGTACAGCAACCCTCACACTGTGCTCCCCAATTGCTCTTTAATGTTATGTGTCCTCTTCTAAGGTGATCAGTAGCAGACCAAAAGTAACCTTACCAAGTATATAAAATGGTCTTCTCTGCAGTAAATGCACAAAGGCAAAATATTACATTTTTTCCTCTCTGAAATGACATAGCTCTCTGACTGCATAAAGAAATTACTTTTCTTTTGTTGGCATCATCAAGGCAATTTTAATCCACTTAGATTTCATTTCTAGCAATAATTGTTCCCAAAAAGAATTGAGAGCTTCCAAAGTAAAGCAGTCTAAAGCCTCAGGATAACCTTACTACTCTTCATTGGTCTTGTGGTACATCTTCAGAAAATAATTTTGCTTCACTTTTCAAAGGCCAGAGATTAGAACCTCACCACCTGATAGCTTTATTTGTATTTTCTGGAATATGCTCTCTTGTACATACCACCAGTTTCATACCATGAAACATATGAGAAGACAAATTAAAGCCTTCATGTAACATAGTTCATGTCAAGCGTGATAATGTGGCACCAAGAGTGCACTGGCTTCATTCAAATAAACTTATACACTAACAAAATTTCCACCACCTCTTCACGTACACTCCTACATATAAACAGAGCAAATACTTTCTTCTACAGATAGAAAATTCAGACCTCAGAAATATGTGAAAGTCTGAGTATTTGGACATATGCCAACCTGGTTGTTGCCACATTAATCTATGTACTAGACAGTAATATATTACATATTCTTATTCAGAGACTGTGTGCTAATCTTTCAGAATACTCAGCAGTGATGTAGCAGAAAGGGCAATGTCCTCATGCATAGGTCTCTGCTTACCTCCAGAGGTTCTCTGGCACACAGCCCTAGAAAGGTCAGATTTCAACCATTTTAGTTTTCATAGAGACTGTTGCAGCCCTTTCTCTGGATATTTGGTAACATGCTAACTTTGAAGATGTAACCTACATGTATTCCCACCAATTAAATGTGTTTCCTTTAGAAGTGAGTTTACTTTGCTTGTTTTTAGGAAGAGCGAAGTCACCAACCGACCTTTTAAAGTTCCAGAGAAGATTTTTTTTTCCTCCCCCAGAGAAAGGGAGAATCTCTGCATGGTTATGGTCATTTGTCACTCATTTAACACACTGACAAGCAGCAATTTCCTGTTTAATTGCAGATGCCTCCTTGCAAACCGCTTGTATCTCAGGTGCGTGGTGAGCATTATTTCTGCCCCACAGCTGAGGACAATAGTTGACATAGGTTACATCTCTGCTAACAAATAAAACATGCTGGGGTGCCTTCCCTGAAACCAAAGACAGCACAGCACACAACCTTTTAGATGAAGTGTTCTCCTTTCCACTCAAAACAAGGCGGCCTTAACCACAGTGCCCACCTTAGGCAGTCCAAGGGTCTACATGCATCCACTCTGCAGGACAGAAGAAATCTGAGAGATAAACAGGGCAGAGCTGAGAATGCAGACACTGCTCAGAACTCATTCTGTGGCTCCAGCCAGTCGTTTTGCCAAAGTAAAAGTAGAACTGTCTCAGAACCTTTTCATGCAGCTTCCGAGTCTGAACTTAAGAATTTGGTTATTGACAGTTTGGAAATGTCCTCTCAAAAATACAAACCTTCCCTTGGAGACAGAAAGTGCAGGGCTTAGGTGTTTCCTGAATGAGACTTATCTCCTGTTTGGGTGTTGTCAGTGGCTCAAGAGTGGCAGATCCTGGGTCATTGTAGAGACATTTTCTTTACCAATAAAAGGAAAGAGCAATTTGACTAGTGGATTTAATAATTACAGCCGTTCCGACCATTATTCTCATTCCTAAATATTTCAGCTATTATGGTTCTTGAAATCACAGACACTTTGCCTGGTTTATCTTGTCAAATATCTATTAAGGTAAGTTACATACACAACAGTGTTCTGAAATCTTCTTTTGAGAAAGAAGTGTTTTTTAGCAGAAGTATAGTCCTGTAAAAAAAAATCACCTCCCTCTCTCAGTGATTACTGAGAGCTGCCCATTAACACAGCCCTTGAGCAGTTTCAAGTTTAATTAGGCTGGCTCTACCCCACAGGGTGAGCTGGGCAGCTCTGGCAGTCATGGGGATGATGACTGAGAGTCTCACACCAGCGGTGGGCCCCGGCCCAGGTGCAGCTGCAGAGGTGAAAGTGCCCTTTTACTATTTCAGCATGTTTGATTATGGTGAACGTTTTTACCACAAGGTTTCAAAGTTTCTGTCAAGGGCCACTGATGTTACACTTCTGTTTCTACACCATGCAAGTAGCTTGGTCAAGATGTAGCTCTAGGGCTTGCCTGTGCTGTAGATAATGTTTGGTGGAATAACAAATTAATCCTACAATGCAGAAGCATATCTTAAGACTGGCAACATAGTTCAGGTCACCCAAACCAGTGGCTCAGGAGCAGCGTGCCTGCAGCTTGTTCTGGTACAATGCTGGCTGCTGAGAAGGAAGCTCAGATGGAGGAAGGTTTGTAGCCCCAGTCCTGCCTGCCCATAGGGCAGGTCAGTAGGGGAGAGGAGCAGACAGCATACAGATGCTGGCAGGGGAGGAGTCAGAGTGTTGGGCTGACATTAGGTATGGCAGGGGCATGTGACAGCATGGGTGAATCTGTGCTGGACCACATGGACAAAGTCTGCCATGCCTTGGGCCAAGAGATGTGACACCGCTCCTGACTCATGACAGCACCCACCACTGATGGGTGACTCAATCACAGCAAATTTCTTCCTTGTGAAGTCTCACCTCAGATGTTCTAGCAAGCATAGGGCTGGTATAAAGCTTAGTCTGCTTAACACAGATTTCTCTGGTAATGATGCTTTTGCTGTGCATGGCAGTTCAGACTCTGTTGACATCATCAAAACTGCTTTTTCTAATCCTGACAGTAAATCAGTTTTCTGAGAAATGGAAGCTGTGGACATGTAATAAAATGTAATGTAAGAGATGCTGGACTTAATGGATGTTGTAAATTCCCCAGCAGATCATTCAGTCTCCTGTAGTCTAAAATTTTCCTTCATGTTACCAGGAAGCAGAAAAATAAATTTGCCTTCCCAAAGGAAACTGTGTCAGTTTCCTTATTGGATAACCTCTTTTTACACACAATTTCCGTGTGATGCTTATTGTCTCATTTTCAATAACACATTAAGAATGAAAATAAAAAAGCTTATGCCCTGACCAGAGATAATGTCTGTCAGCTGGAAGAAGAGTTTTTCCCTTCATATACTTATATTCTACTGCGAACTGTAAAAAGCAGAGTAATTACTGGAAGAGAGGAAACAAGGACTATGTGTTCTAACCACACTCATTTTCATACCATGATTCTGAAAGCCACCTGTAAATATAAGTTTGGATGTCTTTATTCTCTTTCTTATGAACATGCATTACAAAACCCTGTGGTTTTCTTTGCAAAAAGGCCCTGCAAGGAACCATCAAGAATGTTGTTTGCTAGGAACCTTTTAATTATCAGAATTGGTTGGTACAGGGTTGGCTTGTGCTGGTTGGATATCCCTGCTAGCCACAGGAGGTGGCTACCAGATACCTTTCAGTGACCTACTGATCTCACACTACTGTGCTGCCCCTCCTTCCTTTATTCCTCCAGGACCTTCAGCCTCTCAATAGCTACAGTACTAAAATTCACCAGCTGCATACAAACCAATAAAGTGTAGCAGTTTGCTATTCTACCCTCTGGTCTCTCTGGGGGGGTCAGTGAGCTCCTTGATGTTACAGAAAGGCTCTCATTTACCCCACTGTGGAATCTCATCGGCCTCTCCAGAGGAGGAGCTGTGCTGTGAAACTAGATTCAGCAGGTTTTAAAAGAATCCCTTTCCCTGTTTTCCCATGAATTTGCTCAATGCCGGTGACCCGACAAATGCTTTAAGCCAGCAATGCTGGCAGAGGGACAGGTCCCACCCTCTTTTACCCCTCTGCCAGCGCAGGTGCTCAGGTGGTGTGGGTGGCTGCATGGTGCAGCTGCACAAACGCTTTTGGCAGCACATGCGGAGGTTGCACTGGGTGGCTGCAGGAAGGATGGAGTGAGACCCGTTGTTGGCAGCACCAGTTTAACGTGTTTGTGAAGCTCTGGTGTGAAGCAGTGGTCTGCAGCAGCCACATCAGGACAGGGGGGCAAAACCTTTTTCCTATACAGTGTTTTATTTACCCTAGGACTGAAAGGCAATTATCGTATTAACCTCCCTTGTAGATATGTCTATCCAGCACCCACCCTGTGTTTATTTTAGTGGAAAGTAAACATGCCACAGAAATGTAATGGCTATGGCTATATATAAAAAAACCCAAAACTTTGTGTTTTGCTGGTTTCCTTCTGTTTTGTGTGCTAATTAAAATCTATTACACTCCATGGATTTATTCAGTATCTATCTTCTTACATTTTGGAACCTAAAGCTTGCTTTCAAATTTAAATGAAAGCACAAAATCGTACATGGGGAAACTGCACCTAACAGTTACAGTGATCCTCTGTGCTGACTTTCATTGCTGAATGACAATAAAATAGATTTTTGCTAAAAATAGAACAAAACCTTTGCCTAATGACCATAATGGTTATCAGAGCAACTCCCACTGCCTGTGAACAAGAGAAGCTTAAGACTAAAAAACAAAACAGGAAAACCCAAGGTGTCCTTGGCCAAATTTCCCCGTTGGTACTCCCTCCACCTTCAGGTCTGTGACTTTGTCATCTCCATGGTGGGATAGGGCATGTGGCTGGCTGGTAGAGCAGGTGGGGAGTCCATCTTTAAAAGGGCAACTCTCTGTGATGTGGCAAGGTAAAGATCAAAACACTGACATAGGTTATGCATAGTAGGGGTTTGGCTATGAGAGAACTTGGAAAGCTGTTGCGTCCAGTCATTTACCTGGGTGCCTAAATACCTCTGAAAATCTCTTGAGACTATACAGTAAAGCTGGTTTGAAACATACAATTATGTTTATAGTATACTATCTACCCAAAAATCCCGAGAAGTGTTGTGGTACCTGTTACAGACTTTATGCTCTCTGGAGGATATCCCAGGTTTTGTCTACGATAGCTTAGAAAAGTCTGGAAATTACAAAATCTGCTGTGTTAACTCACATTGTATAAGAACAGTGTAAAATAACATGTTATTCATTTCAATAAAGTGGTGTTGTCCCTTTAAACATTCAAATAGGCAATAAAATGGTTCTATAAACATGTGGGAACCTGTTCCACCAAATACAAAGTGGTTTTGTTAAAAAGAGAAGGAAATGAAAGCAAAGGGGGAAAATGCTGTTTGTTACATTGTTGAGATCCCAATTTTTGGCTCTATTGTGGCTAAGAATTGGTTTATGTGTGAACATACCCATAAAGACTTTCTGAGATTGAGATTAGAGACCTTGCAGGTCACTCTTAGATTCATGTGACCTTTCAATGAAATATTTTACTTGGTACATTCACATCTCATTCTACTGCAGTCTCTCAATAGTTTTTGAAGACCAAATAAAACCATAAAGGCCAACCCGTTACTCACTCCTTACTCTCCCTTTTCATTTCACTTGCTCACATGTCTGCACTGACACAGAATGCTAAATTGCCACCACAAAATTTCTCCTGAAAACCTATTTACTACCCTAATCATCAAAACTACTCACTCTTATCCAGACAATGACATCACTCCAATAAAATAATGACCCTGTGGTCAGCTGCTGGATCTCTCAATGCATTTGGGTTTGATCTTTCTAAAAATCTTAGAAGGCATATCCAATGCTTCATTAGTGCTTGTCATCACATTGAGGAGCCCAGTGCACTCCATCAGCAAAGGCCAGTTCACGTGTCTGCTTGTAGAAGAGAGAGAGCTGAGGGGAAGCACACCAACTTGTTGGAGGTCTTTTCTGTATCAGAGCGAAGTTCCTCAGTGATAGGCATTAGCATATTCCAATGAATATCACTTTATTTCTTAAAATTTCCAGCCTTTTCTATCACTGTATTCAGGAGAATAATTATTTAGGAAAAACCTTTCACCTGCAATCCCACTACAGGAAAGAATAAAAGGCAATGGAAGGTCTAAGGGAAATATGGACTGATCTGGATTTTTCGCTTTCACATCTCTTAGGATTTGGCCCCTGCTTCACTATCAATAGTTAAAAAGACAAAGCAACTAAATATATATGGTATTATTGTAACAGAGGGTGGGTTTTATTCATTGTAGTCAGCTGTACCTCAGGAGAGAAATTGTGCTTATGTTTTTACACCAGAGCAGTGGATGCTGTATGAAGAGAGGAACATGTGGCATAAATAGAATCCATCCTTCCTGCTGCTTACACGGCTCTGCCTTTAAGACTTTTCCACTCTTCCTTACGTGCCATCATAAAGAGATATATAAAGAGTCATGTGATCATCAGCACAGTGTTTTTGAAGTCAAAGGAAATCAGGTGCCTAATGTCAGGGAAAGCTGGGACACACACTTGCAGAATTCTGCCCAAACTTCTGAAGTTGCTTATAAAAGCACAGCCTGCAGGAAAAATTTATATATATTTTTAATTCTGCCACTGGGAACGGTAACACCTCAGAATACCCTGCACCAGCTTGATCAGCTGATGATCCTTGCTTTAAACAATAATGGGAAAATAGCTTGGAAACTTAACAAGATGCATCTAAAAGTGAAAGTATGATATGAAAGCCAAGGCTTTGAGAAGTCTCCCTACATGATCCTAATTGACACAATATATTGAAGAGCCTTCTAAAAATGAGCCCATTGGCTCACTAGCATCAGTGTTTTTTCACTTACACCAGAATAATCTTTTCTGGGCATTCAAGTACACACACAATTGTAGCTGATAGGATTCACTTTACAATATTTATGGCTAAAAGCTTGGTATGTTTTCCAACATAAAAACACGAAGTAAGAGAAAGACACTGAATTTTAAAAATCAATTAATTTGATGGAGTTTTGCAGATTCATAACTGCTAATTTTTTTTATACTTGCTTTCTTATAGAGATCAGTGGGATTGAGGCACAGATTTGATTTTGGCAGAATCTCATCCATTTTATCCCTAGTTTTGATACTGATTCTTTCCATAGTCTTGGGTAAAACCTTTAAATTTCCATGCTGCTGCTTCCCTGCCTGCAGGGCAGTACCTGCTTCTCTGCAGCTCTTGTAGCTAACGGGTTAACCTTTGCAGAGATGAATTCTGAAGATGAAAAACTTGCACAGTAGACCTGGGCTGCCAGCACTCTGGGACCAGGATCCAGGCTCCAGGTGTGTTTGTACAGTGCCTAACACACCACAGTCCCAGTACAGTGGATAAACAAGTATAAAGATCCAGAACAGAGTGATGGCAATCACCAGTTGGTTTGCAGTGTAAGTAGAACAGCTCTCCTTCCTGTTTGCTTTCAGGAACTGCCACAAAGATGCTGTTTTTGCCAGTCTTTGCCATCCTCCATGTTTTTCTAACTTGGAGCCTTCTAATACTAGAGAGCTTATCTCTACACCACTGACTTCCCTACCCCTCTTCCCTATTGACAAGCCTCTGACTCAGCAGTATAAGGATGTCTCTTCAGTTTTACGTGCCCAGACTAAAGGCCTCAGAGGACCCGTAAATTATTATGTAGGACCATCTGACACAAAGCGACAGTGCTTCATCTGCAGAATATACTGGTTTTTATGGTTTGTCATTGAAAGGTTAAGACACTTCTCCTTGCACACATGTATTCCCTGATGTTGTTGCTCGTGTGCTGTTTGGATGGAGGTTTGGACCAAGCTTTATTTTTTTTGGGCCGGGGCTGNGGCTATGCCAGTAAAAAACACCTGGGAAAGGACTGAAAACTGTAGTTGTTTTGCTTATGCTGTGTGCTGTTTGCTTTGCACCTTCTTCAGGCTGTCTCCTTTCCCAGAAATGAGCCGTCTCCCAAGGTATGCCCTTCTCCCTCTTCTCCCACTGGCTGGTTGTGCACACTGCTTGCCAACCAGGCAAATCTATCATCCAAAGAGTGTTTCGGAGCGGTTCCTCCTCTTGGCTGCTTGAGAAGGTGTGTTGTTTGCTTTGCCTAAGTGCTCCCAGGGCCTAATGCTCCGTTGTTATGTACAGACCATTTCTACTGTCATGAATCATGTTTTACCACCCCTGTGCTTTTACTTCTGCACCAGGTGCTTTTTTTCCTTTTGAGCAAACACACTGCAGTTTCCGTGTTTACTGCTGACACAGTGCATGTCGGGTACACGGCACAGGCTGAGTTATTCCTACCGTCCCACCACTGACGTGATCAGTAAATCTGCTTCTCACTCCAGGAGCTGCAGACCCTTTGTTTTTCCTACAACCAAAGGTAAAATGATTTAGCACAGCCTGAAATATTTTACCAGACACACATAAAGAAAAAAATATATTTCACTGAAAAAGCCTCATGCAGTCAAGCAAAATATGCCCTTTTCTTATCTTATCTGTTGTGAGTAACCCAAGCTATTTGCACAACGCCTTGTGCTAGGAAGGAGTTGTTTGTACATGTTTCACTCCCTTTTATCCAAGTTTTGAATTTTTAATGAAATCTTTCTCTTCAAATTCTTACCTGCGAAAATGCTATGTTTCTCTTTCCTGTAATTCCCTGAAGGCTGGACCCAGCCCTCCCTCCAAAGATCCCTTCATTGCAGATAGTTTTCTATTAATCTTCAAACCACTTTGGAGAGTTCTCTGCATCTGGCAGCACTAACATCCCCTCTCCCTCCCGTCCCACCCACTTAGCCTCAGCCTAAGAGCCCTTAACAAATGACTCCCAAGGAATTTAAATGGCTAACGCTCGCTGGCCAATAAAGAGATGCATAAACTCTATAACCAGGTTGCACAGCTCTTGCCATTAGGAAGAAAGGTTGCTTGGGCAAAGGCGCGAGTCCTTTTAACCTGTTGCATTTCGACTGCAGGAGCGGAGAGGTAAGGGAAAATCTTGTTTGCTCGGTAGGGCTTTTTATCCAGTTTTCTTTCATCAGGGAGTTAAGACCAAAAGTGTGTCATCATCAAGGTATGGGTTCAGGGTTTTGCCTTCCTTTAGAGAGTTCTAAGGAGTTGTTTGAGAATGAAGCAGTAGCTTGTAAGATTGAACTGTGAGATCAACATGTGAATATCAAAAAGAATTAGCATAGCAAATACCAAAATGAATGTCAGAACAATGAACACTAAACCATTGATATTTTAGACAGAAGAAAACAAAATCATGTTTCAGAGATACCTTTTCTACAATCTTAAATTAATGAAGTGAAAGGTAGCCAATTGCAACTGCTTGACATTGTGTTTTCAATCAGTCTGTCTCTGCTGTTGTCGGTGCTGCCTGGTATTTTTGCTGCTTTTTCAAGAGACTGACATAAAAAAATCAGACTTTAAAAATGGGTTATCAGCTTTTGGTGCAGAATTTGGGGCTTGTAGATTGAAGGTGGCTAGGAAGGTTTAAGTAAACAGGGTATATATTCAAGTATTACTGATACAAATGAATCTATATAACTCAATCTGCATACTGAAAATTTGACAACGTTGTAAGAAAGTCAGCTTTGATATTATTCTCTTAATATTCTACTTAAGCAGCAAGCAAAATGTGTAAGACTTGTATACGACATTGGACACGTGACCTTAATCTGTTCACCCTTATTTATTTAATTATTAATTTATTGTTTTATTTGGGCCAGTGCTGATAACAATGGTGAAGTTTGAACTTAAACCAGGAAAAAAATAATTGTAGTTGTTGAAAGTAAGGTTCAATTAAAACCAGTGACAAAAATGTCAATTTACATGTGAACCAGATGCAGCATTTGTATATAACGGTGTCCTGTCCTGAGCTAGGTGGGATTGAAGCCATGATTCAAAATGTATGTGTAAAGCACTCTCTCTCCTTTTGCATGTCCAAGCTTGCCATGGATGACAGTCTGTGCTCAGAACATGTCAGGGATGTCATGGCAAATGTTACTGCCATCCCCTGCAGTGTTCCATGACCTGACAGTCCGGGGTGCAGAAGGGACATATTTTTTCAATCATACTATCGCAGCTGCTCTCTGAAGGCCTTCACACCCAATGCAGTCTGTGGTGGTGCATGTTAGTGTTTGCTGATAGCACGAAAGACCTTGCCAGTGTGTATAAGAGTTGAGAGAGTTTTTTAATGAAATTGACACGGTTAATCCAACAGAACTTAAAAACGTGTCCTTTTTGTTTGTCAAGACAAGGCCACATGATTGTCTATCAAGAACTTGTAATGTTGTTGGTTTGATTATTTTTCCATGCATTTCTCATATAGCTCTGCACTGTATAACCAAGATTAGATAATATGTTGTATAAAAATAAAGTTAACAAAGGAGTAGCCATTTTGCTACTCTTTTTAATAATTTCTTTTTAATTCTGCACTTCAGTTCCATTCTTTGCTGAAGAAATTATATTGAATCAAATAATCCTTGTCTTCTTTCTTCAGCTTTTAATTAAAAAAAAAAATCTCACTTACGGTCAATGAAAGGTGAATTTCAAATTATATCTGTCTCAAATCCCACTCCTTTTCTGGAGTGAACAGAAATTTCATTTCAAAACCATTGGTATTTCCAAGTGAGCTGTAATTTCAGTAGACTTATATTGTCTTGAATTAACCCAGCACAGGAGTGGTGCCCCCTGAGAGAGTTTCTGCCATGGTTAAACATTTTTTAAAAAATTTATAATATTAACACGGCACAGGTAACAAGTGCTGGAAATGTCTTCCTTGTACTTGTAAACCTTGTTTCTCAATTCTCCCATCCAACGTTCAAAGGTCTGTACAAACTTCTTAGATCAGAGGTCAGGTACAAATTGCTGCACTTTGCAGCTCCTTTCTGCCTATATGACAGAATTTCACAGGAAAGACGATTGACTTCCAGCCCCCACTCCTCCACACGGGCAACGCCAGGCAGTTAAAATGGTGATATGTACAAGTCAGCCATTGGTACCTGAATTTAATTAATAACTAACTTGGTTTCAGTGGTGCAAGGTGCATATTATAAAAAGGGTCAAATGTCAGTGCACAAAGGAAAAAAAAAGGACAAAACCACAGGCACTGACTAAGCCAAATGCTTTGAGTTTTAATGTACTTTCAGCAGCGAACATTCACATCCCAGCTGCGGTTTGCCTTACGTTGATTTTCATTTCTGTGACCTGAGGGGGAGGGAACATGTTGAGCCACTTTCAGCTTTCCCTGGAATCTCTGCCTCCTGCTGAAAGCAGGGTTACAGGTTGGGCCCCCTGTTGTTGCAGTGTTCACGTGGTATACACAAAGCTAAGAATGTTGCAATAAAGGTAGTGCATGGGATTAGGGCAAACTGAAAAGTCTGAAGCTATTTTTATTGTAATAAATTTGACTGAGTAGGCTTTATATGAACAGGCAGGATGTGCTGTTTCACTCTGGGATCTCCAGGAGAGTTAGCTGAAAAAGTTTGCTCAGAAAAGCTGAAAAGACAACTGTAGGTTATGAACTTTTTAAGATATTCTTGGTTGCACTGCGGAGTGGAATGTATTACTGTAAAGTTTATGGAGACAGACAGATAGAGAAAATGTCCTGTGTTATAACAACAAAGAAGCGTGTGCATGTATATCCCTACTACACACAGCTCAGCAAAGTCTTTGACAGACATTTTCAATGATTGAATTAAATCACCATGTTCATATATAAGATTTTTCTTCAGAAGGGCAAGAAGTGAAATAGGTGAATGTGTTATCTTTCCTGTGTAATAATTAACAGATGCATCTAGTTGTGGTTTTGTTTTTCAGTTGCAGAATACTGCTTCTCCTGTCTTTCTTAAGGCAAAAGTTTGTGAGCTCCTGAATGAAACTTTTCTCCCTTTCCAAGCAAAATGCTTTCTAAAGCAGACAGTTAATGAGGAGGACACACTTACCTGTATCAACATCTCTGCGAAGAAGAGTGTTTAATTGCATTTGTGGTAAAGAGACACTGCAAAAATTTTCCCATCAAGTACAGCTCATCCATAATAGGAAAGACTACACTGAAATTTATGTATCACATGTTTTCCTGTCTGATCATGGTACTGATAGACTTTGTTGACTGGATTGAAATATGGGAATTTGGGGAGAAGGGAAAGCTTGCGCTGTTTGCTGATTCAGACAGCTGATAAGAGAGATTACACAAATCATCTCTCATCTTTTCAGCTTTCCTCCACGTGTGGCTTCAATATCTTGCAGGGTAACAACTTCAGCCTCAGCCAGTAACAAGTCCTATCAAAATAGCTGAGAGTTATGAATTAGTTTGAATTGGAGTGGGTAAAAGATGGAGCTGGGGCAAACAGGACAACAAAACGGTTACATAACTTGTTGAACAAAGCTCTGAATGACTCGCAGAAAAGTGAATTATAAAATAAGGGAGGAGACTGGGTTTTGCTTACCCAAACTTCCTTCAGAAGTGGTTTAAGTTGGGGTGACTGGTTTGGCACTGCAGTAGCATAAAAACAGTCAAGAAACACACATTTCATTATCAGAATTCACATTGCAGAAGCAGGGTCATGTTAGTAGGATGCTCCAGGTGTTGGTGCTGTGGTACATCAATAACTTTTTCATCATCGTATGTTCATTCTTGCCATGGTAAAATCATATATTCATGGACACATTTTGACTAGTGATCATCAAAAAGCCATGGCAAGAAAAAAGCTACCCTCAGGGAAGTTTCCTTACTTTATTATTTGAAATATCATCACTCACATCTCATCGAGTGTAATTTTTGCAGTTTTTAAGCAGGAGGTCAGTTCTTTGAGGGATCTTCCCCCAGGAATGTTCACTGCTAGGCATTGATAGTGCTCACAGATAATGCAAGTGGATCACACACAAGATCAAATATACTGTAGAAAGATGCAGAGAGGGTTGATAACAGAATAAGCAGGCAGTTTGCACAAGGTGACTTTATTTTGTATAGAAATCATAATTTTATCTGCATTTTTAAAATTGTACATAAAATTGCTGTGAGGTAAGATTAATAGGCTAAGGGAGCTGGTATAATACAGTTAAGAGAATTCGATCCATGATTGTTATTTTTCTAATGACAATGATGAAAATAAGAAGTTTAACATTCAAATCCTACTTTGAAGCTGTAGCAAATTGTTGACTGTACAAATTCCTTGTTGGATTATCTGATTAGCATTCAAGTATTAACCTGGGAAATTCCAGGATGTTCATTTACAGAATAATTTCAGGTGTTTTCCTCCTAAAAAGGAGCAAGAAGCAAAATAACAGATTTATAGTAATTTTGTTACAGTTTTTAAAGCCAAATACATTGCTTTTGATTGGTGCCTGGAGTACATAACCTGTCCCTGCAAAATCTTTAAAGCAGGGTTTTCTGTAGTGCTCATCACTATCTTAAATATATCCCCGTTGCAGCCATTAGAGTCTTGTAACTGATATCAGGAGAGTAGCTAGATGTGAGTAGTGTTAGAAATATCACACTTTATTTTCTATTTCTTTCTTTGTGCTAAATAAAATCTAAAGACAAAGTCAACAGATTTTGGTGAGTTTTAAATGGAACCAACCATTGTTAACATGTTTAGGTCACTTAGGACAAGTTTAAGCAACTGAAAATGAGCACAGACCCTCTCTGCAGTAAATCCACCCTGAAAACTGCTTTTCAGGCCGAGAACATTAACTTGCCCCATACAAACTATGACTTGCCCCATACATGACTAACTGACCAGAATAAAGTTGAAGTTTAAGCATGAAACACAAACTCTTGCAATGAAATCAGTGGTCAGAACTCTGATGATAAGCCCTAGATTAGGACAACAAGTGTCACCATAGCAGAAGTGAGAATTTCATAAAATCATAGAAACTTTAGGTTGGAAAAGACCTCTAAGATCATTGAGTACAACCATTAGCCAAATGCTGCTACGTCCACCACTAAACCATGTCCCTGAGTGCCACGTCTACATGTCTTTTAAATACCTCCAGTGATGGTGACTCAACCACATCCCTGGGCAGCCTATTCCAATGCATGACAGCCCTTTCGATGAAGAAATCTTTCCTTCCCTGGTGCAACTTGAGGCTATTTCCTTTTGTCCTAATTTCAGTAGATAGCCTCAGGATTTCATAGGCTGGTTTTATCCTACCATTGAGGTACTTGCACTGTTGCTTTCTATATTTAAGTATAGTACTTCTGGTGGGCAGGGAGCCTCTGCTTGTACATGTTCTTATCTGAACATACACAGGAAATATGTGGTGCAGCAAATGCTGCTCCATGCATGTCTCATTGTGTTCCATGCAACACCTGAGCCAAAATGTTCCTCCCAGGTGACCCTGGCTGGAGAGGGACAAATTCGATGACCTAATTCAGGCCCACAGATGATGACAAGAGTAAGCAGTGCTTTAGCGGTGCGGGCAGCAGGAAAACTTGCACAGCAGACAGACGTGTTATTGTCAATGATCTCTGAGGTTACTTTCTTCCCAGCTGCTCATCACAAGCTGCTCATCAAGTCCCTTGCCAGCCAGTGTTCCTGCCCCTTCAGGTCTGCTGACGCGTTCACCACTTTTTCCATAGAGTTTTGCCAAAATGATCCAGATTAAGAAAATCAAAATGTTTCACCTAGCCTGGGGCGACTTCTTCACCCAGTTCAGCTATAGGTAAAGAAATGTGTCTGACACACTGCAGCCATTGTCATGGCCTGTTGGCCTCAGGTACTGGTATTTTGTAAAATGATGAAGACATCATCCATCCCAAGTAACCTTCCCTTTCCTGGCTGAAAGACCTTAGAAAAGGTCCTTGGCCAAAAAACCGCTGAAATGCTTCACTCTCTTGCACTGACCCACCACAAGTTTCAGCTTTGGACATTTGCATTTCATTAATGGCAGAATGTAGGAAACCAAGTGTGGTCCAATTCCTACTGAAAACCACACTGGCCCTGGGTGCTGCAGTTGGGCACCCCATGGTTCATCTTTGGAAACAGTTTCAAAGACACCTGCTTTGTTCAGCTCATTCATGCAAATAATGAGGAGGGAAAGAGTGACAGTCTTGCCAAGAGAGAGCAAAGTGGTGTATAATGATAGGTAGTTATCTTTAAATGGGGAGGTAGCTTGCACATGACACTTGAAGCAATGCATGAGTCACTCACTACTTTTCCAGAATTGATGAGGCCATTGAATTTTTCTGTTCAGAAAATAGACCTCTAAACAGGCAAACTGTGTTTTCAGCAGGAGCATTTCTGGGGTGTCTGATGTTTGTGATAAAGTGACACCATTGTTCTTAGTAAGCTGTTGTTTTTGTGTGCATTTTATGAATAGAAAGTTGTCATGAGAATAGAGTCAGGATTTGAAAATAAAATACTTTAAACACAGCCATGCTTTTAGAGCTGCTGCCTATCATCATCATCAGGATCAACATTTTTCCTTATTATTTCAACTAAAATTCAAGGAAGGTCACATTTGGTCTCTGCCAACAGGGTGTATTTGAAATTTCAGCAACCGTCTTTCCCTCTGCAGCAGCTGTGGTTTAAAATGCAAAACTGCAACAGTTTCTTGAAGGAAGCAGTAACTGTAGCGTTTCCATGAGGACATGCCCTGTCAGCTCAGTGGAGTTTGTATGGTACCGAATCTGCAGGTGGGACACAGATGTCCCCATCCCTCCCCCGGACAGTTATCACAGAGCCAGCAGATCTCCCTGGTCTCTCCGGTTGCCTGTGGTGGTGCTGGCATCTGCCCCCAGGCTTTGTGATTGCTGGCAGTTGTGTCACCCACAGAAGGACACATGATGCCGCTAGATCTATGTAACACAAAACTGGAGGGATGAATTAAATCCAAACATAAACAACCTCATTTTATGGGAGCATGTGAGTGAAGTGGACACACAGTTACTGCCACAAGGACACTGGCTGTGTTTGTAAAAGCCTGCTTGACCACACTAGGATCAATAGAGGAGCATGTGTCTGCCTTACTTCAAAGGGCAGTGCCCGGTGTTGGACTAACCCAGGGATAAGTTGATATGTGGACTTTGGGCATTGCTTTCTTGCTGGGGTCCCAAGCTGCCTTTGCCCTGGGACAAGGAACATCACAATTTGGCCCTGCATTGCTGTTAATCAAGGTGTGGTATTTCTGCTTAATAAAAGACCTGCCTCAGTTGATCAGCCTGCTCACAGTATGTTTATGTCAGTCACTGTCCACACAGTAAGTATGCCATTTAACATTCTGGGATGTGGAAAAAAATACCTTTAAAAACAAAGTAATTAATATTTAGGGCACAAACTATTTGCTCCCATCCTATTGGAAGCAGAGGAGATTCATAAGCAAGGTGAAGTGAAATTTGAATGGTTTCAGTGAAATGTAGATGTCTGTGAGTTTACCTGTGCAAGGAAGAGTCCTTGGAGCAGGGATGCTGAACTGAGGGGCTTGAAAGCCTCACCCCGGTAGGCTGGCAGATGTTAGCATCCATCTAACATGGTGTTGAACAACAAAGCAGGATTTACCTTTTTCTGAGAAGAAGCAAAAAACTTGTTTCAGTCCTGATGACTCGTTTAAAACTTAGGTGTCTCCAAAATACAACCTTTCTGGTTAGAAATATTTTTGTCTGTCTTTTATGAATGTATGTTATAAAGATCAAGTGTACCTTCCTCCTGAGAAAGTAGAAATCAAGCACTTATATTTCACAAGACATCGCATTTTAATGGAGGTTAAAATTTTGCCTCTTCTGGCATTTATCTCACATATTGGATGTTGGAAATCAGCTTGGCTTTGTTAAGGGCACTAGACCCATAGTGATAGCCCATGCCTCATGTACACCTGCAATACATTGTAGCAAGTTTTCATGGCAAGTTTACTGTTGATTAAAAACAAGTAGATTTGAACACTTTGGAAACTGGTATTTTTGAAAACTGTCTTCTTGAGAGAGATTGCATTTCAATCTAAAGAAGGTTAGGTGGTGTTGGTAGCCCATTTTGTAAAGCAGTAACAGCAGGAGAGAAGAGCTCTCAGACCAGACAGCCTGTGCATTTTCTCATCAAGGCAGATGATATCTGAACTTCATAAAGGTGTTGATTGTATAATGTGGCAATGAGTAAATTGTTAAGTGTGTATTCAGTTAGGGATGTATGGGCTCTATCACTTTCTTAGGTAGTACCTATTTATGAAAGCGAGCGCTATGTAGCTGCAGGAGAAATAAAATCCAAACCACATTTGATCATTAATCTTGATTCCAAGTAAATTACATAGGGATAAATGTACTTTAGGTTCACAAGGAATTTTTATTTATGCACTATAACAAATGGTGTACAGCAGAGTCTGCAGCAAAGATGGCCAGCAGCACTTAGAAGCAGCTTCAAGTACAAATTTCCAAAATGAGAAATCATGCTGCTGGTGCAATGCAAACTGCTGGAGAACATGCTATCCCCTGCATGGCCACCAAAATACCAACCACTTTCTGGTGGTCCGGGGAGATTCTGTTTCATCTCCCCTCACTCTGCCATCCCGGTGATTGTCTTGCAGCTTTCCAGACTACAGCCCCAGACACAGAGCCCTGCAGATAACAGAATATAGAGGCTTATTTTGTAAGTTGACCTAAAACTGGTGGTTTGAATGGAATTGCTAATTTTTAAACTTATCCAAGCTTGGGGTGATAAGTATTTCACTTGCCAACAGGTGGCCCATATAAAGGTAATGATTATTTCCCACTAAAGTGTTTGTATAATGAGCTTTGTTTTTATTCCAGGAAAGGTGAATTTACACTTTTAGGAGCAAATTGTCAAGTGAAAAATGAAACTGTTTTAATCTGCCTTACTTTTCTTAATTATTTCAAACGATTCTCAGGAACAAAATTAAAATGTCTGGCTGCTAAAGGATAACATTTGATTCTGAGAGAAACATGTATCCACAGCATTTTAAAGCAAGAAGCTATCTATGAAAGACCTGGCTTCAAAGAAATTATGTCTTCTAAATTATTGCCTGAGCATCAGCATCAGTATTACTGCCCTCCACTTTCTTTATCTTCTCCTTTGCTCGCCCTATTTTTAAATTAAAACAGCTCAGAAGCATCAACATGCAACACTCATGGCCCAAAAAACACGGGCAGGATCAGGTCCTACCACAGTCCAAAGCTCAGAGGTCCGGTTTCCCAATCACAAATGCATTTAGGAGATGAACCACGTACAGTGGTGTTTGCCCTGGCTGGTGCAGAGGCATCTCTGGGTACAGACCAGCATATTTCTGGGCAGCTCAGGAGCTTTACTGAAAAAAATCTGAGGTGCTGAGGTTACTAGGGTTTCAATGGATTTTATGAACCATACAAATCAGACTTAGGTGCCTAAATTTTGTGCCCATATTTTTGTGGACTTGGGCTTGCTGTACTAATAAAAGATCTTCCTATATGATAACCAATGCAATAGTCAAATCATTCAAATGAAGGGGTATATATCTGAGTCCTTGTGGGACAGAGAGAAACCTGTGTCTCACTGAATAAGACAAATACATAGAATAGATAAATCTGTGTGAAGCTGCTGCTTGGGTTTTTTTGGTGTTTTGTTTTTGTTTTGTTTTGCTTTGTTTTGTTTTTTTTGTTCTTGTTTTTGGTTTTTTTTAATATAACCTTGTGAAACCCAGATTGGGAACATTTCTTATGGTGGTTTGCCGAGTGCCCTATAATGGTCAGTGTATTTTGAGAGTTCCATCAACAAACTGGTGATGAATGCAAATCATGACATACAAATCAGTGAAGGAAAGACTGATGGAGTTGTAAAACACAATGAGCAGGGGCCAATTGTATAATTCTCAATAGGTGGGATCTACTCAAAAGGCAATTGGGATAGAGCTGAATGAAAGGTTGTGGCATTTAGGAGTAATAAAAACAAGTCATGCCTGCTACATGGGACATAACCACAGCAAGTGGTGCTTCTATAAAGGATTTGAGGTTAGAATTGAAAAACAAACCCAATTTCATGTGATTTGCTAGTAAGAAGGTGTGAAGAAACAGGCTTTGGCAATACAAAGACATGGGGAGAAGAAGGAGGAATGATCTTCATCCCTGTATACAACAAAGGTGAAAGGCTGAAGCTTTAGAGAACTGTCCAGAGACCAAAAAACAAGAATTTTAGGGGAAAAAATGACCAATTGTGAGCACAGCCCACAAGTTTTATTCAAAAGACAGAGTTGTGTCTTGATTAAATGACTCAGCTATCACTACAAGGCATAAGCAGAGGTCTTGAAAGACTCTTTAGTCTACCAGGTAGAATTCTGATAGTAGCTAACAGCTTTTAACAAGTGTCCTCCTTCTTCATTTGCTCAGGTTTTATCACGCTGTGAATGAGTTTGACACCATGACCGCTGAGGATTCCACTGCAAGGATGAGCAATGATTCCACCAATGTGGCCACTACAAAAGTCCCTGAAGGCGTCGCTGGTGCACCCAATGAGGCAGCTCTGCTGGCCCTCATGGCCCGCACTGGATATAGTATGATCCAGGAGAACGGGCAACGCAAGTATGGGGGCCCTCCTCCCGGCTGGGAGGGCCTGCACCCTCCTCGTGGCTGCGAAGTCTTTGTGGGCAAAATCCCACGCGATGTCTACGAAGATGAGCTCGTGCCTGTGTTTGAGTCTGTTGGCCGCATCTACGAAATGCGCTTGATGATGGACTTTGATGGGAAGAACCGTGGCTACGCCTTTGTGATGTACACACAGAAGCATGAGGCAAAGCGTGCTGTCAGAGAGCTGAACAACTATGAAATCCGCCCTGGCAGGCTGCTGGGTGTGTGCTGTAGTGTGGATAACTGCCGGCTCTTCATTGGAGGCATTCCCAAAATGAAGAAGAGAGAGGAGATCCTGGAAGAGATCGCCAAAGTGACAGAAGGTGTGCTGGATGTCATAGTGTATGCCAGCGCTGCAGACAAGATGAAGAACAGAGGCTTTGCCTTTGTGGAGTATGAGAGCCATCGAGCAGCAGCCATGGCCAGGAGGAAACTCATGCCAGGAAGGATCCAACTGTGGGGACATCAAATTGCTGTTGACTGGGCAGAACCAGAGATAGATGTGGATGAAGATGTCATGGAGACTGTTAAAATCCTATATGTGAGGAATTTAATGATTGAGACCACAGAGGACACCATTAAAAAGGTGTTTGGTCAGTTTAACCCTGGCTGTGTAGAGAGAGTGAAAAAAATACGCGATTACGCCTTTGTGCACTTTACAACCAGGGAAGATGCCATTCATGCCATGAACAACCTTAATGGTGTTGAACTAGAAGGCTCATGCCTGGAGGTTACTTTGGCCAAGCCAGTAGACAAGGAGCAATACACTCGCTACCAGAAGGCAGCAAAAGGAGGGGCTGCAGCAACTTCTGAAGTAACTCAGCAGCCTAACTATGTTTATTCTTGTGATCCATACACACTAGCGTACTATGGATATCCGTACAATGCCTTGATCGGGCCCAACAGAGATTACTTTGTGAAAGGTTAGTAAGCACAATTAGGGGATGTGTTGGGCAGGTTTGATCTCAGTCTGATGCAAGAGGTCTGCCTCAGCTAAAGGACAGCTAGTGCTATGCAATTTTTTCTTAATACTATTTTATAGGTCTTTTTGTCATATTTATGTTTCGTCTTACTTTAGTTTACGACTACACATAGTGTATTGATCTATATACAATTGCTAATGACAGGCTTGTGTGAGAGAGGTGTCAAATATACGGTTAAGAATGAGCTAATAAGGATGGGATGGGGAAGAGAGGCATCTGCATTTTATGAGTGCTGTGCTAAGTCTGAGGAAGTCTAAGGATTCCAACTTCTAATGTCTCCTTTCAAAGAGCTGAATCCTAAGTATTAAAGATCACGACAGAGTGCTGGAGGTGTGGATATGGTGACCTAGTTATCCAAAGGGAGGGAGGTTAGGGAAAGCCTTATTTAGGAGCTCTTTAGGTACCATTAAAATGACAGTAATGCTATGTCCTTTATAAAGTCATTTGAGAACTACAAGCTGAAAGAATCAGGTGAGTGAAAGATAATTCTTTTATTATGTATACCTTAATTAGTTATCGGTTATAGTAATTAAAAATTAACCAAAAATCACTTAGTCATAAAAAACCCTAACAGCTATAACTGGCATTATAATTACAATTATCCTGTACTTACAGGAATTATAGTTTCCTGAAATTTGATGCGTATTTCCATAGGAGACACAATTAACATGAATATATTCTTTAAGCACCCACATAAACCAAGAAGTATTTTTAACCCTAGCTGATCAAGAATTTCAGCTTCTCAATTGCACTTGTGCTTGCAATGAACTATGACAGAATTGAGTAGCAGTCTAAATATTCAATTAGACTATTATAGAGTGCATTAACACTGCAGTGTTTAAAGTATTGTCATAACACATGTGGAGTCACTAAGATGGATAAAGGCAATATTTTTGTAAATGGGTTATATTCACCTTTCCAATAAAATAGCAGAGAAAACAATGAAACGACATTACTAAAAATATATGCATTGGTGGTAGGAAGTTGATTAAAGGCCAGGTAAAATGCTGTGCAATCTCAGCAGGGTCCCATCACAGCCAGCTGACAGGTTGGATCTCCTCTGGAGGACAGCTGAAAGCAGAAGGTGTTCCTAATGCACAGAAATCACCCCGAGGATCCTCTCTCTCTCTACTGACTGCATAGAACCTGTAACACTTGTCACAAGAGTTGTATCAGTATAAATGAGCAGTTAACCTATGCTCACGAGCATCAAAAGCTAAACAAGCATAGGCTTACAAGGATGCTTCTTAGGCACTTCTGTTTTCCTAAGTGGGGTCACTCAGACTCAGATCATGCTGAATTCAGCAGCCATATTTTTAAGAGTGAGCCTCCAGATCTCAGCCTGGGGTCACTCGTGCTCCCCACAGGGCTGTCACTCTCCATTACTCACCATCTTCTCTGTTGTTATCATAAGCAGGCAGCATACGAGGCAGAGGGCGAGGTGCAGCTGGCAACAGAGCCCCAGGTCCCAGGGGGTCCTACCTCGGGGGATACTCCGCTGGCCGTGGAATCTACAGCAGGTACCATGAAGGCAAAGGGAAACAGCAAGAGAAAGGATATGAGCTGGTTCCGAACTTGGAGTTACCTGCAGTCAATCCAGTGGCCATTAAGCCCGGTGCAGGTTAGTATGTGTAAGGAGGGGAAGAAAGCAGGGGTGGTGGGCAAGCTTCCACTTCAAGCCTGTCTGTCTTGGTTTGAAGACAGGTGTCTGCCTAAGGAAGGTGGGAGCCTCCCTTAGAAAGAGCAAGTGTGAACCCCCTTCCCTCCGAATTATTATAACTTTAGAATCAAGGGCTTTCAGGCAAAGATATGGAGAAAGGAATAACAGTTCTTTACCAGTATCTATAGTGAGGCAAACAATCAACAACAGTGGCAATAACAAACAAACAAACAAACAAAAACCAGAAAGCCTGATGGCGGAAGTCTCTGGGCTGTCAAGCACTTTTCCCGTTTGGAGCAGTTACGGTCACAGCCGGCAGGGGCGCTGTCGGGCTCCCTCCCAGGTGCAATGACTCCCGCACAGCTGCAGGTGGCGCTGTGGTGCACGGTCAGGTCTGTGTCACATGGGCAATGGTGGAAAAGCTGGGCAGCGGGCGAGCCAGGCAGCAGGGTGAGTGTTGCCACGGGACAGGCAGGGCAGCGGTGGGCATGCAGCAGACGGGCACAGGGAGCTCAGAGCAGGGAGCGGCAGAGACAAGCCCACCTGGGCTTACCAGCAAAAGGTGGCAGGGACTCCCTAGCCGTGGCAGTGGTCTGACAGGAAGAGCGCAGGGCGGCGGCTGCCGGCCCCCTTCTGCAGAAGGTGCCAGCACAGCCAGGATGATATACACTCCAGGAACACCCCTTTCCCAGACAAAGTCTCACTCACCAAAAAGAAGAAAGCAGCGCAGATCCGAAAATCTTCCTGCAGCTGCAGCCAAGGAGAGCCCGCAGTTCTCCACTGCTGCCTGTCCCGTTCAGGTGGTATGTTATCGGGATGACCAAATCTGTCCTCCCCCTCCCCACACCCAGCCAGCTCTTTGTCTCTTACAAAAAGAGTTAATAGTCCTTAAGTATCCAGCCATTTGTAACCTAGCAATAGGAATAGGAAAAAATTCCACCAACTCCCAACTTTCAACACTGCCTCAAGCGTGCAAGGAGCCCCCCAGGGCCAGTCCATGACTGCAGCAGTGGGGACAGCCCCAGGACTGGGGCTCAGTGCTCTTTTGTGCTGGGTGCCTCCTGGCCCTGGCCAGGCTTTCTTCACACAAGAGGCACACAGAGGAATAAGGGACACAAATATCTGGGAACCCTTCAGGCTAAAGAAAAAAGGACTGAAGCAATGCCCACTCCTCTTGTCCCCTTTTGCATTTCCTTAGGAGGAAGCAGTCTTTCTTCTCCTTCTGGTCATGTACACTAGAACGTGGTGACTAAGAGCAGCCTTCTCTTTTAATGTCTTCAATGCTAATTTCACCCTGGGAGATTTCTATCTTAGATTTCCAGCCAGGCTGGAGCCCTCCTCTTTAGTTCATATTTCTCCAGTGGTACAAGGCTGAGAAAAGGATCTGGGGCTTTCCCATTTCAGGAAAGTCCCTGGCTGAGACAAGCTTCTCCATCTCCATCAGTGGCATGGGGAAGGAGCAATGCAGGGGGCCCTCAGTAGTGCAGTGCCTACAGGAGTGTTCTCATCTCTGCTGGGCTGTGGTGATCCAGTCCAAGGGCTGGGGCAGGGATTGCCCCCTTCTGCTACTTCCTCAGCTGAGTACCCAGCCCTTACCATTCCCAGCTGAAAAACATGAAAGCTGAAGCTCTTCAATCCTCAAGATCCTGTTTGGAAAGATTTTTATTTGAAAAGGTAGCCTGAGGAAGAAGGTCCTTGAAGATGGTGGGGAAAAGCCCTCTTGCAAAAGTCCTCATGTCTTCTCTCTGTTTCTCTTTCCAAGTAAACTGTAACTGCAGGATCCAAGCATTGTTTAATAATAGAGCTACAGTGGTATCCCAAAACATGTTTCATTCATGGCAGTGAAAATTACAGCTTGCATCTAATGAAGGCTGTGAAGAGTTCTTCACAACAGCTGGATGAGGCAATGTCAGAAGTGTAGAGACAAAGGAAGGCTGTTAAGACTAGAATTATTTCTGAAGGAAGATCAGACTTCCTGAGAAAACTGCCCACTCACAACCAGAAAATACTACCTCTATGTGTGTTTGCAAAGATACTTCAGGAATTCCAGGTATTATTAAAGAGTGCTTGAAAAGTGAGCTTTGAAATGCATGCTTATTAGTGGTGTCTGTGTTTAATTTGACTGCCAAACAAAAGCTTGAAGCTCAAGTCTAAATGTTTCTACATTTGAAGCATGTTGAGATTCAGATTTTTTTATCAGACCTTCCCCTATCATATGGATCCAGCACAGCCTCAGAGCACAGAAATACCTGGTCTGATTTCCCCAGTCAGATCAGCTGATCTAATAAAAGGTACCACAAGCAAGATTTACCTCTGTTATGAAGAGGGTATGACTTTAGAAGCACATTACCAAAACAGAAGAGTAGAAATGTACTGACTGCAAAATTTCCTGCCCCTACTGTTTAGATCAACCATAAAGGTCTTTTTCTGCAAATGGTTGGAAGACTCCTGAGACATCACCCCAATGCACCTGATACCTGTTGCTGTTTTTCTGCCAGAAGTTATTGCAGAATGGAGCATATGTGAGATCTTTGCCTTTGCCTTGGTGAGAAAATGTCCAGGATATTTAAACCAGAGATAAAACTGGTTTGAGATGACCAGGTGGACTTGGTGTAAAAGGATAACTGGAAAACCTCAAGAGTTGGGGGTCTCTGCTTGAGGAAACAGTGGTAGTCCACTGGTGGAGGAAACATCTCTGCCTGAAAGATATATGATCAGCTTCCTTGTTGCAGTCTCCAGGATCAGAACCAGAGTCCTGCTTTCTGGCACCTCCTTCCAACAGCCATAATTGCACAATTTCACATTGCAAAGTTTCTTCGCACAAAAAGAAACCTATGTACATGTTTGGCTTCATTTCTGACTTAGTGGCTGAACCTCCCATAAGTGCCAATATCACCTATTAGTCCATCACCTATTATTTATTGATTACTTCGTTTTCCTTTTGAATAACCTTACTCCTAAAAAGCTCACAGGCTGAATGCTGAGGTGTGCAGTATGAAGCAATGGAAATCGTAGCATCATAGAATGGTTTGCGTTGGAAGGGACCTGAAAGATCATCTAAAACAATCCCCTGTCATGAGCAGGGATATCTTCAACTAGGGCAGGTTGCTCAAAGGCTCATCCAACCTGAACTTGAACACTTCAGTAAAGAGGCATCCACAACTTCTCTGGACAGCCTGTTCCAGTGTCTTGTCACCCTCATTATAGGGTATTTCTTTCTTATGTCCAACCCTTTTTTAGTTTAAAACTGTTACCCCTTGTCCTATCACTATAGGCCTTACCAGAAAGTCTTTTTATAGGCCCCCTTCAAGTACTGAAAGGCTGCAGTAGAGGTCTCTTTCCCAGAGATGTCTTTTCTCCAGGCTGAACAATCCAGCTCTCTCAGTCTGACTTAACAGCAGCAGAGGTTCCAGCTCTTTGAACATCCTCTGAACCTACTTCAACAGGTTCACATCCTTCTTATGCTGGGGGCCCCAAAACTGGGCACAGCATTGCAGGTGGGGTCTCACCTGAGCAGAGAAGAGTGGGCAGAGCCACCTCCCCCCAGCTGCTGGCCACACCACTCTTGATACAGCCCAGGATACCATTGGTTTTCTGGGTTACACGTGCACTTTGCTGGGCCATGTGCAATTATTATGATTATTGGGAATGTTCAGCAAATAATGTTTCTTCCCTAAGCAAGCCCTGAAGCTCTATTTTGGACCATGTACAAACTCACAGTGCTGAGTACTATTATACTATTACTCCACCAGAGTGTTCTCCCTTTGTCTGAAGGACATGGCTCTAATTATATCACATTGTCCAATCTCGGCATGAGGATTTCCAATTTCCAATTCTGGAATTCACTAAAGAGAAATTTCTTTTTTTTTTTCTTTTTTTTTTTTTGGTGTCATTAAGTAGATTGATCCTGTAGCAAACAGATAGGATAAAACGTATTTAGCCAAACTAGTCCCGAGAAATGCTGCCAAATGAGCTGATATTTCACAGGGTTGACCAAAGCACGGCATGCAAAGCTGACCGGTTGCTGCCTGTAACTTCTGCAGTACAAACCACAACTTTCTGTCCTGGAGCAGCTCTTCCTATGGCAGCTACATATTCCTTGATGTCAACAGCTGGAGTGGGGACCCCACTGGGACATTACACACTCTTACCCCTTGTGCTCAGCCCACGCTCTTGGCCAGTGGGAAGAACAGCAGTGGCCAGAAGGGGTTGTGTAAATCTGGGTTGCAGCTCCCAGTCTCCAGGAGGGCTCTGGCCCTAGGCCACTCATGGAAGGAGCAGGGCAGAAAATGCTGGACCAAACAGGCAGCACCAAGCCTGTCACCGCGCATCTGCCATGGTGCTCCCACCCATGGGGAAGACAAAGGTGCCCCAGGTCCCCTGCCTGTACACAGGGCTACCTCCCCCAATAAGAGCAGCATGGGATTGCTGCTGGAGAGTTGACACAGCTGGGAGAGAGAGCTCTTTGACATGAGGTCCTGGAAACTCTCTCCCAATGTATCTGATGTGTCTGGTCTCTCCTAGTGGCCATCCCTGCCATTGGTGCCCAGTACTCCATGTTTCAGGCCGCACCGCCAACCAAGATGATGGAAGATGGCAAAATCCACACTGTTGAACACATCATCAACCCTATAGCTGTCCAGCAGGACCCAGCTAGTGCAGCAGCTGCTGCAGCAGCTGCAGCAGCAGCTGTAATACCAGCTGTCTCAACACCTCCTCCCTTCCAGGTGAGTCCAGAACAGAAATCCTGCTTCCCATACTTCCAGCTTCCCATACCTCCTGCTATGCCTGCCTAGTGTGGGGTGGGGGGGGAAGGTGGGCAAAGCCTAGTCTCCTGCCCTGCTTTCAGGAGATGATCTTGAGGATGTCACAGTGCCCAACAGCCCTGAAGTTCATCTGACCTGTCTTAGGCATCTGCACATTGGGCAGCTGCTTTCCCCATTATGGGGGACCCAAACTGGGAGGGAGGGAACAGCCTCCCATGATGGCAAAACTCTCAATCAACAGGGCACGTACTGCCTACCCTCCTGTTAACTCCTTCCCTTCTGGGGTTTGGCATTCAGGGCACAGAAGTGGAATGCTACTTCTTCTGAGGTCTGAACCCTTTCCTTCCAGGGCCGCCCCATCACACCGGTGTACACCATGGCTCCCAATGTGCCACGGATCCCTGCCGCCGGGATTTACGGGACAAGTTATGTGCCGTTTGCGGCGCCCGCTGCAGCCACAGCAACAATAGCCACGCTACAGAAGAACGCTGCCGCTGCTGCTGCTGCTGCTGCCTATGGAGGATACGCTGGCTACATCCCCCCAGCATTCCCAGCTGCCACCATCCAGGTGCCCATCCACGACGTCTACCAGACGTACTGAAACTGTCGGCAGAGGAGGGTGGCGGAGAAACACACACTGAAGGAACACTTTACTATTTATGAAGAAAGAACTGTCCGCGAAAGAGTAAACATTTGGGCTTGGTAAACTGATGCAGAAAGTGAAGAATGTCATAGAAAAATATGTTTGAAATATTTTCTATTCTTGAAGTTTTCACTAACTTTTTTAGGCTATTTTTAAAAATTTAACATGCCTGTATTCATACATTTCCGAAGGACCTCCTTGCATCCAGTCAACCACTAACATGCATTTATACGCATTGTAGTGGGGTTGCATAGGGTCTTTTTTTTTTAGTAGTTATATTTTCAATGTATTTGTGGTATGAAGGTTATTTTTTAGTAATTTCTGCACTCCAGAGATGTCTATTTTGTAGTGCCTTTAATAATATATCAGCTATATATTAAAATGCACACCTGAGCAGCTAGGGAAAGTTTTAACAATATATTTTGAAGAGTATATTCAATATTTAAAGAATACATACCTTAGTTTTTTGGGGGTTTTTTTGTTTTGTTTTTTAAGAAGACAACAAGTATCTTATTTAAAAAATATACTGGAAAGTGCAATTTGAAAAATGTGCAAGACCTCTGCATTTTTGTGCTGGCATTAATACAATCTGCTCGTTCTCATTTGAAATCACAAGTAACTAATATTGCCTGTTTGGGAAAAAGATAAGAGAAAGAAAAGCCTCCTCACACATACCTCTTCATAGTGTGATTTGCAGGCTAGTTTAAAGCAAAAGAAAGGCTCCAAGTTTTCCTTAGCAACTGGATTTTCTATTTATTGAAGCTACTTGTAGTTGGAGCACGTGTAGAAACGAGTAGCTCATATTTTGTGCGAGGTGTCTTGACTTAGATCTTCATCCAGTATAAAGCCAAGGCTTTTTTTCAATGCTCTTCATTTTATTCTTTGAAGTATATGTTGTAGTGACTGAGAATGTATGCTGCTGTTGGCAAGAGTAGCCACACTGTCGCCGAGAGGATGTGCAGCATTATTTACCCATTGCTCCATCATGTTCCATGAGAAATTTCAAAGGTACTAGGGGTGGTAGTGATACTGGAATCAGTGAAACAGGGCTAGCCTCCCTCCCAGCCTCCCTTCCACTCTTAATTCCCCTTCTCCACATCTGGAGTTGTACATGCACATCAGGGGTGGGAGTGATTAGACCCAATGATTTTAAGACATAGAGCTTGTAAATATCTTTTAATATACATTTTTTAAGTCATTTTATGTTGCAAATTTACATGGTATGTGGTTTGCCACAAAACAAAAGCCTTTTATTGCAATGTTATAAAAAAGTTTGTTTTATTAAGAAGTAAATATATTATTGCAGTGTTTTGTGGCCTGTTTAAAGGCTTTTATTTAGTAGTGCAGTGAATGTAAAATACGGTAAAATGGTAAAGAAATATCTTGCCCTTTGTATGAAGTGCATCAGCTCTGCAAACACAGCTCTGGTGACAAAAGGTGAGAAGCAGGGAGTCAGTAAAAAATGTTGCTTTATTTTTTGTGGTATAAGTACATACCAAAGGGGTTCCACATTGACCATATTTTGACAATTGAACCACTTCCAGACAGCATCCAGCTTAGTTAAGTAACCTTTCTAATACACTTCTTTTGCTTGCCTCAAAATTGAGCAGTTGTATTTTAGGTGCTCTTGCTCAGACAAGCTGAGCTCCCCCTGACCGTGTCGACCTGTTAGCAAAAGCACTGTGAGGTTACCCATTAGGTCGGACTCTGCCCCTCCACGCCCCTTCCCAGGAAACTTTTATTGTCTGTACCTGCACATCTGAAAGCACACCCAGACCTCACCCCCAAGGTCCTGCGCTTATGTAGGGCAGGAGAGAGGAGGAACTGTGGGCAAAGCCCGAGGGGGAAGCCCCCAGCCAGATGCCAGAACTGCCTCCTCCAGTCCTCCAATCTAAGGTTTTACATGGCTCAGCACTAAATGCCATGGGTCCTTGGGCCATGCACAAACACCCCTGGGGCCAGGAAAAAGCTTCTACTGGCCCACTTCCGGCCCCATGCCATGTCTGGCCCACAGAGGAGAGAGGAAGGGTGATGGCTCCCTTCCCGCTAATCCTCTCCCTGCCTACAGGACAAGGGACCTGCCTCTCACAGAGGCAGCAGGAAGAGAAAGGAGCCAATGAGGGAAAACTGAAGGTGAGGTGCCCCAGGCCATCAGTGGGTGCTGTCTGTGCCAGGGCAAGAGCAGGCAGGACCCAGGGATGGAGGCAGGACCCAGGGATGCAGGCAGCCAGGTCATGCTGAGTGTCCTGCCCATGCCTGTCTTTACACTTGCTTCTAAACCATTTCATGTACACTACTCCTGAGGTAAGTCTGATAACTTGAAATGTGAACATCTTTAGGTTAAGAACAAACTATTCTAAGATATAAAATATATATTAAAAAAAAAAAGTTAGTGTGCCTTATTTTCAAAAGAGCTGATATTTTAGATATTTTATTGTATCTCTCTTCTCTGTATTGTCAGAAGCCTCTGAGTTTATTTAGTTCTTGCTCCATTTACGGTACATTTCTAGGATGTAGTGAATAAAGCATTCTTTAAAAACAGAGACTGTTATTTCATTGCAACATCCCACTCTGCCAAGGCTGTGCTCCCCTCCAAGCTGGGAAGAGGGTATTCAGGGCAGGAGGGGAGCAGGGCACTGAACTGGACGGGAGGGAAGATGAACTGTCCCACTGACTCCTCTGTCCCACCACCTGCAGAGGACAGTGACCTTCCCAGCATGCACACTGGGCATATCTCCACTGTTCCAGCATCCTCTGAACAGCTCAAATATCTCTTTACATCCAGTTTAGAGTCGGTGCCTAGATACGGATGGAGCTGGAGCTGACATCCCCCTGTGCTTTCCATCCATCCACTGCACAAACTTGTGTATCTCTGTTGCATGTCCTCACAGCCAGGCAGGAGCACTGGGAACAGGTTCATCCTTTTCATTTCAGCAATCACTTTCAAACACACAGAAAGCTAAGCTGCACCTCATTTGCAGTGCTGTAGAATCCCTGGCTGTTTCCCTGGTGTAATTACACCTGCAGAAATTTGCTGCAAATATCAAGTTTGTTGAGAAGAGCAGTTTGAGGGAGTAGTCCTGGCTAACCAGCAAGGTCCCAGTTGCTGGAAGGTAACAAATCTGGCATCCATCTAAAAGAAGGGGTGGAAAGCGAAACCAGAGAAATGTCAGGAGTGACCACTTAGTTGGTGAGGGAAAGGCTGTGGATGGGTCTAACTTTATTTTAGTACAGCCTTTGACACTGTCTCCCACAACATTCTTGTGGATAAATGGGCTTCCCATGGCATGAAGGAGCATACCGTTCACTGGGTAAAAAACTGCCTGAGTGGCCAAGCCCAGAGCATGGTGGTGGATGGAGTTACATCCAGCTGACAGCCAGTCAAGAGCAGTGTTCCCCAGGACTCCATATTTGGGCCAGTCCTGTTCAATGTCTTTGTTGACTACCTGTGGTGGTTTTACTTG
>VZTX01026996.1:103164-195668 GCA_013400915.1 Pardalotus punctatus | reverse complement strand
GAAGGAAGGAAGGAAGGACTGAATGCAAATTTCGTGGAGACAGGAGGCAGGAAAAACAACATTTTGTTTTTTTTCGTGACTGTTATAGCTCAAAAAAAATCTAATCAATGTTTGCTTCATTCAGCATCAGCCTGCTAACTGATAGACCTCCATACAGCACAAAAAATAGCTCCAAGTATTTCTCAAGAGAGTCTTGAGAAAAGAGCTGGCTCACCCAGGGTCATTGCAGAAATGGATGCAACTTTGGAAAAAGTTTCTGAGTTATCAACACTGATCTGAACTGGATTTTCAAAATAAGCATTGCAGCCAGCAGGCTAAACTCATTGGAAAATCTGTGTGCTGAACTTTAAAGTACTGTTTACAGGTGCTGACAATCTGGTTGTAGGAGACAGAAAAGCCATCAGTAAAATGCTACCACTGGGGCAGTACGAAATTTAGCCAAAAAGTCTGCTTTTTCCATGAGTTGAGCTAATGCCAAAAAGTTTAGAGTCCTTATCACCTTCATCACTGCTTCATGCGTGAAAACAAATTATGACCTTCCACCTGCCCACAGCACAGGCAGACTCCCTCTTTCTTTGCTTTTACAATAGTGTTTTCCTACTTTTTGTACTTGTTTTTCTCTCCTCTGTTGTGGGAAAGACCCACGTGGACAAGAGGGGAAATTACTGGACAATAAAGGGGAAACAATGACACTGACAGCAGTCAGACGTGTAAAAAGCACAAAGTAAACACAAAGGAAAAATACTTTTTTCCGTTCTACCCTTGTTTGTTAAGCCATTAGAGCTGTGACTTATTTTCGACCACAGAGGGGAGAAGGCAATGTTTACAGCTAGTAATAGCACTTGCTTTTTCAGTTTGTGTCCCTTTGAAAAGTCACAACTTGAAACAAGCAAGCACATGAGTATGTTGAGAGCCTGCACAGGGGAAACTCAGTGTACTGCTGTCCAATCACAACACTGCTATGACTCTAACCTAAGGGTTTGCTAGGAGGCTGATACTGCAAACTTGGAGTTCAGCATGAGCCAGCTTGTTTGGGACTGCTAAATCATGCTCAACACCTTGAAAATGCATTGATACATCTGTAGTGTTCCTGTTGTCCAGGGAAATCAGAAGTTCAAAGACAGCAGATTGACAAGTCAACACAACCTGGACTCTCTACTGCAGTCTAAATATGGCAGAACTAAGGAATAAATCATGTGCAATAAACAGGCATTTGAAGGCTTTTGTTTGCAGGTCTTTATTAACCTAACAGGGAGCTGAATTAACGTCTAGTACCATATGAATTGACACAAGCCTTTTGGACACCCAAAAGACATCAGATCCTAGTGAGAATCCTTATTCCCCACTGCATTCTTTCCACTGCAGCAGTTTAATTTTCATTTCCTCAGTGCATAACCTGTTACAGGGAATCCTCCTATACCACAGGACTTTTCAAGCTCCAGCCACTTCTCATAACTATCTCCTGCTATGGATCTTGCTTCCCTTCTCCCCAGTCCTATCTTAGATACTTGACTGCTAAACCTAGAAGTGAGCCTGAGGTTGACTGAGGCACTTGCCACTTTATCAATTCAGATGCAAATAAGTTCCATGGAGAGACACAGTCAAAGCCTTAAGGCAGGTTACCCATATGTTCTGGCTGAGAAACCTAATCCATAGCTTGAAGAGCCCCTCTGGGGCCACCAGCCATCATGGGACATCACCATGGAGCTGCACACTTCAAGATTTTGGCTGCTGAAGTAGAGGAATCTCATTAAGCAAGACATTACCAGCCAACTACAGAGAAAACTACTCAGGCAATAGCTACAAGCCAAAAGGCTCTGTGGGGTGAGGGATGCATGGTGCAAGCTCAGCTTGATCCACTTTCCCTTGCTGTGGTACTGCTTTACACACAGTAAGACAAATCTTTATCTCTTCCTTAGACCTGCAAGGAAAACCCAACTGTGACTACAGTGCATATGAATCATGCTATTCCAAGTCACGTAGTAATGCACCTGATGTGGGATGCGTGTCCCCCACTCCCCTTAGTTACGTTACTGCACAGTGACAATGCTTGAGAGACAGTGATCCCAACAGAGGGAATGGAAGCACAATGCAAGTGAAGCCTTTAGGGAAAAAAGGCTGCTAGAGAAAAGAAGGCAGATGGAAAAAACAGAACAAGATGTCTACAGCTTGTGGGAGAAGAATGGCAAGAACAGGAAGGGCAAGAGGAAGAACACTGTTCCTCTTGCTTGCTTACTTAATTGCCTTCTTAATCTGCTGGAGTTCTGCTTTTGATCATGATGCACAATGAAATCAAGCACACATATCCAATCCACCACAGTCTAATAATATCCACAACCCATCTCTCCTCTCCCAACATCTATTTAAGAGATTCCTCCCAGTGCAGCAGTGCAGGAATCATGTTTGGAAAACAGTAAATATCAGAGCATCATACAGAGAATAACAAAGCAGTGGCTGTTTGCTTTCATTAATCAAAGCTGCATTCTCCACATATACAAAGCTTGTTTTCTCTGGGGAACAAAGAAGTCACAGAACACTAGGAGGAAACAATAGAGTAAGGAAAAACAACAACAGCTGGCAGAAGCAAAGTGTTTTCTTTCCTGTTGGAAAAGTAAAGCCTCCCGGTTTTGCCTTCTGAATTTTTTTTAAACTTTCCCCCTCAAACAGCAATAAATTGGGACTTGGCTTACCCCAAGTCCTGGAAGGAGGAGAAGCAACATATATGGATGAGAAAAAAACCATCTGGGAGGAGGAAGAGGAAGCTCCTACCCCACCCCCATATCATTTCACCAGGTCACAGTGTGCAAAGGTGAGACTATCCACTGCAGCAACAGCTATAGCCTTGCATAGGGACTGGCAGCTCTGGCACAGAAAGCAATCTCTGAAGGTGCTGATGTAACTCAACTTAGGAGCTCTCTGAAGAGCCTCCTGAGCTCCCTTTTGCTAGAAACAAATTTACAGCACTCTGAGGGCACTGACAGAAAACACCAGTCTCTTTGCAGTGAGGAGAGTGAAGAAAAGCAGAAGCTGTCAATTTGAAGATACTACATTTTCAGCAGAAAGCTCTTTAAATTCGCCAACCTCTTTACACATACTACTCCAGGACTGATCCCACTGTAGGAACCTTAATTCTTAAAAAAAACCCCACTAATTATTTTTGCATGAATGCAGCTAGTTACCAGCTAATGCTCACAACAAGGTATTACTCTCCCACAAAGGAGATACCTTCTCTGGAGCATGCTGAAAGCATGGAAAGAAACCATCAGTACACCTTCATGAAGCAGCAACATTCAGTTTTAGATGTTCAAACTTTAAATGGTATTAGGCAGAGATAGAGCTGTATAAGTGATCTTCAAAGACTGGGATTCAATACAGAAAGCTTTTCCCTCATCACATTTGTTAAATTTGCTTGAAACACTAAAGGCCATTAAGTCAGATTCCCAAGTGCCTTTCACAGACCTTTGCTCCAAACTCGTGAATCACTAGCAACATCTAGTGGCTGTAATAAATCAAACAGATTTTCAGGTTGACCATGGAATGAAATACAGGCAAATCAGTTCTAAACGATGTTTAGCAGCTTATTTACATGATTACCTTGAATTACAGCAACACCAGCGTCTCAGAGATTCCCTCAGATACCTGTGCTATTAGTGTAACCCAAGGAACTCCTCCTGCCAGCATCAATCTGGATTTAGCCCCAAGGACAAATCAGGTAGACCCTGCCATCAATACAGCCAGCCTCTGCTACAGTGATCTGAGCACAGTAGCAGGAGTCTACATTTCCACAAGGCTGGAGAGCATCAGCAAAGTTCCCAGAAGCAGATACCAAGTTTACATGGCATGCAGGAACATAACCTGGGAGATAGGTGCTCACACAGCCTAAGAATAACTTCACACAGCAAGAGAGCACTACGTGCTGCTACACCAGGTCAGACACAGGGACCGAACAGAACTCAGAGCAACTCAAGATCAGTTCCTCCCACCTGCTCCTGCTCTGACAGCTCCTCAAAGGGCAGAACACACAGTATAGCTGGGACAACTACAAAATCTAAAATACATTAAAATATAAAATAGATGAAGCAGACAGAAATCCCCATGAATTCCCAACTACTGTAGCAACCACTTTCTACTGTCAAGGAAAAGAAACTAAAGCAAATGGAACATACAGATACTTTTATTGCTCACCTTTTATACAACAGCACACCTTCAGCCATTTTCTTTCACAGCTTGACAATGTTTATGTACACAAAAAACCCAGCAAGAAGCATTATGTGGCTTTCAGTAAAGAAAAAAACCCAAACATTAGAACACCAAACTCAGCCAGGTTTTGTTTTCTGCAGCAATAATAAAAGGGCTTCCTCCAGGCAGGAACTAATCTTCCCAGGCCGTAGTGCATTTCTTTTTAAAAGACAAACCCAAAACAAATTGCCCTAGATTTGCTGAGCCAGTGGTATTAACTTGCAAATAAAATTAACTTCTGTTTGTCATTTCTTCTAGCTGTTTTCAAGTAAAAATTAGGTTTGGAGGAGGAGCAACTTGTTTTGGATGGATGCAGGTCAGTTTGAATTGCTACACCTAACTACAGGCCTACACACACTATCAGTTCACAATGTAGCTTAGTTTGAAATGATCTTTGCAGATTTTGGCGGCAGTCAGTCTTCAGAGTTGAGCGGGTGGGAAAATGTTGTTTAGCGGGAGATAAGGCTACTGAACATGGCATCCACAGTAGAGCTCAGATAACACAAAACCCCGTTTGTCAGAGGGAGTTCCCTGTGTGCGCACACACGCCTGTAACATCATCGTGACTGAAACAAGAGGTCAGCAAGCCAAAAAAGCAATACTCCAAACTGGTTTTAGAACATGTAACTCAACAACAATTTGGAGGGAAAAATGCAGAAACTTTATTGTGTATTATAGACAATATAGTTTGACAGGTCTTCGTATTTCTCTGAATCAAAACAGAAGGCAAACACAGCAGGCTGATTCAGAAAAAAAAGTGTTTTGAGCAGAGGGAACTAGTCCAACATCCAAAAAGCATGGCTATTAGTTGATGTTTAGGGTATAGGGGGTAGTGACAATGCCTTTCATTCAGACAGGTGGAGGTGGGTGGGGAGGAGAGGTCTATACAAGGTTGTGCTTTGCTCAATGCAAAACATCTCACCCAAAAAGATTCTATCTGCTGTGTGCAAACCGGTACTAATTCAAGCAGCATTTAAGTCAGGCCTCTGAAACCAGGTTTCTATTATGTGAGCTCTGCTGAAGTGTAAGTTTTTAGCAGCCTCAGCTGGTGAAGTGTCTTCCTTGTCCAAAGCCAGACTGATTATACTGATAACCTCCGTGCTGGAAGTGCTGCTCAAACTGCCCTCCTTGATTAAAGTTCTGTCCACCTCTGCCCCCCCAGCCGCCCCCTTGACCTCCACGGCCACCACGACCACCACGGCCACCCCTTCCTCCTCCACGCCCACCCCCTCGGTCACTGTGGGACCCACCATCTTGATATCTGTTGTCTTGCTGATAGCCACCACCACCACCCCCTTGGTAGCTACTTCCAGAATAAGAAGACGACTGGTAGCCACCATAGCCTCCTCCTTGGTAGCCACCACCACCACCATGGTAGCCACCTGTTTGAAAACCTGCATCTCTGTAGTTGCTCTCCCTGTAGCCGCCATCCTGGTAGCCACCACTTCCACCATCTGTCCAGCCTCCTTGAAGCTTGTTTCCTCTTCCACCTCCTCTGCCGCCATGGTCATAACCACCACGTCCTCCTCGTCCCCCTCGATCATGGCTTCCTTGTTCATGACCCCCTCGCCCTCCATATGATGAATCGTAGCCTCCTCTTCCTCCTCGGTCGTGACCCCCATGGTCATAACCTCCCCGCCCTCCATAGGAAGAGTCATAGCCACCTCTTCCTCCTCTGCCACCTCCTTGTTGTGAGCCACCCTCTGGTCTTTTCTGCCACGGTGGCATCTCAGGAGGTGGAGGTTCAATTTCATTGGGCCTTCCTCCTCTGTCAGGCACTCTGCCCATTAGCACCTGCAAAGGGAAAGGAAAAACTGCCATAGGAGTTGTACACCTCACAGGAGAGAGTCCCATTTACTGAAACACCACAAACAGCACCCACTCCAAGGTTTTTACATCCAGAGGCAAACTTTTGTCTGTCAGAATGTGACAGACTTCTGTCTCCCATTAATAAAAATTAAATGGGGATTATCTAGTACTTGAAGCACTGCTGACAGCACAATTCAGGAGACCTGTACTTTTTGTTCTAACAGCAGGCACACCAGCATGGGCAGCACCAATACAGTCCTTCACTTAACTCTTTACTAGTGCATAGTGATAAACCCAAATAAGCACAAGGACAGTGCAAAACAGTCTCTCTCCTAACTAGTGGTCTGAATTGCTGTAGAAGCCATTGAGTTGGTAAATAAAGGGGAAAAAATTATATTTTTCAGGAAGGCTATGCAGAAACTTAACAACAGACAGGTGTGAGACAGCACTGATCAGAGTGAAGCAAGACTCTAGAGGTCTTTAGCTGTCTAAGGATGGTGTGATATTTATTATTTAGAATTATTATTTAGGATTATTTAGGATTTAGACAAAATGGGACATTTGTAGTGCTTTAAGTTTTAAAACAATATAACAAAGGAACTTCAATGGAAGCAAGCTACTTTGCTATTTCATGCTATCTTGGAAAACACTTAATATTGATAATGGAGGTAAGTTAACAGAATATGCATCAGCAGCAGGGCAGTACTGCATTCCTAGTAAAACATACATGCAGTCTGATGATATAGTCAAACTGTCTTACCACTTAATTTCTTGCCTTCCAACAACATTAAAAAGGTGCAGAAATTATTTGGGGTAGATGGGCTGTGGTCAAATCAGAAGACCACTATTCTCTCCTAAACTAATTAGAACTTTACCTGAGGTACAGCTGGTACGCAGAAGTTAGAAAAGCATGCACCTATCCCCACAATTTTAAAGCACCAAGTATGCTGCTGCACATAGCTACTGAGCTGCAAGTTCAGCACATATACTTTTGTGAGACTATTACTCTTGTAAAATCTTAATTTTTGAAACAAGGCAAATTGTTTAGTCTTAAGTCGTGTTTCTACTATGTCATTATTAGAACTACACACACGACTATAACCTGTTTGTGTACCCAGGGCAATCTAATTTATGGGATCCTTGCCTTGTGATCTTAGTACATTCTATTTACATAGACCAGAAATACAGTTACTATGTAGGTGCTATTTTTGACATGCTGACAGAATTAGGTAGCAGTATTGTAATGACCTCAGTAATTCTGATAAGACAGAGCAGGCCTACTCCCACTGAAAGTAATCTGTAAAAGCTATTTCAGCAATTTTTTACTGCCCCAAAGAAGGGACACTGTGAACCTCAACAGCTGAAACTGCACAATCCATAATGCACTGATACATAATCTGGAACATATAAACAACAAGTTGCTTATCCTTTATTTCCAAATTCTACTTACAATCCCGACAAAAAGCAGAATTTATTACTACATTCAAATTACTTAAGTATTCCTAAAAGAACAAGCCATTTGTCACTAAAGGTACCTTATTAATGGCACATGCAGTCTTCTCTCGGATGGACCCGCTGCTTGTTCTCATAATCTTGGACAGATCTTGCCGAGCCGCCAAGAGATTTGCAATTGATATAGTGCACTTCGTAGATAAGAGGGCACGTTTTGGCTGGTAGACTTTAGCCAGTTTTTCTGTTTGACTCTGTTGGAGCAAAGAAAAACAAAACCCAGTCAGTTAAAAGCAATGGGACTTCTCATCAAAAGAATCAATCAGCACTGAAGAACAAGCCACTACTGCAAATAGAACAAAAAGTTATTATATGATCAGTGAGAGCCACTTTATAACTAAGGATTACTTCAACAAAGTTAGCATTTGTCATATTAATTTCTTAAGTAAATAGGAAACACGATTCTGACTGAACTGCCAAGACACCAATGAGCTGACAATTTTAACAATATATACATGCAGACTGTATTACTCCCAGGCAAACACAGAATAGAAGTGTGTCATATAACTATATGAATTACTGCTACTTTCCAGAAAACACTGAAAGCAAAACACATCTGTGTTTAGCCTCCAGACCTCCTTCTGTGCTGCACCCTGACCTCCAGCTAGGTCAGCATCACCCCACCTCCAACATTTATCAGCAGAAAAAGGTCCTGTTAATGCTTTCCACTCTTCATTCCAGTCAGCTTCTTCACAAAGACAAGGCACCAAGATGGACTGGCAGAACTAGAAATGAGATCCTACACTCAACTTTGCCTTGTATGCAACCTCTCTTCCTCCACTGCCTTTCAGCATTAACCATTCTGGCTTTTTTAAACACCTCAAAAGTTTTCCAGCTGAGACACAAGAGAAATCTGTGCTACCAGCCATGAGCTACTACACAAGTTACATCCCTCTTCAGTTACCATCAGAGAATAGTCTGTGATGCAGTTAGGACAAACCAGATTGCTGTCTGAATGCAGATGATGGCAGTGCGGACAGGCAAACCATGTTTTCCAATGTAACATCTTAAAAGCGCAAAAACTTAAGAGCATATTTTAAAATACTAAAATTTTATTTTAGGACTAAAGGCAGAAAACTGTAATATGATACTGGCTAAAGGTAGGAGAAGCCAAAGTATTTACCAGAGTACTAGCGTGTTTTTCTCTGGTAAGTTTGAGCTCTGAGCTTATAGCACAATATTTTGGTGTTATGACATTGTTTTAGGTGAAACTTGAAATTTTTACTTTAAAAAATCCTAATAACAAACTGTAAGGGTTTTTTTTTTCTGGTGTTTCCACTATCTGGAGAAGTGGCTATTTAATCATACTAATGTATTCCGATACTTTCCAAATAAAAAAGAAAATTACCATCATTACTGTAACTGTACTAAAAGTACTGTATTGTAACTAAAAGTTACTGTATTGTGTGTCTGGAATACTACAGTAACATTCTCCAATTTTGTATTGCTATGCTCCTAAAAAAAAACCTTAGATTTGCATTTCAATAGATATCAATGCATATACACAATTCTTGGGATTTATGAAAATATTTTATGTAGTTAGTCAAGTTAAAAATATCTGAGAATTCCTAGGAAAAAGTCCAAAAACGCATGGGTAAAGATGACAAAGCTGTAATCCCTGTTTTTTAAACAAAATTCACACTTTTGCTAATTTTTACTCTCTATTAAAATATCCAAACCATCACCTAGTTCTTCAATCATCTACTAAGAAGCCTGAAGAATACAAGGTTTAAGAGATAGCACTCCAGCAGAAGTCCTACTCAGGTGATGAAACAGAAAATGGCACAGGTCATAGTTTAATAATAAAGTACAGTTGCTTTTTGAAAAAACATCAAGAAAAAACACTTGATTATTCTATGTGTCACAATTTAGCACTAATAACTCAGCCTCAAACACTGTCAGATGCATACTTAACAGCATGTTAGCAGATTTGGTTTAGTACTAAAAAATAAATTATATGTAGTATATTTTTAAACCTTGTAATTTCTTTCTGAGTCATAGGGAATAGGAAAGCCATGTAATTTTTTTTAAAACCAGAATATGTATCACATACTCACGGGAGAACAGATCTCATGTCACAGCCACTTGCACGGTTCAAAGACAAAAGAAGCACATAAAATATTACCCTGTCTATGAAGTAAGAACAAGTAGTGCCTTAGCAGCTTTTCTCATGTGCATCTGTGGAATTGTGCTTGCAGACACACTTTGAGTTAAGGAAGTCTGATCACTGTGGACAGCACAAAGTAAGATAAGGGATGGTCAACAGGAAGATGCTTTTCTACCATCACACAAGACACAGCATTAATGGTTCACACTAGGGCACTCTGAACACTGTTGGATCAGTAATCTCTATTTTTTCCAGCAGCTTTGGTATGCAGTTACACATGGTCTGTCCTCTCATTTTACAAACTGATTTAAAAATTCAACAAATCAGTTTTAAGCAATTTTTATAACAATGTACAATGATTTTAAAGACTTCTTTAGAAACTCAAAACAAATCCAGACAATTTCTGTAATTATTTCTGACTCATGAAGGACAAAACAATGATGCAGTTTTCCAGAAACACTTATTATAAAGTGTTACCATCAACCAGGACTTCACAGCAAGTTGTTTGTACCTTAGCTCTATCTGACCAGCCGAAGGATTGCACAGTAACATCCAAACGTTTGACTAACAGTTTTCTTCGGACTTCATATTCATTGACTATGGCTTGATTAATTGCTTCAATTTTTTCCTGAAAAAAAAATTTGCAAACATAATCTATAGATTATAGATAAAATGTTTCTACTTAATAAACTTTGTGGATGGAAGAGAGTATGACACACAGAGATCCTATGCAGGGTTTAAGCTCGCTATTACCCACCTTGTCAAATGGACTCACAGCCAAGCTATGACTGCTGATGTTATTTTCCTGAAGCTTCAAAGGCTTTCAGCCATCTACCATTTCTAACAGAACAAAAACTGCAGACACTGCTGAGGCATTTCTCAACATCCACCAGGACAGAGAAGCAAAGGTGAGAAAATACTACAGGCAACAAGCTGAAGCAAGGCCATACGTAAGTCCTAGTAAATATGACGTCCTTGCCTTCTTAAAAACTAGTAAGCTTAAGGACAAAGATAGAGCAAAGATAAAGGACTAAAATTAAGTACAGTACTGTAAGAGGATCTTGGTTAAAGCACAATCTACATACAGGCAAAACAACAAAATGCCTTATAGGAAAAAGTCATCATGAGAAACACGTGGTAGCAGACAGTGGTTTAGTCAGGGCAGCAGGTGAGATACTGCACCATTAGGGAAATAATCTATGTATTGTCAGAGGCCTGGCTGGAGGGGGGCAGTGAGGCCCATTTTCAGTCTCAACAATACAACCACTGAAGGAAGCAGACTGTTGGGAGCAGATGTGCTTCAGCCTTAAGCAAGGGAGACAACAGAGACTTGCAGTCTTGCAGCAGTAGCCACAGCACAGGGCTTGGTGCAGCAGCAGTGATTAATCCAGGCACCATCCTTCTGGAATAGCATGTGACAAATCCCAGCTGGAAAAGATCATGGCTCCACAGCCTAAGTGTACAGTGTCTCTCCCAGCTCCTACCTGCACACTCACTGCCTCTTGGAGAGGCTACAAAGGAAGCAGACTACTCCAAATGACAGAAAGAAGGCGACATTATGAAAAGACCCATGGTTTAGCTAAAAAGAAGCCCCAGGAGCAGACAAGACATCATCTCAGCAGAGCTAGGTCACACAGACAGTGCTGGCAAAGGGCAGGAGAGGACAGTTTAAGCTACTGCACAAGCATGCTGGTCAGGACCACCACTGTAGATCTTTTATTTTGGAAAAGTTTAACCTGCACCTGCACATAGAGGTTCATGAATCTAAGATCTTATCAGTTGCTGTACATCTATTGTACCAACATATGCATTATGTTGCAATAAATTATCTTCTTGTCTTCAGAAAGAGAAACATCATTTTGCAATACACAGAATCAAGATCAATACTTTGTATACTTGAAAAAGGGAAACGGGCTCTAGTACCTGCAACTACTCACCCAGTGAGCTGGTCCCAGTTGTTTCTTCAATAAAGGTTTTCCAACATGATTAGGTGGAACCTTTGCTAGAGTTTCTTTTAGCTGTTAGGAGACATATAAAAATATAAGCTTTGGCTAAAAAAATTAGCTTTTCAAGATTCAAATTAAAGGATAGGACTGTTGGACAGTCAAAGGCATGACAGAGCAACCTCCAATAGCAAGTTATTTTCTCTGAAACAGAGAAACAAGCGCATTTTTTTGGAAAGCAGCGATTTTCATATTTCTGGTATTCTCAGCTATAATTATTTAAAAAATAAGAGAAGGTACTAGAGAATAGATCTACAGTTAAAACAAAGATACCATGACGTACAGCTCCTCTTGAAGACAGAGTGATTATTCTACACATCATCTCTTTAATTCAGAAAACACCCCACATTTGCATCAAAAAGGTTGTATTTAGACTGTGTCAAATATAACACGACCTGAAGAAGGACCCCTCTTCACAATCAAAAGGAGAAAAATGTTTAATATTAAATTTTAAATCTAACTTGCATTTTACAACTGTGAGCACAACTTATATTTTCTATCCCATCTCAAAAAAATTCTTAGGACTTCAAGGGGGAAGAAATGGAGTAGCAGTGACAAAAATGTGGACCAAAATAGTTTGGGAAAAAAAATTCCAACCTGTTCATTCCAGCAAGCGATCTAACACATTACATGACCTGGTTTTCCAATGGTGCTGAGCCGAGTTTATTTAAGATTTTAAACCTAAGTGTTTTCAAACCACAGAGATAGTTCATTCAAGTATCAGCAGTTCCTTTTTTTAATGTGGTGGATCATAAACAAAGAGTAAGCCACACAAATATCCTACTCCAAACTGTACTACATATGTGTGAAGAAAAAGTTAGCTTGATTTTCTCATGTTAAATCAGACTATTGCCATTCTAAGACTCACTTTTAAAAACAACACCTAAGGGGGACCTCTTAATATAACCATCATTTTACAGTCAAGACTTAAATTTTCACTCTATATTTAAGTTTTCCCATTTTGTTTGACTTAGTGATGTATTTTCATTTACAAAGTGAAATTAATTTTTCAGTTATTAGTCAGCTTTACTTTCTCATTCTCAAATACTGCCAACATCTGAAGTGTTCGGACTCTAAACACTACAGTTATACACAACTTCTACAAAAACTGTAGGTTAGAAATTCCTGATTGTATTTCATTACACTACAAGGAAGGTTAAGGGGAGGGGAAAGGTTTATATAAGTCATTGAGATAATATTCATTTAACCTTACTAGACAATGTGAAAGAAAAGTGTATTAGTAAAATAAAAGAGAATTCCTAGATTAAAATAATTTTAATCTGCTTTATGTTCTGTATTTTACCATCTTTCTACAGCAAGGCTTCCTAGCATTGTCCATTGTTATGAATATATTCTACCTTTTACATAAAATAGAAGCACAGTATTTCTGATGTAACTATTTAGGGTCCACAATAACTCCAAAACCAGAAAACAAACTGCTTCCATTCTACATCCTGGACTTTTGACAGAAACCATTCTCCTCCTCTTCTTTCACAGGTCCAGCCAAACTGATGCCTTGCATAGAAATGAAACACTATTTTCAGTTGCTTGGTTTTGCTTAAGTGAAATGCAGCTAAAAAGGTCAAACTCTCAAAGTGTTTTGGGGAGGTTTGTAATCACAGAATATTCGGCATTGGAAGGGACCCGTATCTGTTCTTTAAAGTTAACAAGGGTTGTCTTCTGCTGTTCTGCTCTCCCCTGTCCTGGAAATTAAGTCACTAAATGTGACTTAGAAGGTTCCTGTCCCTGACCTTTGGTCTGTGCACTGGACAATCCATTCCATTTAACTTCTCTGATTTATAAAAGTTACTGAAACCGAAGTAAACTTGTTTTAAAAAAAAAATCACAACAGCCTGGAGAACACACATGTAAGGAATAAAAATAAATGGAATCACAAGAATTGAGGAAGTCTTAGGGAAAAGGTGTTAATTTTTACTTTAGTTACACCCCTTTTAACAGAAACATTTTTAAAACAGTAGTTTCCCATACAAATTTATTTAGGTGTACTTCCTGGAAAACATTACTCTTCAACATTCCTCCTGAGGCCTAAGCTCAGCATTTTCTAGTCTTCTGCAACAAGTGATGGCATTAAAACCTAGAGCAGTCACCCCGGAAGGCAATGATAGCAGTAGCCCCTGACCTCATGTCTTAGCATGGAAAAAGCCTTTAAAATTATTTTCAAAATTCTGACTCTGCATATGCAGTAAAACACATTAATTCTCCTTCACAATTCAAACACTGGAGTTTCACAAGAGGCACATCATGCCCAGGTAGCAGAACTGCTTTTCATCAAAACAATAACATTGTAAATATTCCAATTTTTCTTCCTTTGGATCTTACTTTTTTTTCAATTCCGCTGAAGAACTGGAACATCGTTATGTTGGCGGGAGGCTTGGACATGCCTAAAGCAATACATATGCCTTTTAGCTCCTGAAAGACTTCACTGCCACCTCCTTCCTGGGCTTTTTTAGGAGGGGCATTCACACACAGCATTCTGGCAGCTTCCAGTTCTGAGATGAGGTATGCTGTGGTAAGAAAAATTAGATTTGACCATCAGATATAGCAGAGTTAAGTCATTTTAGAGCCAGTGAAAACTCAAGTGCTTACAACCAACAAATGTGCAAACGGACTGTTTTAGACAGAGTGAGGGATAGAAATTTTGTATCCACAGAACACTCATATTTATAATTCCTGAGTTCAGTGCTAGAAACACAACAGAGGATATGTTTAGTACAACCAATTAAAGCCCAGAAAAAATCCCTATGATTCCAGCAGGTATTAATCCCAGAGTTCAACAGAGCACAGCTCTTTTCCTTCAGGCTTTGCCCAGCAAAGACAGGAAACTAGGAACATGGAAGCAAGCAGGATGAGGGACTGGGATGCACACTGTATGGTAGACAAGCAAGCACTTCTTGAGGCTCTAGGAAACAAGCAAGAAAACGAGTAGAGAGAAGTGAAATGTTGGATGAACCTCATCTACTTCCCCACACAAAACACAGAGTGGAAAAATAATCCCACTTAGAAGTACTACTGAGAATTCAAGTTTACAATAACTTCAGAAAAGAAGGCTGTAACTGATGAAATGCAAGTTAGAATAGCGGCAGTTCTCGTCAATAACAGAACTGTAAGAGCCTACCATCATACTAACTCCTTTATCAAACAAAAAGAGAAAAATCAAAATCACAATTTCTGAGCATGGTATATGCCCAGAATTTCAGCATCAGGTGTCATTTACAGTAATATGAATTTACAGGGATATAAACAGCCTTTGTTGGAGGTGTCACAACTTTAAGGTTTGAATTTTTAAAAATTCACAGGTTTAACAATACTTTTATCATTAATCATACTGAGTGACCATAGCAATAGTGTACAAGAACATTTCCGAAAATAAGAAAAACTGATACAGCAGACACACTTGTGAGCAGGGAAGTAAACCCATGGCTATACAAAAGAAGCTTATTATTTATAAAATTGGGACAGATAAACAGATTAAGAAAAGAACACAGCATTTTAATGACCTCTAGAATTTTTTCTAGATGTCCAGAATGTCTTCTGCTAAAGATACAGAACACCTTATAAAAAAAAAATTCTTAAGAGTATGTAAAGCAGTGAAGTGTCCTTTGTAAGATCTTTCAGCAATACTTGACACAGGTTTTTCTTACACTGTACTTTCAGTTAATTACACTCTTTTCAGGCCTACTGACTGAAAAATAAACTAGCAGGAGAATTTTGTTTCAAAAATTTAGAGATCACATTTAAGCTACATTCAACCTCCTCTGACAATGACAGAAATTTTTAATTCTATCACTGTAAGACAAATGTTCCTCAGATACTGATTCTTTTTCGCAGACCTCATCTGAACCAACCTGAAACTATTGTAACTTTCTGTCTTTGCAGATGCCAGTACTTAACACTGTATTCTAGTGATGCTGCACACTACGACAATCAGTCCTAACTACTTAGGTTTACTTGGTGCTTTCCTCTCCCAGGGATACTGCTACATCTTCCAAGTGACATAAACTGTGCTGCATTTCATTACACTGTAAAATACACTGGCATTTCACTGCAGTGTTATTCTGTTTCCCCTGAAAAAAACTAGTTTTTATAGCTCACATACAATAAGATACCAAATAAGTTCACTTGAGCTATGCAACTATCACGGTACACAAAAAAGGAGTTTGGCACTATTGCAATTTCACATTTGACAGTAAACACAGTATTCCTGCCAGATAGGATACCAGAGCGGAGCTCCTGAACACAGCCTTATATTACCAAAACGTGCATTCCAAAGGATCTCTGGGATAAACTGTGTGTCACAGACCAGCAAAATTTATTGAATGGTTTGGCTTACAGAAAATAAGCTGAAGGGCAGATTTCTTGATCTACAAAGTATTTTAAATGCAACAACTACCTCACTTCATCTAATACTTTGGAACATACTATAAAAAATATTCAGATTAAGTCTACTCATCTTTCTCCTACTGTTGAAATAGAGGAACCTACTCAGTAATTAATTTCCTGTATCTCAGATGAAGGCAGAACTAAATTTCTATTTTGAAAAGTTAAAGAATCAGCAGCAACTGAGGAAGCAAATAAAATATTAACTTGTGTTGAATTTAAGATTAGATTAAAATCAGTACTAAAATTTCTAACTCTGAGACTTGTTTTCTGTTTTTGTTTAATGTGAATCAGTATCAAACACTTTTTAAAAATTCAAGTACTGTTTCTTCTCCTCTAACATTTCATAAGCAGAAATAAAACCAATTTAGCTATTGAGATATAATGGGTGGAAAAGGGAAGGCATCACCATTGCTAATGTTAATTTCTTTTCAATCAGCAGATAGCAACAGTGAGGCTATTTACTAAGGATGATGATCAAAAGAACTGGGAGCTGAGATAAAACATTCTCTCTTTCATAATAATTCCAATTGTCAGTGTAGGAAAATACAAGTTTTGTTTCACCTTGCAAGTTGTCATGCTGTGGGCTCCAAAATTATGATGCATCTGATGTTAGTGGCCATTTTTACAACCATACTAAATAAAGTTCAGTGGCTAAATTGTGGCAGAAGTCTTCAAATCATTTCTTCTTTGTTCTGCCTTTTGAGAAGTAGTAAGACAGGCTTTTATGCTCGTGAATGCAAAAAAGGTTAATACTCAGAATACTTTCCATCATATACCGACTACCTATTGACTGGTAAACCCAGAAGTATAATACTCTGACACTGTAAATTACAGAAAAAATAATGCATATCTTTAGGTAACTACATTGCAGTAAACAAACCAGTATCTCATTAAGTGTAAGAAACAATACTATGAATCTTGCAGAAAACCAGATTTGCTTGCAAGCACCCTTTTAACTTACTAAGCAGCAAGAGACAGTTCTTTTGATTAAGAAGGCGTTTTGTCACATCTCCTGATGTTAATGATGCATATGGACAGTTCATTTCAGACAGCAACCCACTCATTTCAAGCTGAAATTCTTCTGCTTCATTTGGACCTTAGAGAGAAAAGAACAATAATTCATTTACTGCTAAGAGATGTGAATGAATATTAGAATGAATTAGCTATTTTAAAAAAAAAATCTATGTTTTGCTTGAGTTGCTATTTAAGACCCAATTTCAATGGAAGCCCAAAGCGTTCTTTGGGTTCCTCAAAGACACAGCACAACCTATTTGGAATCATTATATGCTTCATTAATATAAAATTACGTTTCACTGACAGTGTTTCCAAGCTATAACAGACAGGCACTGGCAACTTCTACAATAAAAAGAACATTAAAAACATCACAAATTTTACAGGTATATTTTAAATACCAATTAACTCTCCAGACTATAAATACATCAGATAGTCAAAGTCAGAATTTGTTAGGTAAAAAAAATAGTGATGAGAGGTAACATTTTTTATCTTTTGAAAAGAGACTTCAACACCAAATGTCTGTTATTTCCAAACTCAAGACATACAAAATGAATGCAGGACTTGATACTCCAGCTAACCTGTTTTTATCACTGTGTTTAAAGACTTTGAAATAGGTGTTGGAAAACTTCTGGATTGTATTTTTATACAAAATATACAGTAGGAACCTCATACTACTAGAAGAGGTGAGATGCTGTATTGTTACAGAGAAACACATGAAACACACTCCAGGAAGAAAGAATGAACACATCAAAAACAGAGAGAAATTAAAGTAACAGATGCTGAGGTAAAAGGCAGCAACCTTTGGCCACTGAGTAAATACATAGCTAAGCTCATAAAGGCATTGTGAATTAATATATTAGATATTCAGGAATATGGGTTATCAAACCAATTTAACAATTTCATCTGTAGAATGCCATGACTAGCTAACCAAAAATAACATTTTTTTTGAAAGCTAAGATTTGCTTCCTCCTCCAAAATGAAAAACAAACAATCATTTTCAGGCTCCTTCTCCGAGGATTTCATGAAGAGGGAAAAAATCATAGCAAGCACAGAGTTAAGATAACCAACAGTAAAAAGAAAATACGGTTCCTGTAGTCATGAGAATGTTGCCTTGAACAGTAGTACTACTGACATCAAAATTACAAACAGAAGCACTGAAATAAAAGTGTTTTCATAATATAATAAAAATCCCACTAGTATTAATGGTTCCCTAAATCCATCTAAGAACTTTAAAAAACAATGTGGTTGAAAAATTAAAAGAAAAAACTGTTTTTGGAAGAAAGACAGTTTGATACCCACTATTATTTCAACCTCTACTGGCTGTTCATTAGGCAAGTTTGAGGTGGAAAATATCCAAAATCTGGCAGTGTGCAGGCAACACTCCCTGGGGTACAACAGATTTGTCAGGCCTAATCTCTATGGCATGCAAGAACACACATTAAGTGCATGTTTGTGCTGGAGTTATGACTACTTACTGTTGGTTGCCTGCACGTTTTCCTCTAGTTTACAGAACAGCCGTAACTCAGATACCAACCAAGCACAGAGTTTGGTGAATTCAGGGGAACTGGCTCCATGAGAGACGGCCTGAGCCAGCGCTCCATCATCTAACAATGGACCTTTGTATCTGAGAAGTAAAACAAAAGCACAGTTTATTAATGTTTGCTGTCACCCATGTCCTTGGATAAATTTATTTTATGCTGTATACGTATTGAGAGCTACACCCACAACACATCTGCAGTACTTAACTCCTGAAGTGGTGCTTCCTGGACTGAACTGTAACAAAAAGCACGCTGAAAAAATATGAGTAAAGTCAGAATTTCTGTGCACATTAACTTACCACCAAAGAGACTGTGTCACAAAATATCATCATTGAAGGTTTCCTCCTCGAGAATGTTACCATGTACAATGGCAACTTCTCTGCCTCCATCTCCTGAAGATGTTACTGACAGTAGATCTATCCAGGGCAACTGCAGTTTCAAAGACTCCTTCTTCAGCTCTACATACTGCTTTACAGTTGAATAATTGCTTTACGTTGAATAATTACTGCTGAATGAGTGCATCTTTTCTGTCATTCCCTATCACATATGAAAGGATTGCCATACAAAACAAAGCCTTTGATGATAGAAATTTACAAAAGTGATCTACATGACAATATCCTCTCTTGAAAAACCAACCTCCCTAAATGGGCACAGAAAAACTAATAGAATTACTTCTTTGCATAAGCAAAACAGGTAAAAAATCAGACCTAGTGTAAGAAAGCATGAGTTTACAGATCAGATCTTAGAAAACATAGTGTTCAGGACATCTGCGTAGTGATAATCTCTCAGGGGGAGGATGAAGAGTAGGGAGAAGGCTGCCTTATTAACAGATAAAAGCACAAGTCAGAGTTTACCTGAGTATTTTAGAAAAAAATGCACAATATTACTTTGATATACTGCCCCCAAAAGAGAAAGGTATCCAAGAGTGCACACAACCAACCCAATTCTCTCTTGGAAACTTCCGCATAAAGTCACCCACTACATCACAACAATTCTATGAGTCCAGACAACTCTTGGCAAACCTCAGGAGCAAAAAAAACATCTAAAATTAAAACGTCATTCTCCTCACTCTGCTCCTGTGATTAATACTACATACAAAGGATTTGGCCTTCACTGCAGTGGCCTGTTACTTCAGCCAAGTAAAATCAAGGACCCACACTTAAAAATAACTTTTACCTCACAGAGCAGCTTGATTTGTGACAGAGTTAATCTACTGGCAGCTGGTGGGAAGCTGTAATCTCATGTATTACAGCCCTACTCCATGACACAGTAGGCTGGACACTTCCAACAGGCTAATTAGAGCAAGTGCAAGTCCCATCCCACAGATATTTCAAACCCTCATGTGTATAGGAACACCTGGGATTCAGAAGCATCCAGTTAGAGATCAAAGCAGAAAGGAAGCAATGGTAAGCCTCTTGCTATGGCAGGATTGGGATTTAAGTCACTGGTCACATCAGAGGTACCTTTACTAGTATTTTTCTTTAACAGAGGTAACATCTTGAGTGTGTCATTTCTTATGACTTCAGCTACACATCTATCTGGCCAGTAATCTAACTTGCAGATTCCTAACTGCAAGCAGCTTTTTTCCTTCTGTTTCTGCCAATGGCACATGTTCTAGAGCTACACTCTCTTTTGGTAACATTGTGCTACCCCATCTGTTTGCTTTTTCAACAGTTCAACTAGCTGATTTACAAGAGAATAGGCCACTATGTGAACACCTTGAGCACAAAAAAGAAACAGTTCTTTAACAGGCAATGCTATAAAAAAACCAAGCAATATATCAGAAATGTCTTCAGTATCTAATGAGAAAAAATAAGTTGAACCATGAAGACCGTAAAGCTATTGCCAAAGCATGAAACCTCAAACAGTCGTCTTTCCAGACACCAAGAAACAGAAGTCCTTTAGACATATGCAATAGTATTCTCAAGTTGTTACTAATACTGCTGAGGTCTCATGTCTTTCATCCTCCAAATTTTCTTCTCAATCACTGTTGTCAATTTTGCTTCATATTACTTACTTATTCATCTACTTTCACTGGTTATTTATGTCACCAATCAACAACACTTTCTGTCTATAACTGCATGAATCAGTAGCACAAATCACAATTCCTTCAAGCCACCAGCATCCTTTTAAACATATGACAGAAAAAAGCCAATCACAGTATTTTCATCGTGGCAGAGAGGCCTTTTCACATTTCAGTTGGAGAAATACCTGCCAAAACAGAAGCCTATTTGTCAAGCTTTGCAACTATCATCACCAACTTAGCCTGGAAATATAATCTTTGTTCAGCATAATGACTGTAGCCACAAAGTGATTTATGGGAATGGGGCCAATGCAAGTAAATACAGCTGTTTGCATAAAACCAGCAGCAGTGAAATTGTAGCTGCCTCTCCTCGGAACTCTCAACAGTTTACAGACAACGGAGCTTACAGCAGGACATGTTCTCTGTGCTCTCCCTTTCATATTTATGTAAACTTTACTGACTCTGATAAAGTAACAGATTTAAACGGCAAAAGTTTCCTGTGCTATATCACACTAAAAAAACAAAATGTGAAGAGGAAAAACACTCACTCATTTACAATTCTTTTTACTTTATTTTTCCCAGTAAATATGAACCCTGAAAGTTTTCTTCTTGTCTGACTTATCTTAAAAGGTCTCTTTATCCCTTCTCACCCTCAACTAGGACTGCTGTGTAGAACAGAAGGGTAACCGACCAGACGGCATTCAAGAATCAAGGAGATCAGCTCCCAGGGAGAAGTGACACGCTTACCAAGGCCGTGCAACTAAAAACCTGCCTTTTTGGCTTGGGCCATCATCACCGGCCCCGCTCTGGGGGCAGCTCTGACGAAAAAGGACCACTCCAGGCTCTGCCCTGCGCCGCGGCCCTCTGGAGAGACAGCGACCCCACCAGTGCCGAGCGGACAGCGGCGCTGTGTCCCATGCCGGGGCTGCCCTCTGCTCCCGGCCCACACGGTGAGAGCCCCGCACCCGCACCCGCACCTCCACCCCCGGATACGTACCCCAGGTCCTCCAGCGACTCCAGCACGTCGCTCTCCAAGAGCTCGAACTCCATCCTGCGGCGGGACACGTGAGGCAGACCTGCGCGACAGCGGGACTCAGCGCCACCAGTACCCGCACTCCCACCGCCCGCCATTCCCCCCTTCCCCAGCCCATCCCGGCCCCGTGGGAGAGGCTCAACTCTCACACCGCGCCCTGCGGTGAGGAAGAGCCCCCAGCGTCGTAGCCCCTCTCCCCACGCCCGCCCTCCTCGCCGATCCCCCGCGGCCTCACGCACAGCGCTCGCAGGTGCTGCGCCGCCAACTGCCGGGTTGGCATCTCAGGGCGGGGAGCGCGGCGCCGCAGGACCCCGGCCTCACTCTTCACCCGGCTTCTCTAGGGCCTCCCGCCCCCGTGCCTGACCGGCACCGCCTACCTCCGCGGCTGTCTCCGCCTATCCGCCGAGCGGGGCGGCACCGCTAAACTGGGACACGGGTGCGAGACCAGGCAACGAGTTGTTTTGTGGGACAGGAGCCCGGGACGAGCCAAGAATCTCACTTTTCTGTTCAGGCGCCGGAATGGGCAGACCCGGAAAAAGAACTCTGCCCTCCCCGCCGCGGAGCCCGCGCAGGAATGTGCTGTCGCGAGCGGCGTCACGGCAACGGGTGGGAGGGTGGGAGGGGGGAGGACGGGGCGGCGGAAGGGTCAAACCTCGCCAGGGGGCGAGAGCGCGTCCCCACCTTGTGGGACTCTGCGGCACGACCGGGACCACAAAACCCGGCATGCCTTGCGCGCGACAAGACCCCTCGCGGGGGGCGCTCGGCGGCGCTTAGAATTGATAAAACCAATAAATCGAAATCGTTTCAGTTCAATTACTGAATGGAATCGGCGGGTCTCGTGTCTCCCTGTGCTCCGTGCCCCGGCGGCGCGGGCTGCAGCGGTGTCCCGGTGGGCACCTGGCGTTCGGGGGTGCTGAAGGCAGCGCAGGGCGCACCAGAGCCTGCCTGAGTCTGTGCTGGCCGTCAAACTCTTCGAGGCGACGCTCTGGCAGCTTTTATGAAATTATTTTAAATTCGGGGAGGGCAGGGGAGGAGTGCAACAGCGTTTGCTTCTTCCAGTTGCTCAGTTGCCAACATCAGCGGGAGAGCCGTGCACGTGGATACAGATCCATCATTAGCCACAGAGAGCTCATTTATGGGGCCAAAGTGGATAATTCTGCTTGCTCTCTGCAGCTCTCTTAGGTAGCATTGCCCGGCTGCTTGGGACGCAGAAGTCCCACAGAAAGTACTGGAAAGGAGGCACGGATGAGAGGATATGTTGGGATGCCTACGCCATCCTAGGGAAAGCCAAAACCACTTGCACCAAAAATAATCCCAGTCCGTCACCAGCAGGGAGTTGATGCTGCAGGAGGGGTGTCCCGTACTTCATGAAATTGCCCTTAGCAGGCACAAAGAAGAAAAGCTGCTGTCAAAATATGAAGGATCTTGTAGCCTCAAGAGAGGTATGAGGATAAAGAAACAGTACCTTGAAGGGCTAGAAAGAAGAAATGCTTCACTAGCAGACAGCTCAGTCACCAATTCTCCTAAGGATATGTCAGTCTACACATTTAGGGGAAAATTACCTCCTAAAGACTAAAATCTTAATGTCAAAGGAATAATACAGGCATTCTGCTTTGTGTATTTTCTTCTAGTTGTGTAGTGGTCAGTATAGAGTAGGTATATATATATATGTATAACCCAATTCAATTTTTTAAAAAAGAGATGAAAGCTTCTGACAAGATGCCTTATCACTGCTGGGCTGTGAGAATTACCCAATTTTGCTTTAGTCCATTAATTTTTGATTCAAAGCATCTCACGTGTTCTGCTTGAGAGCCTTCCCCAAGTGGATAGTCTAAACTGGAGATTTGGGGGATCAGACTTTTCCTCACAAATTCAACACTGCTGCTGAAGGCTTGTGACCTTTTGCTTGTTTGGTTGACTTGGGGGGTTTTGTTTGGTTTTTGGTTTGGTTTGGTTTGTTTTAATATAATGGTTGGGTTCACCTTGCTTGCACAGCTGGAACTGTACAAAGCTGCTCAGTATGTCCACAGTCCGACCCTGCTGTTGCTTGTGGTCACTATAATGTTTAGCCCTTATTCTGAACCTTCTTTTATTCTTGCCCTAAATATAGGGCTTAAAAGTATTCATAGGAGCAAGCAGTACATGAAACAATTAATTTTGTCACATGGGTACTGTTCGTGTGTCCACTCCTGAATCTGCACATGTTGAGAAGCAAGGATTTTGTGCTCATTTCATGGGGACATTTGCTGTCATCTACATTTACTGCTCAGATAAGCATCAGCACAGAAGGGCTGTATTGATCTTGGCATTCAGCTGATGACATCTACCTTCTGAAACAAATAAATATATTTCTCTCTTGCATTCAGTCATGCCAATACACAGCATGGTAGGGCATGCAAGGTAAGGACAATTTGGAAAGCATCTTCTCCATTCTGTATCACTCAGTTCCACAACTGTTTTTTGTCTTTTCTATGCTGTGGGAACCAGCAGTTTCTTGAAAAACATATGAATCTGGTGGCTGGGGAGAAGAACAGTTGGAGGTGTGATGCTAATTTGGAGAAGGCAGCTACAATTTACAGGGATTACAAAATACAGGGATGAGAGCTTTGCTTCGTCATTGTGTCTTATCAGTTGTCATTTTTTCTTTTCCCTACCTATGTAGGACTTTTCACCATGCAAGTTTTGGAGTCATGGGAGGTGTAAATGGTCACTGTGCAGCATCCCGGCCCCTCTAGAAGAAATTAGTTTTGACACTGGACAGTTTTTTTGTTTTTTTTTGCATACAAGTGCTTCTTGAACAAAAGAATGCTGTCCTGAGCAGTTTGCTGTTGCGTAATGAGATCCAGAGCACTGCAGATGGATCTCATCTGGAAGCAGCAGCCACTTGGGCTTTTGGCTCATGGAAGGCCTGTTACCAGGGTAGATTTCCCTGGGCTACACAAGGCTCTGCAGATTTTTCAACCTGCAGAACTGAGCTCAGCTCTCCTCGTGTTTGTTCTCTCCCTGGGGTAGGTTTGTTACAGCTTCTTCCCTCCCCGCCCTCATTCACAGAGACATGTAGGACTGGGAGTGCAATGTGTCCCCCAGGCAGCTTGACTTAACCAGCAGCATCCTGGCTGGAGCTGTACATGACTCCCTACACAGTGCCACCACTGGAAAAGCCATGTAATGCTGATTTCTCCTATGGGAAGAAGCAAGCCAGCCCAGCCTAGGGCTGTCCTCTCCATGGGACCCCTGTACACCCCTCCTGACCCCCTTAGCACTGGAGAGATGAGAATGTGTGTGGTGGATATGGTCAGGTGCTCCCAGGCTGTTACATACAGGTTAAGGAAGTTGGCAGCCCATGCATGGCCTGAGGCTCTGCAGCCCAAAAATATTTATTCAGAGAGGTGTGAGGTGCTCTACTGCATGGATGCCAGTAGTCATTAAACAAGGACAATTGGTTTCCTGTGTACTTGCCTTTTGTGATTGATTGGTTTCGGTGTCTGGGATGCTGTGAGTTCTGACTGATGACAAAGGACTTCCTCCTGAGCAGATTCTCTCACAGCTAATAAAGGCAGGCTGTAGCCCATCCATCAGCTTTGCATCAAAAGAACACATCACCAATGTGGAGGAGGTTTGTTGAACTTGCCCAGGTCACTGAAGACACACCCTGATGGTTTAAACCTCAGATCTGTAGGAAAGCTAGCCAAAGACAACAACCTTAAGGCAGGCTTTATTTCATTATAGACAAATTATTTTCACAGTGTTTACACCACCCCACCTCAGGTCTTGCCTGTTGGCTCTGTGGTTGTCAAAAATGCCCATGACAGAGGCATGAAATCTGAAATCTGCACTTGTGGAACAGCATGAAACACACTTGAGTGTTACCAGGTGCAGAATGTTAAAGAGCTGCTAATCACTTTTGTAGCAAAATCAAATTTTTTACTAATTTCTCTGAGGATGCTGCAGCTTCTTCAGTGTCTGGATGCTGCAGAATCACTGTGCAGCAGCTAAAAGCCCACTGTCTGCCAGACATACAAGTGGATTTGCCAGATGTCTAGGAATGTGAGTTCTGGCTCAGAGCACACTCTCGTTAGCCAATAGCCTGTTGGTAGTACTAAATGAAATCAGATACCACAAGAGATCAAGAGCAGAACAATGACATAGGACACAACCCCTAATATTCACCAACCTTCTGACTACTTTCAGCTCTCTGGACTTTCTTCAGTCCTTACTGCTGTGCCATGAGGATTAGAGACGAGAGGGTACCTGGGCCAGCTGACAGGACTGCCCAAGGCCAGTTATTGAGGGGATCCGTAGTCTGTGTGTGCCTGTTTATGGGTGCCAGCAAACTGAATGGGGTAGTGAGCCTTGAGATCTTGCCATGATCAGGTATCTGCAGCTGAAGGGAACAAGGATCCAGGGCTGGCTGCTGGATAAATGAGCATCTGTCCTGTTATTGAGGAGGCCCATGCTGTACGTCTCTCTGTGTGTTCCACTACAGACATTCATTCCAGAGAGGGGAAGAGGATTATGGTGTTGGTCCTGTTTCTATTTGCAGAAGTGCTGTTTTCTGCTTTCACATGTGTTAATCTGTGTGGCTGGCCACATGCACACACATAGATGTGTTTGTGTGCTTACTGGGAGTACACACTCAGCCTTGATGCTGCCTGGACCTGGTGTGCCAAAGATGCAGGTACCTTCACTTCTGTTGGGTTACCAGGTTTATCAACTCCAACCAACATTTCTACCACAGGCAGGAGGCAATTTCTGCTAAAGAACACAGTTAAAATGCAGCCTTTTGTGGGGCAGTTAATTTTTTCACTAGCTGTACAGACGATGTTCCTGAATGTTTTCTGGAGTAGCTAGATGTCTGCTGCTGTGATGCTTCGATTACAATTAAAGTACAGGCTATCCCTTCTAGGCAGGCTGTTTGAATCCATCCCTGGATTACACCTCTATTAGCCAAACAATGTCAGTGCTATGGTAATTAGTTTACCAGTCAGCCTCTGCAGTAGCAATTAAGGAAGTAGGGAGGGAGTGGATCTGTAACACAACAACACGCTGGGAGTTGACAATTTGATACTTAAGATTGTACTGATAGGTATGACTTATTGTGTGAAGTTTGTGTGGGGAAAAGAAGTATTTCTAAAATGTTCTTCCCTGAGCAGCAGCAACAAACCAGTTTGTGGGGTTTTATCCTATATAAAGCAGGATGAGCCTATCTACACACTGTAACGCGATCTCTCACACATTATTTTTGAGAATAATCAACAGCTATGACAAATCATTGAAAAAAAAATACACGCAGGCTGTCTTTATTCTTTTACATGCTTGGCAGCTGCTGTCAGGATATTTTTGTTGGTGAAACACAGCACCACCTCCCTTGAAATGAAATACTTGCGAAAAGAGTTTACAAGGCACTTCTGTGAACACATGACAAAGAAGTTTGCATGAATAATTTTACAGGGTAGCTGAGTTTAAAAATAGCGGCAAGATTCCAAATTAAGTATAGAGACACAGCTTTAAAAAGCCTTTTTCCCTACTTTAAGCAGCTCTTCCAGGGGATACAGAAAGGCCTGTAAAGGCCCAATGAATCAAGAAGCCCCAGAAGCCAGCACCCTCTCTTGCCACTATTAATACCTCATAGTAGTCTGCAGTTTTTTAATCCTCTTTAAAGAATAATTTTTAAACAAACAGCACTCAGGAATCAGTATGACTTCATAAAAGTTTAATGTTTATTTTTAAAATAACATTATTTAATCGAGAGAAAGGAATCCACACAAACACAGTCTTCTTGGATGGCAAAAGAGCTTAGAGACTTACCTATGACCAGCAGGTTTAATCAAAAAGAATATAGAAAAAGCCTCACTGATAAATCACATTAATAATAACGAAAAGAATGTGCCCTCATACCAAAGAGAGGAGCAAAAGACACAATTCCAGTCATGCAAATCTGCACTCACCTCAGAACAGGTTTCCAGAGGTCTGGCAATTGCAGTAACATTTTCTTAGCACCTGTGGAAAGTAATCAAAAGCCAGCAAAGACAAAGACCTGTTATGGCAAACTATATTCATCCTAAAACCCCACTTGCTGGATCATCCAGTGGGTTTAACTGTTATAATCCCAAATCTTAGGCCCTTTAAATTGTTTCCCTCCCCTCCGCATCAAAACCTTTCAATCGCTGAACAGCTAGTCTGGAAGGAATTTGTCAAGCTGTTAGACTAGAATGTTAATGGATAATGGCTCAAACAATTGGCCACTTGCAAAAGCATCGGGGCGGGCGCTTTGCTGAGGATGTGCAGGGTCACGGCCCAGGTGCACAGGGGGTGCACATCCAGCACCAGGGTCTGCAGCTGGGGTTTGAGCCAGATGAGGGAGAAGGCCAATAAAAAGACCCTTTGGAAGTGGGATGGATGGGGAGGCATCCACACATAGGCCTGAAGGTGTTCATCTCTTCCAATGGGGCATAACTGGCTAAACTGCGACGTCATGAGAGGCAGCTGTCATGTCTTAGAAGGTGTCATAAACCACAAAGACCCCCCCAAGTGCCCCCAAACTAATTTCTGCGGCCTTCTACCTATCCTTTCTCTCTCTTTTCTTTATACATTTTCTTAAGTGTTATTTTTATGCTTCTGTATTGCTATATTTCTATAGATAATAACCAAAATGGCTACATACCTCCTTTCCTTTGCAACCGAATTGTTCTGAAATAAACCTGCCATATATATATATATATATGTGTGTGTGTGTGTGTGTGTATAAATTATTTATGTTTATAAACACTGGTCATTTAGTGTCGTTTCACTCTAATCCATCCCAAGGGATCTATTATTAACAAGAACGTCAGTTACCCCACCTTCAGGGGTGGATCATAACACAAGTGTAACACAAATAAAAACAGCTGTCCATGAACATATTGTGAATGTAGACAGGTCACTAGGAGAAGGGATTTGTAAGAAGCAGGATAACTAAAAGCCATGTATTTCGTGCTTTAGTCTAGGATGCTAACCATATAAAGCATAAGGTTTCATCTTACAAACCTGAAATAAATCTTCAACCTCTAAGCTTTTCTTGCATTCTGAAGCACAAATTCAACTCTTGGAGAAATAGTCATTTACTGTCTGGGATGATCTCTCTTCTGTAGACCTTGTAGGCAGCTTGAGGCAGGTTGTCCATGCCTGTATCTTGTATCAAATGCCAGACAGATCAAATGTAAATTATGAAGGACTATTGCAAATACAAATATGGGATTTTTTTTTTCACCCAGCCAAACTGAATCCATTGTACATCTTCATTGCACTGAGTACATAAAATACAAGTGTGAATTACTTTTGTAACTCTAGCTTGGACACAACAGAGATACACTGATTTTGAACCATTCTCTCAACTTGGTAAAGCAATATAATATGTCAAACTAACTGGCAGAGGACATGAAATTTAAACAGTACCTGGAAAGCACCATATTAAATGGGCTTCATTGCATTAAGCCTTCAGTTTTTAAGAGAAAAATGCAGTGACTGATATTCCTTTGCTAATGGAAATTTTTTTTCCCACTAATCAAGCATCTCTAAATACCCATCTTGCAGGTGCCTAGCTACAAGACTCCTCCCATCTAATTATTTGGCATTTACATTTAATTCCTGTTTTTTTCATCTCTGACACAGTATGAATACAGCCTAATGTGAGAACTGATATGAAGACCATCCCTATAATTTCTTTACCAGATAGCTGTTACAGGGTTTTTCATTCATTACAGCTACCATGGCTCCTAAAGTGTTATTTTGTTTCTACATTCATCTAAAGTTTGTAAGCAAATTAAAAAGGGTGGTAACACAAATGGCTTGTAGTATTTCAGTGTTGCTTAGGTTCTGGCCGAAACTCCCCCACAAAAGCAGCTTCTTGAAGAAAAATTGTACTTGATTAAGACTTGAAAACATTACCTTGTGTGTGTGCTCTACTGTCTGTAAAATAAAGATTCTTCAGTCAGGCTGTTGGAAAAGGGAACGTTGTTTGCCTTGAAGCAGCTCTGATGCAGGTTTTATTTCCTGCAGGTGTTCAACTGCTCTCCACCACCTGCCCAAACAATTACAATGGCTCTGCTCTCTTCATCCCCAGTTGATGGACAGCTTCATGGGAATTGTAACAGCAGCTTGACTCATTTTACCAGAGCCTAAAACTGCTAACATATGGCAATCAGCCTTCTCAATGCAAGCAAGATGACAGCCCAAGAGGTGGAGGTGGGATCAGAAATCAAAACCCAGAAACTCATTCTAAATATGGTGCCTTGGATTTCTGCTCTAAGGCAGAGTATAACAGTCTGCAGCTGTGTTATTCTGCTCAGGTTGATTACAAACATGAATACGTCCATATTGTCTGAAAGCAGCTGAAAGAACAGTCTAGCAGCCCTAACTCTCATCTCTCTCTTCTTCATGCCAGACAGAAGCAGAGGAGTCAAGAAAAATAAATTTTATTGCTGCTTTATACTCCCACACTGCTGGCACGTAGGCTGTTTGCACATAACCGTGCAGCAGGCAGAAAGGACTGAGTTCTGCCTCGGAAAATGATTTTGCTCCCTTTAACCTTTTGTAATGTTCTGAGAATAATAAACCAATACAGTATTACATCAAGCATCACATGAAAACCAGTCTCAAGTGATTTCTCTTGCCCCCTGCACTAAAGAAATACCACTTTTGTCATGCTTTGGGGTGCACTGGTTTGGTGGATGGTTGTGGGTTTGTTTTTAAAAAGAAACCTTCTGCTACCATCACTTACTTTCAGTAGCTATTTCTGAAAACTGTTTGGGGTTTACCAGGATAAAAAAAAATTGGCCTTTGCCCACTTTTCCTACTGTTTCCATAAGAAAATTTAAGTTCTTTGTGAAGCTTCTCTTATAGATAAGAACTGGGCATTTATTTCCACCATTGGCAAGAATTAAGGAATCATAAAATCACTAAGATTGGAAAGGGCTTCTAAGATCATTGAGTCCAACCATTAACTCTGTTAACCCAGCACCATTGTGTTCACCACTACCCCAATGTCCTGAAATGCCACATCCACACATCTTTTGAACACTTCCAGGGATGATGATTCTGGAAAATCTCTGCCAATTGGCAGAGACCTTGTATCTTAACCTACTATTTAGGGCACAAATGCATTTGGAAAAAAATTTACTAACAGAACTACTTTTCTTCCCTGCTCACATGGCATTTAAAATTCTAAAACTAACAAACAATCCCCCCAAAAGTCTGTTTCCTGCTTAGTTAAAACTTAGTCAAAGACAAAATTCCAGCAAGCTAGAAGCAAGATTTAGCAACCCAACAGACTACCTCAGGAAAAATTACTGTGTTTTGCCTAAAACATTACTTTTGTAAACATCTGAAGGCTTCTTCTCCTTTCCAAGTGTACATTCAAAGAGACTGGAAGAAGCATTAAAAACCCACCTGGCCTTAAAAGCGATTGACAGGGTGACAGCAGCTTTTCCATGTCTCTTCTCCCACTGCTTCTTAATCAAGCTTGGTTTTGCAACAAACTTCATCCAAGAGAAAGGCCTTTATGCCAGCCTCCATCATGACAAACTAAAGGCTACAGCATCAAATGAAGACTTAGAATTAATCCATTGTTCTTTGAATTTACTAGGTATTTGTGCCTGGTTTGAAGTTGCATAAAGACAGAAACATTCAAACTATGTTTGTTTCCTTCCTATCAGAAGCTTTCTAAAAACCAGGAAAAATTCTTATGCTGTATGCAGTTTTTAGAGAACTATATCAGAAAGGAGGGGCAATGTTGTGTTGCACCATTCAAACAGACAAGTAAATCCCCATTAACTCACCCCTCCTCCTGAGGATCTGAAGAGTCCAAGGCCAGCCTAGAAATCAGGCTTCCCAGTCAGTGCACTCACTATGTTACAGCTCTGCCAGCACAGGGAACCAGTACAGTGGATAAATCATTTACTGCAAGCCTCTGGAAACCACAGGAAAGAAGAAAAAAGAAAAAAAAAGAAAAAGAAAAAAGAAAAAATACATAAATAAAAATATACACCATTGCATGAAATTACAGTGTTAATGCCCCGTCTGCCCATCTGCCTAGATGTCATCACCTACACCCCACCCATTATGTTCTTGTCCATTACAGAGGTTCAAGGAGTATCTTTTACTCCTTCCCCAAAAAAGACCAAGTTAATCTTCCTTCCAGGAATAAAAAGCCCTGCCTCCTTCAAGGACAGAATAAAGGGCATGAAGAGAAGTAGTATTTAATTTATACCATTGGAAAGTTCAGATTCTGGAAAACTTTAGGAAAATATGGGGTAACAAGTCCCAATTTCTCCTTTGCAAAGTTCTCGCTTGCCCTTGGTGCTACCTCCTCTCCATTGCCAGCCAGGTTTGGCACTGACCATGACTACTATTTGTAGAAGCAGTAGTAGCAGAGCACAGAACAAGGATAATGGAATGATATTGTCCTTTCTCAAAAATAAAGTAAATTAAGTCCCACACAGATCACAGAGCATTGAATAAGATTGTCTGAAGAAGGTTGTCCAGATAACTCCATTTGCCACTGCATGCACTGAGATCTTAATGAAAACCAATCTGCAAAAGAAAACTAACCAGAAAGCGCGTGTGTATTCCAAAACAGCACCATCTAAAATGCAGAACTCTAGAAAAATTCAGCCTTCCCTTTAATATTTCCCTTCCCTGCACTTATATCTCTCAATACAAGGCAGGTAAGAAAATCAGTTCCCCTCTTCCTCTGTGGATTTACAAGAGACCAGGCACTTCACAGAAAAAATTGGAAAGAAAATGGGAGGCAGGGGAGAATTTATCTGTCAAATGTAAACAAATAAACTCAGATATGTAATAAAAAAATACAGAAGAAAATCAAGAAGAAACTACAAAGGACTTTATCAACCATGATTTAAGTAATCTCTACTCATTGCCCAACTTCATTTTAAAACTATCAAAGCATGTCAAACCTTGCTTTCTTTGATTTTGACAGCAGATCAGCTATCTGATGAAAGTAGGGCAATGATACTGACGAAGATTTCCTATATTCAATGCGGTAACTGCTTAACATCATAAAATCAGCTCAGCAAGTCCTTCTCAAAACACTCTTTGCTCCTTAATTACCTTTTTACTGTTGACTTGACCATTTATATTAAATTTCCAAATTCAGCTTAGACAGTTCTTATATTTCTAGTATGAAAACCACCAAAATGACTCTGAGAAACATTTCATACCTTCTTCACATACAGTCATGGAAAACGAAGACATACGGTGATTTTGCCCTCTCCATAGGTCCATGTGCAGGTAGTGATTACAGAAATTCAACCTCTGCTGGGGTCCCCCCCGACGCCCCACCTCTGGTTTTACACAGGGTTCAGGACTTCAAACCAACTTCCACTGATGATGCTGACAGTAGTTCTTCCATTGACTTCCGTTGGGAATAAATTGGTTTTTACTGAGCAGGCTAACTGTTGAGTATCTTCATCCTCTGCAGTTCCTCAATTTTATCAACTACTACAGGAGTTAGAAACTAATTGAAATAAAACACTTTCATTGTGTTAAGGAAAAAAAAAACAACAAGAAAGCCTTGTTGACCTTAATATGTTTATTTTTTTAAACAATTTACAAATAAAAATGTTATATTTATCGAAGCAAACACATATAATACTGTAGTCTTTAACAAGCTATACAAACGAGAACCATCACACTAGAGCTTTTGATAGCTCAAGGATCATTCAGGGTAGGCATGCATGTGTCTGTATCACATGAGGCGAGTCCAATTCCTGACACCAGGGTTCTGATCTTCTACTTCTTCAGAGCTGGTCAGCTGCTAAATGATTTAACACAAATAGTTACTGGATCACAATAAAATGAAAGAAAGCCCATTTCAAATCACCTAAGTGACCTCAATATGTCTGGTCCAGGTGTCAGGCCACAGAGCCTTACCGATTAGTTTTCTTCTCCAAAAGCCAGTCGGACAGATTTTCTCCCCTTGCTTAGTGATGTGGCATCCATACATGTGCTTATACAATACAGTGAAACACCTTAAGTACAGATGTAATACAACAGTAATTACAAATCACAGAGACAGATAAACAAACAAAATTAACTCTATAAACACATTCTTGCATTTCAAACAACAAAAGTAAACAAATCCATGCATTACAGTTCAAAGAAACTTTCAGTTTTAGCTCTTCTGCAAGTCTCCATTTTCTCAAGTTCTAAATTGCTGTTCTTGAGCTTGTCTCAGCAGCTGGGCTACTCATGGTGCTACTGACACAAACTGGGTGAGCTGGAAATCACCCAGGAATGGTCAAAGAATAAAAGCCCCCAAAATAAAGAAGACGCACGCATTATAAACGAGATTCCATTTTAATAGCAGAGTGTAGAAAAGAAATTGGCAAAAAAATTCATATGAAAAAACATTTTACACAATTAATTATGTACAGAATAAAGTATGAGACTGCCTTCTGATGAATTATGTTTCACTTTAGTAAAGTCCTACCACAGAATGCAAAATACACCCAAAACTCTCAGCTGGAACACGAAGAAAAACAAACAAAAAACATATACATAATCCCAGCTCTGGCTCCTCAAATATTGGGACTGGCTGGGTTTACTTCAACCCACTGGGCTTTCTGCTATGCTTTCATCAATTCCTGAATTTGTTGTAGCTTCCAAACTACTGTCAGCAGCTTCTGTTTGCTCAGTCTTCTTGCTCTGGATGGTGCATACTCCCTTGCCTCCTGAGCCACCCACCTTCCCATGTGTTTCTTTGAGCCCAGGAATTAAAGTTTCCATGCACCCAGAAGCCTGACTTTCTGTGCTGCCCCTATCACAACTCAGTGATGGCATTTCAACAGTGCTGCTTTTACTCTCCTCCACTTGCAGAAGTATCTCAGATGTGGGAGAAATGCCCTGCATTTCTAGTACCGGCATGACCACTTCTGTAGTGTCACTATTTGAGGTCTGTGATCCAGGCTGCAGCATAGGTTTTTGAGAAATCCGTGTGCAAATCTTATCTTCACAACTACCAGAAGTCAATGTAGCAAAATCAGTAATCTCTGTTTCACTGTTTTTTCAATGCCCAGTTTCTTAAGTTTACTGGACTCCAGCCTAATGGACGCAATAGTTTCTAGTTTTGTGACTTCTGTATTCTCATTTAAAAGTCCTGCTGAAAAGGATGCTGAAACATTCTTGTTTTACCTTATTGTCTCCCAAACTGAAATCAGTGCTTTTCAACTCAAGCTCTGCTTTCTGGGAGGGAGTCTTCATGTGTTTCGTATCTTCTGATGGTCTCTTGATAAGAAAATTATCTAATCTTGCATCAGATCCAGTGTGTCCTAATGATTTTTTTCATTTTCAGCTACTAACTCTAGACTGGATCTGAGTTCAACAATGTTCAAGCAGGTATTGACTAACCGTTCAATTCCCTGCCTCTGGGTTTGGTTATCTAATACTGTATGCCTGCAGGTGTAGGTTGAACTTTTCCTTGAGCTTCTAATAGAGTGCTTCTAGTTTCTGTCTGTCCCTCTGTCAACTCTGAAGCATTAACCTCATTAGAACCAGACTTTATTTCTGCCTTTGGAGTATTTGATAGATCCCAACCACCTTCAGAACAAGAATGAGTTGTGACTATCTGTTCTTTTCCATTACTAGTTCTGGAAGCACCCCAGAGCAAGTCCGGACTATCAGTTTCTGAATGAGTTCTACAGTGATCATTTAACTTTTCCTCTACCAAATGGGAATTTTCCAAACTTTGAATTTCATTCTGTGTTTCAGGTAACAAAGTCTTTGGGTGTAGGCTATGTTTAGGCTTCACTGCTTTTATTTCCCAGTCTTTCATCTTTGTATCTTTCTCCAAGGTACCAGGAACATTTGTGTTTGTAACTGGAGTTTTATTTCCATCTTCCTGTCCAACCTTCTCTTGGACATCAGTCTTCTGTAGATCACAAAATTCCAGACTGCCTGCCTGCTCTCTACCTCCTGTATCAACAAGTCCAATTTCTGCAGGCATCTGGATACCAGAAACAGGGTTTTTTTCTGGTAATTCTGTGACTGACATTTCTGATAGGTGAGGCTGAGGTGATTTCTTGTTCATTTCAGCCTGATTTTCACCAGGAACCAAACTTCCTGTTTCTTGATTATTACACTGTGAGAAATCCACATTCTCAGAATCCTCTTTCAATGAGGATGAGCTACTATTTATTCTGTGGTTTGCAGATAAGTCTGCAGGTTTTGTTAGGTTAGAGTTTTCTCCATTTGGAAGTGCAGAACTTGCAAGCTTGCTGTCAGCTGAACCCTTTCCGCCACTACTGTAGAAAATATCATAGAGATCTTTAGCATTGGCTGTGGCCAAGCAAGAATTTCGTTTCTCTATTTTTTTTGCTTGTTCACTGAAAGCAGTTGAAGGTGGTGGTGGTCTCACTGGCATTGCCAACATAGTCTGTTCACTTTCAGACACACCTGGAGCTATTTCATCTGCAGGGATAAGAGCTGCCGGCTGCACTGCTGGTGGAGGATGGGGTGGAGGTAGTCTTTCTGAAGTCTGAGAAGACTCATTTTTTTCTGCTGTTTTCAAATCCTCCTCTGCCCCTTTTAAAATGACTTCTTCTCCTCCAAAAGCTTTTGAGATGATATCTAGAGGCAGTAGAAGATCTGCATTTGTTTCTTTTACCACTGGCAGGGGTTTGGTGGTGGCTCCAGAGGATTTTATAGATAAAAAGGTATTCAAAGGTGGTGGTTTACTAACTGTTGCAGTATTAGCCTTCCTGAAAATCATGGTGGGGACTGGTAGATTGGGAAGAATTTTTGTTGGTGTCGGTGTGGAAACAACTGGTACCCATGGGCTAGTGTGTGGAATAACAGTTTTCCCAGACAGCTTGATTTCAATGGGCTTAATATGGGATTTCACAGACTGACACTTGTTCTCCTCTTTGTTTCCTTCAGTATTCTCTTCCTTTGGTATAGCACCTGGGGTTTTATCCTCTCTCTCAGTCTTTTTCCAGCTGAATTTCCCAAAAGAGGTCTGGCTTGGTGATTCCTTTTTAGATTCCTCTTTCTTTTCTTCTTTTTTCTCCTCTGTCTTCTCTTCCTTCTTCAGCTTTACCATGATACCCATTTTTCGTCCAGAACAATCTATTTTTCCTTGAGTTTCATTACTCCCTTCTCCAGACTCTGGGATGCTCTTTACTTCCTCCTTCTTTATTATTTTTAGGGCTTTCTCATCCTTCTCTTCTTTCTGCTTCTCAACCAGTTTCCGTTTCAGCTCGTTTTGCCGCCTGCGCTCTGTTTCCAGAACTACAGCCAATCCAGCTTGACGGTCTAGATTTCTCCTCTCTTCATAGAGTGGGTTTTCATCTATGTATTTCTGTGGAAATAAACAGCAACGTTTTAGCCACTGTTTCCATGAAAAATAAATAAATCAATGCAGCTCTCTGACAGTTTTGACTTTTCAGTAAGCGCCATCTCAACACTAAGAGAACAGAGAACTTTTTCCTACCAAGAAACTGAGGTACTACAAGCTGCTTGTAGCAGCGCTGTCACTTTACAGCAGATGCTGTTTCAGCCCCACACAGATAAAATAACAATCTCTATGTATTGATGTAGTGGGAATTTCTGCTTATTTAGTTTAGTAGAATGTAGTGAAGATAACCAAATACATATACTCCAAGGAGTTAAATGTCATTCTCCAGGAAAGGAAGACAGAATAAGTGGAAGCTAACATTGGGAATGTCTCTTTCCTAGTACACCAGTTACCAACCTTATATTTCTCATTGTGGGGATGACTTTTCACATGCTGCTCTGCTGAGATTTGATCTCCAAAAAATTCATGACAGAGCTGGCAATAATATCCAGTGATGGGAATCAGAAACTCAGAGCCTGAAAAGGCCAAAGAAAATTATCAGAGAAACAAAACTTAATGAATGCCAAGCTCTTAACAAAATTGGTCAACGAACAACAGCAAAACCTCAAGTAATGTTCTTTTTAATGCTGTTATTTTAATTTCCATACTAACTGTTCTCCTTACAGTTACAGTATAGGAATCACCACTACCAGGAACAAATATGTAAAGTGAAGAAGTTTGATTACTATGGTTCAAGAAATTATTTAAGTGCTCTCTATTGTTAAGGTAATCCAGTATTCAAGTAGGTTAACATTTCCTACAGTCTTGATCTATTTTCTATCTTTCTGGTATAGTCTGGTCAAATACTAAACTCCTGGTTTATAAACAGAGCACAAATATTTTAAGTTCAGCAAGACTGCATCCTTGTGCCTACAGAACCAGCTACAGTTATCTAAGACACTGCAGATTCTTTAGTGGGAACTACTAGAAATACATAACAGATTAATAAAATTAGTTGATCAGTGGCAGGCCTATTTAGATATTCAGATTTTAAATCCTATATTGATTTTCAAATCACTTACAGCTCCTTCCATATGTCTGTCTCAGATACTTTATATCCGCACAAGTACTCATCAGTCATTTTTCAGGGAAACCTCAACTAAAAATGTACTGAACAGAAAGGTCTGCTACAAGACAATGTGGAATACTGTGCAAGATCTAGCCAAACACTGCCAACTCTGGTGATCATGCTCTGAATTCTAATATTTGGCAAAATTACTTCAGAACTACACTGAAGTGAAGAAAGAAAAAGTGAAGAAAGAAGAAGTCACCTGGTATTCAAAATAAAAACCTAATCTCTAAAAGAAGAAACTATACCCTTTTCCTACACTCTTTCTCCGTGACCTTTTCCACAAAAACAACCAAGAAATTAAATAATTTGCCTTTTACCTAATAATACAGTATCTATATGTGCTCCTATACCATAGTAAAGTTTTGAAAATTCCTTTCTCTGAGCAAATAGAACCTGCTGGAGGGCAAAGAGGGATGATACCGAAGTTAATAAAAATTAACATACCTTTGGCAGGAACCGTTATCTTATCAATGCGTTTTATGGAGTCTTGTTTGGTCTCACTCTGGGTCTTCGAAGCCCAAGGTCTGTTGTAAGGATCCAGGGTCTATTTGCACAGTGACAGAGGTATATAGGCTCATATATTACACTAGCAAGGCAAGTACACTTGTCTTTTTCCTTTTTAATATCCTTTTAGAACACTGAACATTAAAATCAACGTGCAAATATTTACAAGAACTAATTTGCCTCTTTCCCCTCCCATTTTGCAATTTACAATGACAAAACAACCTGTGAAAAGTGTAATATGTAAATGATCGCAAAGAACAGGTAAACATATGAAACACAAGTGGCAAACCCGAGCAAACTGAACACAGGCCCCATTTACACTATTTGGAATACACTGGTAGCTGTACAACTGCTCAAGTCCAATATTAGGGGAAAAGAACTTGATAAGCTACTTATTGGGTTCATTATTACTTCAGGTTCTCTTGTAAAATGTAGTTCTGTGATGTATGTTTTAGTGTTAATATTCATAGCAATATGAAATGCACTTAGTGAAGGAAGCCTGCAACATACCTGTCTGTGTTTCTTATTATGCATGTGTGTGAAAAAGTCAAACATGGTCCCGCAGATGGTATTGCAGTCTTTGCACCAGTGGTTCCCTGCATCATAATATTCATAAATATTGGCCAACTGGAAAGGATGTTTGGAGGACTGTGAAGAGGATTCTGCTGGCTTCGGGCTTCTACCTCTCGATTTTTCATTAGTAGTTTTTGATTCCTAAATTGAACAAAAGGAAACACTTCTCTAAGACAAGGCAGGACAGACATAATGCGCTAGAACTCAGAACCTGCCTCCAGCAGAAGCCATACACACCAAAAAAAAAAATATATCACCTGCTTTTCAGTGCCCAGGTTAATTCCACTGTTTCAGAGAGCTGGTATTGCCGACTAAGATGCTGCGGGGCTGCAGTGAAGAGTTTCCAATAGGCCTCTCAGATGTAATGGCTGGATGGTTGTAGGTAACCAAGGAACCAAATGAAAAAATTCCCTGTGGCATGCACCCTTCCCACTTTATTGGTTTCAATATAACAATGTGAACAGTTCCCATTTACCACAGTAGCCAAACAGTGCCCAGAAGAAATGGTTCCCCTAGAGGCATACAGAAGTTACTGTAAAAGTAGCTTGGATGAAAACAGAATGGAAAAGTAAGTAAAAATCAGTTGACTAGAAGTATTTAACTCAATCACTTTTATGAGATTATTTGAGTGTTCCTGAATTCTCCAGAAAACTTGTTGCTTAAAAATAATAGAAAGATGGTGTTTTGTTAATTACCTAAGCATATAAGGTGAAGATCTTGTGATTTAAACATATGATGTTTGCACTTACATTGATCTGTACAGAAAGACGCCATATAGTGATATACAGACATTTCAGGACTTTATCCAAAATTAATACTAAACTAACACTTGTAGCAAAACAAATATTATCCAAAATATATAATGAATGAACCCTGGTAATTTAGATTATGATAATACTACAAGTATTTTGAGTTTTGAGTTACATTTTCAATGGCTTGAAGTCCATTGTTATTATTTTGTATGGCTGTCCGGAAAGAACAGCAGATTAACTTAACAGACTTGATTTGGTTGCATGATTTCCAAGTTATTCACTATCAGCACTGAACAAATTTACTTAATGAAGATTTAAAATTGTTAAATAACATCTGCTTTACCTTAAATTCCTTAACACCACCCCACACCAGATGCATTGTAAATCAAAGAATGAAGAGACAGCCAGGCCACGATGCACCTCACAGATATCCATATCCCAACACTATCTAGTTCTTGGAAGCAGAATAAGAGACCCAGTGAATATTTGCAGGTATTCTCTCTGCAAGAGCATAGCAAAGCTGGCAGTCTCTTAAAGAATGAGATCAACTTATGATCTGCAGGAGGTGCATGGAAGGATGTTCACGACATCAAAGAAGCATCAATGTTTATGTTATTTACACCTATATACACCTATAAAAATACTATCTCAATCAGAACTTTAAAAAGACAATGCTTCTCAGATAGACAGGTGACAGCCCACTCTAATTTTAATTTGTGCTTTACCCCAGCTAAAGATGCCTTTATAATTTGTTACTATTTAGAGCCCAGATGGGGTGAGCGGTCTGTTTAGCACAGTAACACTGGCTTCACCTCTGCACTGACTGTGTAACTACAACACACAGACACAGGTTCAGCAGAGCAAGGGACCACAAGGTACCTTGCAAATAAACAAAAAGGCACAGGCTTTTGCCCTCAGGTTGGCAGAGTCAACCAATCTCAGTGCTGAAAGGCCTGCACCATCTTTCTTTTCATGAGAAAAAAGTTAACAATCAGAATTCCAAAGTGAATCTTAGAAGCTGAAAGCTATGTCTTATGTGCCTACATATGTATGAAAATATTAAATATTTGTGTCCAGAACTCATAATTTTCCATGTTAAAATAAGGAACTATGAAAAGGAGATCAAGACATTATGCATTTGGACAATACAGACAATGCAAATTAAAATAATGAAAACTATATTCACACATGCCATATCTCAAGAAAATAAAGCAATATAACTTAATGCAATGTAGGATTTAACAAACATTGATGCCTACTTTAGTTTTATGAAGTGGTGACTGAAGCAAATGACTTGTAAAAGTAAGTGAACAGTAAACTTCAGAAATGTTTTGAGAAACAACAAAAAAAATACAAAAGCAAGCCTTTAAATTAAAGATACCTAATGAGTTCTCTGACCACGATAAAGCATAAGGAAAAGTTTACAGGATAGACAGATTTGAGTGACCTTGTAGGAAATACAGAATCACAAAATGGGTAAAGTTGGAAGAAACCACAGTGGGTCATTTGGTCCAACCTCCCTGCTCAAGCAGGGTCATCCCAGAGCACATGGCACAGCATTGTGTCCAGATGGTTCTGGAATATCTCCAGTGATGAAGACTCCACAACCTCTCTGCAAAATCTGCTCCAGTGCTCAGTCATCCACACAGTAAAGTTGTTCCTCATATTCAGGTGGAACTTCCTATGCATCAGTTTCTGCCCACTGTCTCCTGTCTGATTGCTCAGCACAACCAAGAAGAATCTGGCTCCATCCTCTTGACACCCTCCCTTCAGATACACTGATGAGGTACCCTCACAGCTGTCCCTATAGCTCTTATCCTACTAACATTTTCCTCTCTGCAAAAAATATATATGGTAACATCTACACAAAATTCATCTACAATTTCCCATTATCTCTCTGTTACATATTTGAATAAACATCTGACAGGCAGGATAGCTGATTTCCTGAATACACGCATAACCTTTTAGATGGTAGTATCCATACTACTTTCAAAGTAAAAACTATCTTCTGGGATGCAGTAAGCCTGTTTTGGTACATCCAGCACAGAGTAGTACAGACCATGTCAGAGAGACCATACTGATGCATACTGACATTTCTTAAGAAAGAACATGTAGCATGTACATGAAAATACTGTTAAGGTGACAATTATATGCAAGTCTTGTAATTTGTTACTATCATTTCCCAGTGAGAAGACCAACATGCTCCCAGCCTGCAGAGAGCTTTGCTGCTACAAACACTCCTCCCTGAAAGGCCATGCCAGAAATTTTGTAGAGAAAAAGTCTGTCCTCCTGGTATGGTATTGAGACCAAACAGCTACAAACAGTCGTGATACTGTTCAATCCAACCAACACCTCAGCAAAACCAAGATAAAAAACAGTAAGTGGTGCTGAACTGCACAAAACCTGAGGGACATTATATACACTGATACATTGACTCTCACCTGCATGCACCATCAAAGCCAGCGTATGAGATGTGCTAACAAATGACATCAAATGATCCTTTAGTAAATGTTTGGGACCAGCTGTCTCCCCAGGGCCCTCTTCCTCTTAGTGTGAAAGTCATTAGCACACAAACCATAAGACTTTACCTTGTTGGAGGAAGATGTTTTCTCTACACATTTTGCATTTTCTGACTTGCTGTTCTTTTCAGAGGAATCTTTAGTTTCCACAGATGGTTTCCGGGGTTTTTCAAATATGTTAATCCCCAGGATCTGTGCTACTTTGTCAAGCTCAGACTGCTTCTTGTCAGCCGCATCAGATTCTTTATGCAGCTCTGCAATCTCCTTCATAATATTCTCTTGTAGTCTGTTCACCTCAACCAACAAGGGGTCTTTGTGTCCATCCTTCTCACGACGTTTTTTCCTCAACATCTCTCCTAAGCCAATCAAGGAAGCAGAAGAGTCAGAAAAGCAACAGGAAAATTGGCTTTAGATCTGTACAATAATTCCAACAACAAATAAAATAGTTGTAAAATATTATGGCTAAATCTTGACTATAAAGTTGTAAAGATGAAACTGACTCTCAGGTACAGCTGAACCTGCATGATGTGCCTCTATACAGACTGCCATAATACACACCCTAAGAGAGGCACCATAATCCTCCAGAGTATCAGTTTAATAATCACTATTTACCTGTGTGACCAAACAAGCAAAAGTTAAATTGCATAGTCTAACATGAAAGTATCATTTTCCAAAGGTGAGGGAATTAAGTATTTACTTGGACCAAACAAATTTTAAAGACACAAAAAATTAGCGAGAGAGAGGACTTTTCCATCTCCAGATAAGATTAATGAAAAATTGAAAGGCACAATAACATCTTCAGTTATTATTTCTCATTTCTTCTAAAGAAGCACTAAAATGCATGAAGTGCAATTCCTTTACCGTATCAAGCTGCCAAAGAAGATGCAAGTGCAACTGTTTGCTTCAGTGTAACAGCCAAATTTTGAGGTAATTGATCTTAATATAGTAACTAGGTCACTGCTTTCCCAAGAGTTTTGCATTGCCAGGAGTATGAAAACACTGTTATGGACTATTATTATTTTGGTCCTCCTTTCTTCTATTAGATACCAGGACTTGGGACACATCCCAATGGGGGAAAGAAAATAAGCAGGGGCTGGAGGGGATTTAATGAACTTTACCTTGCTGTTTACGAAGCCTGTCCAATTCAGTCTTGAGATAGTAAAGCTTCTTCTGTCGTGCTTCTTTATCATTCTTCAGTTTTTCTCTCTCTTCTATCACCTAAATAAATTGGAAGGTGTCTGGATTTTCTTCTCTTCCCAGCACAAGTTAAACAGTCTTGCAAGAATGACAGGAAGACCTCAGCTTGCCAGACACAGAACACTGCTCACTGTTCCCAAAATGTACTTGAGTATTTTAACACAATAAAACACACACCTTCCTCTGCATCTGAAGGTAACTGTATTGTGTGATTGTACTCCAACCCTGTATTGTAGGCAATTTTTTTTTTTTGGGCAGTGTATTCCTCTAAACTCGTCTGTTTGTTGCACCACCTCCCAAGGCACTTAGGCTCAGCTGACTTTCTTCTACAGGTTAATCAAGATCAACACTAAATGACTATTCAAAACTCATGCAGTATATCTACAGCTAGTGTTTTCCATCAGCCTTCACAGGCCTTCACCTTGTCTCCTGCTTTGACTGGCCCATTTTAGCCATTAGTTACGTTTCTGCTTCAATCTGAAATGAAACATCAGGATGAAATTTGTTTCTTACTCAATAATGTAAACTGTGGCACGAGGAGCTCACAAATCTGCTTTTCACCGATTTTCACTGATTCTCAGAGAAGGAAACAAAGCAACATGCTAAAATGAAACCTGAAAAGTTCTTTCAATTTAGCTTCCAGCTTCATTTTTCAAGAGACAAATGCCATTTTTTTTTACCTTCACAAGGCTCTTAAAACTTACTACGGACTCCACCCTTAATAAACAAGTGACCTTGACTTCACTAGACAATCACTTCTACTATGGCAATGTAAATGCTGGCAGGATCCATGAATCCTTCCTGAAGTAAGCCCTGGCAGTAGTTCTACCAACACAGTTAAGCCATATCTTAAAACATTGTAAGAGTTTTTTTAATTATTATTTTGGTTTTGTGTGCTATTTTTTTAATCACCAAAGCATCATTCTCTCCTTTCCAGTTTTCTGCGGCATGAGGGTATCAACTGCAGCATGCAAGTTTTTACACTCCAAGCCATCCCAGAAAAAAACTCCCGCAGACTAAGCCCAAGTCAAAGATGTCAGTAGTGCAAACAAAGCCTTAGAAGTTCTACCAAGATGCACAGATGCACTACCAGGGTATGTCAGGGCAGGAGAAAACCACACACCTTTAGCCAAGAGAGCTCTTCCAAAAGTACTAAATTTCATTAAGAACAAAATTTCAGCTGTGTCAGCTGAAGAAATTATTATTCCTGCAAGCAGTGAAAGTTCATTTATTTGCTGATATAGCACTTAATGCAAGTGAGGAAAAGGCTCTGAGAAGACCTTATTGCAGTCTCAATACTTAAAGAGGGTTTGGAAGAAAGATGGGGACGGATATTTTGCCAAGGTCTGTAGTGACAGGAAAAGTAGCAACAGTTTCAAACTAAAAGACAGTGGATTTAAATTAGATATAAGAAAGAATTTTTTTACAATGAGGATGGTGAAGCACCAGAACAGGTTGCCCATAGAGACTGTGGACTCTCCAGCCCTGAAAGTGTTCAAGGCCAAGTTGGATGGGGCTTTGAGCACCCTCACCTAGTGGAAGGTGTCCCTGTCCATGGCAGTGGGGTTGCAATTAGATGATCTTTAATTGTCCCCTCCAACCCATATAATTCTATGCCCTTATTTTAATAACAAAGACCAAGTGGACACCAGTTTGAAAACTCAAACAGCTTTTGGGAATCTTCCAGTTCTTTGGCAGGTGTGTAACTACAGTCTCCTACTTGAAAATACATTCTTCCCCACTACTCTCTAATTATTGTACATAACCTGAACTGATGTCAGAGCCTCCAAGTAGAATTTCCCTTAAATTCTTCTCATTTTGTGATTTTTTAAGAGATAATTAATATATATTTAGAGGGAAGATTGTATGCAATGGTGAATGATGATATCCTTTAGTATGTGTTTAAGAATGTCTAATACAGGTATACCCAGGGTATTATTGTACAATGTAGCATATTCAGATAGAGCCTCCTGTGTTCCAGTTTGTGCCTATTGCCTCTTGTTCTGCCACTGGACATCAGTGTAAAAAGACTTTTTATTTTCTTTACACTATCCCTTCGGGTATTTACATATCTCTAGATATCTTCAGGTATTTCAATATCTAAAGCTCAGTGGAATAAAGCCAAGCTGTGGCCACCATGTGTTTTCCCTGTAAGATTTTGGCTGGTCCAAAGAACGTGGTTTTTTTATTTCATCTGTTCTGCCATACCCTATGGCATACAACTCTGGGAGATTTAAAATGCATTTTTTAAAAGTGTCACTGATTAATACAGACAAATGCTTAGAAGTCTCTAACAAAACTAAATTAGGTTAAACTATTTTTAAACTGGAGCAACTCAGAAAAAAAAATAAAAGGTGCACCTGAAGAGAAAAAGCTTCCACCCAACCAATCATGCAATCCAACACATTTTGAAGTATCAGAATAATGAACATACCTTCTGCTTTTGAGCTGCCCGATTTTTTTCATCCGACATCCTTTCTGTGGTATTTTTGAGAGGGTGTGAAGACAGACGAAGGGGTGCTTTGGAATGAGAAGGAGTGGTAGGGACTTGAACAAGCACAGAACCATCTCTTTTTACATCAGAGACATCCTTTCCCAGAGAGACTGTCTCAATCACCCGGAGATTGGGACGTGTGGGGTTTGCTGACATGGCCATAGTAAGAAGACCATGAGCTTCTGGTAGCGTAGGATTAGGCTGCTGGGCAGTGGGGTACATGGGCCACCCAGGGGCTGCATATGCCATATAGTGCCCATATGCATCGTATCCTGGAGGAGCCATTGTGGGAGGTGGATAGTTTTGGGTCATTTGAGTGGGAGTGTAGTGGGAATAGTTGGGAATCTGGTATTGGGAAACAGAAGTAGGTGAAGGTGGCAAACGAGGAGGAGTTGGTGGAATTGAGGGAATAAGAGAGACAGAAGGAAGAGGCTGTTTTGGTGCATGTGGAGGTATCTCCTGTCCCACTGGCTTGTTCTTAGTATATTCTGATTTCTGAAGAGAGGACACATCTTGAGACTGCTGGAAAGAGGCTGGAGGTGATGCTGAACGCTGCTGGCCTGACTCAGGAGAACGAGTGTCACTCCGGCTGCGGCGCAGGTCCCAAGTGTCCAGTCTGCGAGTGTCTGAAGAGCGACAATCGGGAGAACGAGATGCCAGCTTTTTGCCATGAAGGCGTTCCTGGGTACGAACAGCCAGTTTTCCAATTTCAGCAACACCAATGTCAAGTCCAATGGTTTTGAGTAAGTCATGGATCTTTGCATACTCTGCATTTGGCTCTTCTAAAGGATCCATCTTGACAGCTGGAGCAGGAGAAGGAGGTGGGCTCATTTTTTGGATTATTATCTCATTGCCACAACTCACTGGGGGCTTCTCTATGGGGAGAGATTCAATTTTGGTCTCTTCATCCTCATCACCATAAAGAAATTTCTCTTCATCCTCAATGTCAGGAAAGCTACGCCTCCTTTTCTCCTGAGCACTGACAGAATCAGCCATCATGCCTAGAATTCGGGAGAAACCACTGCCATCCTGACTGGCCCTCTCGTGAGGCAGTAGGAAGTCAGTGTGGCGATCAGTGGCCTCTGACTTGGGTTCTACCTTTTCTTTGTGACTTAAGAAGCTTCCATACTTCTCTTCAAATGCTGAAGTGTCCTTGGGAGGCCCAGAAAGTGGGCTCCACTCATACAAACCTTCATGCAATTCCTTGTTTGCAGACTCCACAAGAGAGTCTTTATTATACCGTTTGAGAAAGTTTTCTACTTCAGAGGCAAAAGGAGCCATGTTGTTGCTCTCAGGCAAAAACGACTGACTAGAAAGAAGAGGAAGATCCTTGCTGGGGGCTGGACTGCTTGAAAAGCCCTCAGGCTGAAAGAGAGAAGATACTATTTACTACAAGGCCTTCTAAGGCACTATGAATCTCACAGAACAACCAAAGGAACATGTTTGCTTCTCCTTGAGTTCACAGCTGAAGACAAGAGTTAGCAGAGACAATATACAGTTGAAAGAAAACACAGGAGATTACAAACCAAGTTGCCTGATGATTCTGGAATGACATGTCCAACAATGAATGCTTATCTCAGAGATACACAAAATTAAAATTATATTTCACAAATTTTTTGCAAGCATATAACCTGAAATTTTTAAATTTAAACCCTATTACATAATTTTGGATATGCTTTGAGTTTCATCATAGTTAAATAGGATTTCAACACCTTAATTCAGGTAAAAACTACTGCATTGGGGTTATTCCCAGTCACTTTCTTCAGATATCCATAATTAATGGCATATTAAATAGCATTTCCAGTAATAGGTATGGAATGGGATCCTCGGTATTGAAGCAATTTTGAGATATACATGTCACTGTCAAACCAACACTGATCAGTACAATAGTCAAATAAAAGTGATGTGTTAAAACACAAAAAGTCAATTTATTACAGTGGTCACAGCCACTTATCTCTCATTTTGAGACTCAATCGGTATAGGTTTTGTACAAATTAAGTAGGGCTGATCCCAGCCTACAGTCCAAACAGAAAAAACAAGGAAATTTAAAAGATATTTTCAGACAGAGATACTGGGGATGCATTAGGCAGTTCTCTAAGACTATACAGAAACAAGAAAGAGACACTGTGACAGGGGAAGGGCTTCAATCAATATCCTGACTGCCTGTGGTACTACAAGAGTCAGCTTTTCTATAAAAGCTGGCCCAGATCTCTGCATCCTGGGTTGAATTTCCACAAAAACATTTTATTCTGTCTCAGATTATATATATATGATTCCTGATTAAATGCTATAACCATAACCATTTAAAGTTTCTAATGCAATTCTAACTTGTGCAGGCCTGCAAAAAAATACCTGTCCTCTTAAAGACAGGGAAACAAAAATATGGCTTTTCTGCTTCAGAAATCAAACTAACATTCTGTACATGAAGTAACTGTTTCAGAAAGTAGAAGCACACAGACAGACACACAAAGACCAAACCTGAACAGGAGATTCTACTTCCATCTCTGCTCGTTTCTTCAAAATAGATTTTTTGGGCATGGGTGGGATTTCTTCAGGCCTGTATGTATACCGAGGCTCAGAAGTCTGTAGTGTGTTATTCAAGCCAGGGATCACGTAGCCACTGCCTGAAACATCATGATTCAAGTTTCTACTTCGCTCTTCTTCTTCTCTTTTCCTCCTTGCACGGTCAAGCTCACGGAATTCTTCATTCAGGTATGACGGGCTCAGGCTTCTACTACGGCTGCGGCTTCGTCTGCGATAGTTTCGTGTTCCTGATGAGAAACCCTGATGCTCTCCACTCACACAATGCACCTTCTCATCCTTTTCATACCGTGGACGCTTTATTTCTCGTCCCCTCTCCTCTGCCCTCAGTGGGTAGGGGGATCTCCTCAGTTTGTCACCATCTCGGTCAGATCCACGAGGAAGCTCCTCCCGACGGCCATAATGTGGACTGTAATCTGAACGGTGGAGGAAAACATCTCGGTTGCGGTAGTCTTCATCATGCCTCAGAATGAAGGGACTCGAAGACTGATCTTCATGCACTGGATATCTCTCAAGACCTCGAGGACATGTGAGGCCTCTAGTGAATATTGGACCATCAGCCATATCATCCCTGTGTAAGAGAAACACAGAATAAATATAAGTACTTGAATAAGAGTAAATAAATTCTTACTCCTCCTTAAGGGTAAGAAATTTCCAAATCAGTTTAAAAACAACTCCCTCACTAAACAGAACCAACATTTTATGTCCTTAAAAGGCAAGGTAGAAAGGGACACTTATTTTTAATGGTACTGTACATCCCTCCTAGAAGTTACCTGCAAGCACAGTGACATGAACAATTCAACTCATACTGAAGAAAAAGAGCCCTGAAAAATTGATAGGATGGATTCATTTCTGTGAATGTGAGAGACTACACATTTTAAAAAAACCCTTACCATCATATTTCAGACCACAATCCCTTTCTTCACCTCTCCCAGCAAGATACCAAGGTCAGATTTCATATGAATTATTTAAGGTATAATTCAGTTTCACACTGGCAAATGCAACCAGATCCTCTTTTTATCTTCAGCTGTGGACAAGGACCACAAATTCTAACAACATTTTCTTTTGCAACAGATATGTAGACAGCACTGTCACTAATCACATTAACCCTATACCCAAAAAGAAGCACATTTTCTGATATCTATAAACCAGGGAGAATAAACGTAATGGGCTTCTGTGCCAGCCCCTGTATTATTACATGCCGTGGATGTGCAACTGTCACATCACAATAACCAGGTTCTTCTCTTGCAGTATTTTCTTTTGGACCAATTCCTACACACACCTCCAATTAGGAGTACCAGTTTAACTAAGGTCTTTTTCTCTATGCCTAAAAACTTTTTTGGGACTTTTCTTTAGATAAGGCAGAAACAAACCAAACGACTTGAAAAGTTACCAGCTGCTGGTTTTACTCATTGATATTTCAAAATCTAGCAAGATCGTCCAAGAAAGAAAATGTGCTCCTTAAGTGACATCAATGAGACAGAAAACTCTTTCCTGAGTGAATTAGTTTGAGATAAACTATGTATAATGGCATGAATCCTCAAAAATCACCACCTCCTGCTCAAAAGGGTCCCTCCATAAATTTGAGAAGGGACAAATCAAGTAACGCAAATAAATTACAGCCCCAGTTTTTCACATCAGACTAAAGAATAACAAAGATGCACAGACAAGGTCTTTTTCTTGAGTATTTTCATAGTTTACTCATGCATATTTAAGAGCAAAACCAACACAAAACTTCACTTTACCTTACATCATTGCAAAGCATTTATTAGACACTTTATCAGTCAAACACATCTTAAAAGCAAATCTGTCATGCACCCATTGTATCACATGGTATCTTTCCAGTTTTCAGCAAACTACACATATCCACCTCCTCCAAAATCACAAAAAATCTAAAAATAGCTACATTAAATTTCATAAATAAATGTTGTCACAACTGACATAGAGGTATGTCTATTCCCAGTGTCATGTTTTCTGAGAGCCTGCAAAACCTGTACAAGCTGCATGAACACACCTGATGGAGTAACAGATGTGCTTCACCATATACCTTCAGCTGATTTTTGTGCATATAAAATTATTTAGATGCATGTCTGGCAGCTGTCACCTACCATTCAAACACTCTGAATGCAGTGACAAAGCAGAGGAATTTTTAATCATACTTTAGAAAGAAAGGAATAGCAAACCTACTATATTTACAACTAGCAAGACATTCCAAACACACTCTGAATAGCTAAGATGCAAATTTAAAATCTGAAGATTAAATACAGGTGTGAGAAAAAATGATGGCTTGCCTTACAGGATTCTTTGAAGCATGTTTTCTATGCATACAGTCCAATGGAGATATGTGCCTCTTAATTGGTTTGGATGCTTTCAGCCAGTAATTTCCACTACTGGCTACTGCATCCCTGAGAGAGGATACAAGGTGGTACCACTTTGACCATCCCAATTCCTTCCAACAGAGAATCCCTGAATCACTGTAATTTGCAGTTTTCAGAGACAGGAAACACACCACAGGATACACACACAATGCCTCAGAGACCTACAACTATTGTAAGGTAATTTACTTTTTCGGGTATTTCGGGTATTTCGGGTATCAGGAACAGAAATAAACAGCGGTATTCTGCAGGCAGCAACCAACAGGACTCCACTTTAACACAGTCTTTGAATAGGAAGTCAGATGAGCTGTTCATATTCAAGCCAACTGTTCCTCTTGATATTATGCCAAAAATGCTATTTCAGAACACAGCTTAATGCAGACCATGTCTCTGCAGTGATACAGTCTATCTTCTGTATTAACCTCAGATGAAAGAATTGGTGGGATGCTCTGCAGAGCTTATGCCAGCTCAGATAGTAATAGAATGTCTTAAAAATCCTGAAAGCCAGAAAGATGGAAGACAGGGAGAGGGAAAAGATTTATTTTTCACTTTGACAGACTGAGATTCTGGAAGACAAAAAAATACTTATTGGTCAAAGTAAGAGACTGAAGCTGCTTAGGCGACCTTGAAGACACAGACCAGCACCATTCAATACACCTACTTAGACACGAGCAGGAGACCAGCTGCCTTAGAAACTTGGAGAAAGTTCTTACAGATGTTTTAGGATGGACCTGCATGTGAACACACACCCTGAGAAAGTATCCTCGGGCATCCTGAAAATCCATTGCTGCAGGAAACTCTAAAAGCCTCCCTGATTTCCATCCTTTGGTATTTTATTTCCTTTATAGTCTAATGAACCTCTTTACCATCCCAAGGCCCTACAAATAACAGAGAATAACGTGTCAAAGTGATTGCTTGAAATCTCTGTGTAGTTAGTAAAAATAGCTGAGAATAACTAAATTCAGAATTATTTGATCCAATTACTTCAAAATTTGAAGAGACATCTTCAGGAAACACTCTTTTTTCTTTTTCTTTTTTTTTTTATTAGAATGAGAATGTACTACATGCTAAATAAGAATGTGATATGACCAGTATTAAATCCAATGATGATTCACAATAAGGACCATTTTACAGCCCAATGATAGATATAAAGTCAGTGTCTCAGTACCAGGGCAGCCTCTCACAGTGGGAAAAAAACATGATGAAAAATACTTGACAAGCAATGTCCTTAACCAAATACCAAGTATCTTTGGAAAACAAACAAAATGGCTAGCAGTGAAGAAATTTACAATTCAGAAGCGGTATCCAGATGATTTAGGAAAAGCTAGTGGATGACTTGGTTGTCACATACTTTAAGCTTCCAGACAACAGGCATCACTCAGAAAAGTGCAGCCAGCACTCAGAAAAGTGCAGCCAGCACAGACAGATTAGACAAATAAAAAGTAAATATAACAACATGAAGTTCTTGCATACTTACACTACAAATACATAAGAGATCACTTAAAGATTAAACTCTACATGGTCTCACTTTACCTTCTTCTCATTCTAACTCATCTGTCACTTTTATACCTTCTCTGGAGTATATTCTTACCATTCTTTTTCACATCTATGGTTTCTGTAACAGAGAAGTCAACTTTTGTGATTTCTCACACTTATATTAAATAAACTTCACTATATCTGATGTTACTTCCAACCATGCCTCAGCACCACAGAACAGGTTAAAGCTAAAATCTCACCTGAGAAAATGAATCAATGGGACAAACATCAACACCCACTGCCCCCAAATGCTCCTAACCCGTCAGAGAAGTGCCAGTTTTCCTACATACCACTTCCTTCTCCTTCCAACCACTGTACCCTCCCTGAGCACATGCACTCATTTCATTCAGAAGACTGCAGACCGCACAGGGGATTTACAAACCAAACACTGATGCCAGACGAACCAAGGAAAAGGCATAAAAGTGACAGTACCAAAAACCAAACTCTCATTTGGTTTTCTACACCTCCTGAAACTTAATTTTATGCCTGAGAAAGACAGGAAATTCATTTATTCTGCTCACTTCCCTCTCTCTCGTCATTTTTTTTTAAAATTTTTTAACAGTTGACAATATTTGCATCAAAAATGGAAATGGTAGCGTATTTTTTTGTGCTGGATGCTCATCCCTGACCTGAAAATGCAACTGTACTCCAGGGCAAAAGCTCTGCTATCTTTAACTTTGCAATTCAAAACAACGACAATTATTTGCTGTTTTCTGATTTTCTTTTTTTTGCCAGATTACACCAGTTCTCCTACTGAAGGCAAAGATTTTCAAATTGTATCTACTAACATTTATGCTTTACTGTTCACAGCAGTTATTTTTAACACAAAAGAAGTCTCTCCATTAACAGTTTCTCTCCAATTTCAATCAAGGGATCCTTAGAATTGTAACACTTCTTTTATTATGTATGAGACTGTCTGACTGTGTTATTTCCCTGCAGGGTTTTCAAAGTTAAAATAATTTTTTTCAAGCTGCTCGAGAGCTTTCTTCTAGGCTAGTATCAAAAATCAGGAAAGTAGATGATTCCTCCCAATAAATGAGAAAGTTGAAGTTTTACACTATCCTTACACTAAACAACCTTCCTTTCCATAAGGACTAGGTAGATTAATAAGAAACAGACAGTGGCTGAAGTAGTGAAATGTCAAATGACATGTCTCCATGTGACATCCCACCCTTAAGGGGAAGGAAGCACTGGAGGGTTTGACATCACACTCCCTCCTGCTGTGTATGCTTGGATTATATGGCGTTTAGAAGCAGCTGACAAAAATTAGAGAAGAAACATATGTTCAGAGTTACACAGGCAGAGACTTTTGTTCAGGAATTCCCTGTGCCACAACTTGCAAGAGGCTGGGGGAATATTCCTGGGAAGCATCATTACATGCTTACCCTCATTCCCTAGGCATCCCTGGGCTCGTGAGATGTTTGGTCTCATCCAGTAGAGCCATTCCCATGCTGTTTCACCCACACGAATCCCCAGCTGTGGAGGACCATACCTGTCACTCAGGTTATCAATTGGTGAGCCCAGTCTATCAGGCAGCCTCCTTCGCTCCGGTGTGCCAACGCAATACCGGTCATTACCAACAGTAATCCGCAAACTGTGTTCCAGTGAAGACTCAGAGCGGAGACTCGGTGAACGCCTCTGTGAATTGAAGAAAGAGTGCAAGCCCATCAGTCAGGGGATTTTAATCTCAGCTACAGAAAAGAAAGTGATTCTGCTTTGCTTAATAAATGTGACTTGTGGTGGATGGATCAATTGAAAAATCAAACTAGAAGAACAACTGTTCCAAATACTTCAGTTCTATTTAGTTACTAAAGAAAGGGGAGGGTATTGACTGCATTTAACTTCTCATCCCAGGTGCTAATAACATGCTGTATATTTAAATTATCTAGAAGAGAAATTTCCAGCTCAAAAATACTTTTCATAAAGCACCACTTCAGAAGGCATAAAACCAAAGACAAAGTCACAAAGTCCCAGATTTGCTGCTGTCCTCCTTTCTTCATAGAGAAGAAGCAGCTAAATAAACATTGCATAAAAAAACAGTGCCAGAAATTTCTTAATAAAGTGTCTGGATTTCTGGCCCTTTCCAACTTTAGGAACAACATGATCCAAAGTACAAACCAGTGTAAACAAAGATCCTAGCAGTGGTGTTTTTAACAGTTTTCCTCACCTCATGCTGCTTTCAGCAGATAAACACAACATAATACTAAAACCACCAATGACACTTGAAACACCTTCTATAGTAGAATTTCCATTACCATTATTTATTACTGGTAGAGATAAACCAGAGTAAACTAAATAAAGTGGCCCCTGAAAAATCTATGGCAGGGAAGAAGACCTAAGCTCATTGCCTCTGCACCGACCTTCCTTTGTAGACATATACATAAAACATCATTACATAAAACATCATGTACATAAAATATCATTACTGGTAAGTTATGGTTAACTAGTTACACCTCACATTATCCTAAAATATAGCACTAGAATACAGGAATGATCAAAGTAAGGAGAGTTCCATAAAAAACAGATGAGACTGCCTAAAGACAGAGATACTTGATCTGCTTTTTGAAACCAACACAATTTAGATTCCACTTAACAGGAAGCAGTGAACCAGTCATGCACTGCACAGCACTTTTACTGCTGAAAACTGCAGTAGCAAGCAGCAGGTGTACTGTATTGTCTGCATCCACCCTGAGAACATGCAGCAGATTCAGCTCAATCCTCCAAGAGACCAAAAGACCAGTACATAATCTCCAACAAGAAAGCAAAAGACTTCCCTCACAAATTTACCTAACAAAATTCAAATCTGTACTAGAATCCATTGTGCATATGGCTTTACTCTAAGGTAACATATTAGTGATTTCTGTTTTGTTCCATTAAGCTGAATCCCAGCATTTATCAGAAAACATTTTAATTATTTTTTAAGATCAACTCTCTTATACAGCACAATATGATCCTGCAACAGCCTGGCTGAGATACATATTCAAGGTGTATGTGTCTCATACAAACACATTCTGAAAGCTCACTCGTGCCCAGTGTAACACTGAATTTTGAAGGCTGCCTCAAGAAATTACTATCTTCAAGGCCATCTTCTTGTCATCAAGACTGTGGACACACAGATGACAATCACCTCCACTGAAGACAAAGAAGTGATGATTACATCTCAGAACAAACTCTGGGCAAAGGAAAGAAATCATTTACATTAAGAATGTTTGGATTGCCTATGACTGACCTATTCAGATTGCCCAGAGACAGCAGTTAGGGCAGTAAATACTTGAGCTGCTTTTTTTTTTTTTTTCATTTGAGACATTCTAGTTTTAAAAGGTTTTTGTGTTTGGAGCACTGAACACCACCAGTAGTTACTCCTACGTGTGCACTGCACTGCATTTTTCTCTCTTCCTGTTCTGTCACCTAAACCACAGTTACCACTGCCATATTACTGAACAGGTTGCATACCTGCTTGTCATTTCTCCATTCTCTGTTGACCCCACATGCTCCAGTCCTCTAATCTCAGTCAATTTTCTTACAAGAAAGCAAAGAAGCTAAAACAAAACCTTTAAAAAGAACAAGCACGCAGGTCAGCAGGGACAAATAAAAGCAGCATGTGTCAGCCTTGCAAGAACAAATAAAAGTCTCCCAAAATCTCTCACTGTAAAGCCCTGACCTTCCTCTCCTCCATTACATTTCTCAGTACTCACCCCAAACCTTTGCAATCACTCCATGTTCATCCAATCAACACAAAGTCTTCCTCGGCTATTAAGAAACAAACATCATCCCTACTTACAGCAACCAATACACAGCATCCCAGTTAGGCAAAATAAAATGTGCAACAATGCTGTAACCTGGAAATGCATGTACTCCATCTCACATATAATAACTAAATAAATAAATAAATATCAATAACAACAATGAAAAACCCAAACCAAAAAACTCGCAGAATCAAGAAAATGTAGTAAGAAATCTCTAAGGCTGCTCCTTTCATACTCCAATTCATATGAAGGATAGGGACAATAACCTGGAGTTTGTACTCAAATATATTCTCCACTTCAACCCCATGCCTTTATCCCATCAGTGTCTTCATTCCACATACTGCATCTTCCACCCTTAGGCATATATTCCCCTCTTCCAAGCTCTCTTTTCTTGTTGCAACTTACACTCTCCTTCCTCAGGCTTCTGTCTGAATTCATGTCCTTTCAGTGTCAGCTCCAAAATCCCACTTACTAATATATTTGTGCAACTTTCCACATCTGTACATTTTGTATCCTCAAACTCCTGAAGAGAGAGGGTCTTAGTCATAAAACCCTAAAAATTTTACTAAAATTTCATCCGGTCATGATAACGCAACATATCTGCTGTCTGCTTTGTTTCCATTACATTTAGTTCCACTCTTTGGAAATTACCAGCAAAATTCCAGCTTTTATCTTTCTCTAATGCTACTTTTGTAAACAGTACTTTCAAAAAGTAAAACAAACCTATATATGCCTTTTATGCTCTGTAACATCCCTTTAGAAGAAGCAGTGTCAGTCAAACACCTGCTGGGGGACAAAAGCTTCCATGGAAAAAATGTGGATGTTACACTCCAAGAATTACTTACACTGGGATTTAGCAAACACAAGAGTCAGCACAATATAGGTTGAAGAGCTCTATTTAATTGTCTCAAGATCATTCTTACTGTGACAATTTCTTCCTACAGAAGGGTTTTCCTTAAATGTAGTAATCCTGTAAATAAACAAAAAATCCGTTTGGCTCATCAGTTCAGCATTAGCTAACCAGCTAACGCCTAATTTCTAGGATTAATAGTTTTTCAATCCTTCTCTGAAGTTAGAATAGGCAAGAAAAACATCCTTAATCTGCAACGATTTGCTGAGATGACTGATTTAACTTGAGCCAGGAGGGTGCAAAGTAACACTAGAAGAATAGTGTTTGTCAAAAATAAGGTTCGTGTAAAGTGGACATTTTTGGCAGCTTCCCCCCCCCTCACGCCCAACAAGGGGGGAGCGCAAGGCTTCTAGTCAAAACTCCTAGATCAAATTTCTCCAAGTCTGAACCACCAACACAGTCAGCATTGAAAGTTTTGTTACAGCCAGCCCAGGTTATCAGCCCATCACGGATACAGTGAAGTGAGAGACTGATGAAGTCAGTTGAAGAAAGTTCTGTCCTTGTATCGTAGTTTGCCACCCATCAGTTGTGAACATGCAACTGTCCTTCAAGCCACAACACAAACGGACATGAATCAGATAGAAAAATATTCAATTTTAAAAAACTACTTATTTTCAACGTGGATCTTACTAGTAAGTCAATTTGCAGGCATACCATACAGGAAACTTAAGAGGATGGAGATAAGGGTGATAAGGTTTTTTACCATGTAAAAACAAATGGCCAGAGGCAAGTTCCTTAGCCTGGCTTGGCTTAACTGTCAAAGACAACGTTGTCTTCCTGCATCTTCAGGACACCTCACCTTTCAATAAGAAGTAACACCACTACTTGAATTTGAATGCCACTACCATCACCTGTGACCTCTTCTATGGCTGCAGCTCAAAAGAAATCCTGTAAGAACCTGTATCATCATGAGAAAGGGCAATCCCCATTCTCTCTTGGGGGTCCCATCAGGCCATGAATCACTAAAGAGCATACTTATGTTGGACTGACTTTCAGCTACATTGTTTTCTCATATCAGCCCACCCTGCAACTCACAAATCCAAGCCTGAGCACACGGCAAAGGGCAGAACATACTGCAAAGCAACTGGAAAAGGCAAATATAACCAACTGTATGCGCACTGCATTGAGTGACCATGCAACCGCTCTCCCTACAATACCCCACCATGAAAATCTCTTCTTTCAGGGTAAGACAAATGCACAGTGAACGTATTACATGTCACAGCTCAGACATGTAACCAGACAAAACAATCACTGCACCGAGGAGCAACAAGAAGAGAAAACGCAAGTAAGCGAACGCCACTCACGCAAAAAAAAAAAAAAGTCTTTACACTTTGATTTAGTATGAAGGTGTCTGCATTCAAGATGCCATCCACTTCAGATGCCAAAACAGTTTCACATGCCCAAATCAGACTTAGCCAAAACTGGGTGAGAAGACTAGAACACACTGTGCAGAACCCCAACTACAAAGCAGTGCCTATCAAAGAACACCTCTCTAAGATATAAATCAGTAGCAGTCCTCTTTGTACACCCATCGTGACAGCAGGACGAATTCAGACAAAGTACTCATTCAACATCCAATCTAAAAAGTTATTCCCGTAAGTTAAACGATATTTATGCACTAACACAACCCGGTGTGTTAAATGGAGAAAAATTACTAGTTAGATCCTCTGCCTTAGCAAAAGAGAGCATCATCTTTGAACCTTCTCTGAAATGGCTCTAGAGGGTACGACAGAAATAAAAATGCAATGGAAACTAGTGGGAAAACATTACTTAAAATGGATATCAATTATTTTTCTCCCCCCACTTAGCTGTCTGAGGAATAGGGGGGAAATCGCCGCTCTCCCTCCGCACAGGGAGAGCCCGCAGCCAGTGTAATTTTGCAAAGACCTCGCCGCGCCAAGTTTGGGGCTCTGACAACCCCCCGGGAGAGGAGGCAGGACCCGCACCGAGACCCCTCGGCGCACGGCAGTATTTACCCGGCTGCTGCCGCCGTCTCCGTGCTCGCTGCCCCGGCGGCCCCGGGGCCCGCCAAGCCCCGCTCCTCCCGGAGGCGATGGCAACCTCCGGCTGCGGTGCGGCGACGGGGAGCGGCGGCAGGGCCCGCGGTGGCCCGNCGGCGGGGGAGGCCGGCCGTGGCCTGGACCCGGACCCGATGTGCTGAAGCGGGAGGCGCGGGACGCCGACGAGCCGCCTTCTTTCAGTCGGTGGGAGGAGGACGAGGACGAGGGGCCGGAACGCCCGCTGCCGGAGCGGTACATGATGGCGCCGGCGTTCCGGGGGTCCCGCGGCTCCTGAGGACCGGCCCCCCCCCTCCCGGCGTGCGCGCTCCCGGCCACCCTGCGCGCTCCCGAGTGGGGCGGGGGGAGGAGAGAGCCCGGGACGAGGGGGGCGGTGCCTGGGGACGCCCGCACAAAATGGCGGCCGCCGGCCCTGCTCTCGGTGTGGTGGGGCGGGTGGCGGGAGGTGCTGCTGTGTTCGGCCGTGCGGCGCCTCTTTGCTTCCCTCCGCGCTTCGGTCTTCCGGCGCCCTGACTGAGGCGCGCTCGGCTTTGATGGATTTTTTTTTGTTGTTGTTTGCTCTTGCTGTTAAGTGTTTTGTTCCCCTTGCCGCCGCACTGTGCTGTGTAGCTGGTCGTTACGGGTGCTGCGTTCAAGCCAGAAGTGTGTTCGAAAGCGATCTTGCCTCATCGGTGAGGCGGTGCTGAGGCTGAGCCCTCAGCTCAGAAAATTCCTGACCAGTTTCCATGCTCTCAGCTGCCGGGAGCAGGGATGGCAGTGTAGGAAATGGCTCCCGCCTCCTCCCTCTCCTCACCTGACCACCTGCTGCCGACCGCGCTTAGTGCGGGCGAGCGGCTGGGACAGCTTCGATTCTCGTGCCACGGCTGAAACATTGCTCTTACCTGGTACTGGTAACTGTGTTCGCTGAGGAAGAGGGGTTTCGATTAGCTAAGATGGGCCAGCGGTTAAAAGAAGTGAAAGCAGATAAACGACGGTTCTTATAAAACTCTTAAGCTTCTTTTCCAAAATCCACAAGCTCTTATATCTTGATTTTTTAATTTATTCTTAGCTGGATGATGTGTGAGGGCTTATTTTTGAGGAGCCAGTCAATTTTTGGATGACATTTTCCTGTGTTTTTGGGAATATATTTACATGATACACACTATTTTGAAGCATACTACTTTTAAGTAGTGGCAGCGAAGATCAACAGGACGGTGGTCTGTCTGATGATATTTCTGCTGGGAGTGGTTTAGTACAATTGTATTAAAACTGACCCACTGAGACTTTCTGAATGAGTTCATCACTACCCAGGCTTAGGAAATGTACTCAATCATCAAAATAAGTATGAGCTGTATATAGACTTGTTTTCTGTTACCATTGTCCTCTTCTCACCTTTCTGTCCTAAGGCTTGCAGTGTTTACCAGTGACCATAATTCAATTGTAAGTATTCCTAGGATAAGAATCTCATCTTTGAGGATGCTCAGCAGACTGTGGATCTGCTCTGGTGGGAACAATGGATGCTCAACCTCTTGCAGCTAAGTACACTAAGCAGCAGGCTCAGTGACACTCAGAGAAGCAGAACAGTTTGAGGTAACTACAAAACTAATGTATATCTAGTGTTTTTCTGTAGATCGCATGCAAATAGCTTATCACTATGAGGAATATACTATTATCCCAAATGTGTTCTGTTTCTTTATTCAAAGGAAGAACACATTTTCATGCATAAGTATCAGGTGTCTGCAGCAAGCACTCAATTTTACCAACTGAAGTAAGTAAAAATAGCTTAGTAAGAATGAGAAAAATTACTTGTTTGGGTTTGGACATCTCTTTGCTTTCTTGGCATTAGTTTTAAACTATCGTTTATTTCAAAACAGACAAGTAAAAAGCCACAAATGCAAGAAGCACAGCAAATAATTTTTAGAATCAGTTTTCTATAATAGCTATGCATTGAATATCTAAAAATTTTGCCAAATGCCAGAAAAATTTTTTTTCCTAACTTTGTTTTGCCTTATATCCAAAGAAGGCCTACAGGAAGTGTTCTGGTGGTTTCTGATCATGGATTTTAGTGGCATTTGGAAGGTGAAAGAATCCAGATAGTTAAAAACTGAACAGAAGGGTCCTATCTGCACACCAGCAAGAAAACTGCTTAAGGGAGAAATGGTAAAAAGAAAGCAAGCACCCTACATTTTGTGATGTTAAAAGAGTTCATAAGAGAAAAATTCCATTTGTTGGAGACTGACTAGTGCTCATTAGCATTTTATAGCACCCTGTCATCTTAGTGAGCATTGCTTTAGAATTACAATTTATAATTGCAATTTATGCACTCATTTTCAACTAGATGTAGTGTCATCTTTTAACCACATGCCTTACTAAGCTCTTAAAGGGACTGAGCGTCCATAGTGGGATCCAGTTAAATTATTCCTAAAATCAGTACTGTAATCTGGGCCCAATGGTGCATAGCAAATTGAGAGTTTTCACATCTTGGGCAGCGGAAGCAGTAGAGTTTGTCTCAGGGATTGAAAAGGTCAGGCAAGGTCCTTACCTACTTTGCAGAGATTTTTGTAACACCCCTGCAACTGGTGCTCTAGATTCTCACTGGACAAAAGAGGTGCCAGTCAATCTGTTCTGCTAGTTCAGCTCCTGAACTCCTCTGTAGAATTCCAGAGCTCATAGTTGAAGTTGCAATTAGCTGCTGCTTGTAGAGATTTTAGCTAATTGGATGATGAGGGTAATGTTGGGGTAATAAGATGTCTCTGAATTCCATCTGAATTCTCATTAGGCCTCAAATAAGAAAGGGGAGCAAATGACATTCAGAAAGAACAGAATGAGAAAAGTAGCAGTACTTCAGTATAAATGAGTAAACAGAAATGAGAATTGAAGTTAATTCAGGTTGGACCATTAGGTTAAGAAGCAGAACAGTAACAGAGAAAAACGTAATACCTTAATTATAATTTTTTACCTTCTTGTCTGAGTCAAGAGTACATCCAGGGGCATGAGACAACCATCTAATGTTAAATGGCTAGGCTATGAGTAACAACAAAGACAGTTTCTTTGAAACAGAATTGGTGTTCTCATGAGGTGATACAGTAGAAGATACTCCTCTGACTTCCAAACTTGGCGTTAATTCTTTTTTCCTTGGAAAACAGGGCACAATATGTATCTTGTGTCTTCAGGTCCAGGCAAAGCAGCCTGCTCATGAAAAATTTTGGACTGAGCCAAGTAATCAAACCTTCCCTGGCTGTGTCGTCATGGAATTTGAGGATGGTTCAGCTGATAGCAGAGTCCTGGCTGGGAGCACAGAAAATGCATCCAAACAGACAATTGCTTTCAGAGATTTTACATCTATAATTACAAGGTTGATAATTCCAAATTTAAGGCTTGTCTAGGCTGGTTTCTGTTTCAGCTCAATATTTACTTTTAGCTGGGAAATGGAATGGGCATGCAGCCTACACTGATTCCCTGAGTTCTGGGATTGGTATTAAGTAATCTGTTACAAAACAAACTCATCGGGTTGAGGGGGGGAAGTCTCCCTTTGCCAGATAGTGCTTCCTTACTGGGGATTTATCAGTCTAGAGCATTAACGAACTCTGGGTAATAGTGAATAAAACCTGGCCTGCATGGCCTGTGGGGATGGATTAAATTAAACCTAATGCTGGTGGATTTTTTTTTTTAATTTTGAATGCTGTGATTTTTTTATAATTGCTAGCTGTGTGATTATAGTGTGCAAGGTACTTTGTAAGCAATGTAACCACAACCCTGTACTCCACGTGCTGCAGGTCTTAAATCAGTCAAATGCATAGCAGTAAATGACATAGGCAGCAATATTAAGGAGCAAGGGAAATAACCAAAAGAAAGCAGGAAAAGGAGGAATGTCTACTTAAATTCTTGCCGTGATGCTATTTAAATGCACTTATGCAGAATGGGCAAAGTGATTTCAGATCAGTTAGGGTGGATTGGTATTTTCCTGGAGTTCCTTTTTTAATACCCTTTGTGTTTGTTTTCCCATATGAATGTCGGCAATGCTGTCTGGACCAAAAAGGAATCTGTGGCGTCTGAAAGTTGTTCATCTTTCATCTGAAGTGAAAAAGTTCGTGGGTTTGAATCTGAAGAGGTTAGGAGAGATGAGCAAGTAGGATGCAGCATGTGAAAAGAGAGAATGCTAAAACACAGTGTGGCTGAATGGATAAGCTCTGAGAGTGATTAGCTTAAGGGAGAAAGGATGTTCTTTGATATCTGAGAACTTCTCTGGTATCTTATTAAGACGTGGAAAGCGGTGTTTTGGTTGAGGTTGTGGGGTTTTTTTTGGGTGGTTTGTTTTTTTGGGTTTTTTTTTGGTTGGGGGTTTGGTCATTTTTTAGTTATTTGGTTTTGTTTGTCTTCATTTGGAAATAAAACATCAGAACTATGAGATCTGAAATCAGCTTCATTTGTGTGCTGCTCAGTGCTTCAAACTCACACAACCTCTACTTGCTGTTTTGAGAGTTTGCTGCTTTCACAGCATTTTCTTTCCTCAGGGAAGCTTCCCTTCAGAGAGGGCATAAAACTCACTCTCAAGGCCTCTTGGGGAGAGTTTAGCGTAGAAACCTTTGGATGACCCATGGGGGAAAAGAGCGGACTGGACAAATACACACAATGTCCAGTATGAGTAGCTTGGTCATGAAAAGGCAGACTTGCAACACTGACACACAGACAGAGATTGCTTTCAGGCATGTGAGATTGGATTATTAAACAAGGAGAGAGGGGAAGAGAGAGAGACTTGCCAAAAATGTGCTCTCCTTCTCTTACTCCTTTCAAGGAAACTATGATTAGAGAGTAGTGTGGCCACTGAGCTCTTGCTCTTATCTGCTGCTCCACACTGCTTCAGCCAGATTGCTCTGTTTTCTCAGGAATGTCACTGATATTTTCCTTCCTCAGCACCCTACTGATAACACTTCTAAGCTCAGAGATCACTTTATTTTATTTCTGGTAGCTTTATGTCAAAAATAAAGTTTTCTATTTATGATGAGTTATTTACAGGGATATGCTTATTTTTCCTACCAAGAGAGTACTGAGGGAGGGTTTGGGACAGTTGAAGCATTCAGAAAATCTGGTATAAAAATCACCAGAAGCAGCTAAAATTGCAAGGTAGTGTGGTGACATTTACAGCACTCTCTTATTACTGTATAATAGTCCAGAGCAGGCAGAGCTGGATGTCCTCTCGGGTTTGTTTTCTCTCATCTGGAAAGTTGTGTGTTTATTCCCCCCCACCCCAATGCAACATACTCTTATAGTAAAGAATGAGTGTCACATTTGGGGGTGCGGCTTGCATGTGTCTTCATGCTGCAGACAAACATAGTCACTGAACACAATACAGGTGAAACAGAGGGGATTTGTTTACCCTGTGTTAGTCAGATGATTGTGGTAGGTTAACATCATGATCTCTCACTACACCAGGAGAGTTCTGCCACTGTGACTAGACTGATGTGTTACTGGCAAGGTGCTCTTATAGTAAGGTAATTTGCATATTGCAGTAATATCTATGAGCAAAGGATGCTGTACCTGAAGAAGTACATTTATAGCTGTAAAAGCACTGCTGGGCCATACCTGCCCGTGCTGATGTTTGGATAACACAGTGGTCCATAAATAAATATTCCTGTGCTGGTCGACACGGTGACACTGCAAGTCTGTAATGTGCATCTGGTGTATGTCAGTATTCAAACATTCATAGCGTGCCAGATGCTGTGAGCCAAATAGGATTGGAGATAGAAGGGATAAGATCATCGGGAAGGAACTAGAGGAATTCTGGGGGAAATCCCGCTTGTTCATGGCTGTGGACTGCTTTTTAGTTTGGGTAATTTCTATTTCTTAACCAGAAGGGAGAAGTCTGAGCGCGCTGTGCGTGCTCCATTCCTTTCTCCTGCCCCTCAGCTCGGCCTTGCTCCAGCCCGGATCCGCCCCACCCCGCCGGGGCTGCGGCGCGTCCTCCCGGCCGCCAGGCGGGGCGCGGGGNGCACGTGGCGGCCGCTGCGCCCGCCCCGGCCCGGCTGGGAGGTCCCCGGGCTGGTACCGGCCCAGGCCTGTGCCGGGGGCCGCTGTCCGCGAGTGGCAGCAGCGGTGCTGCAGTGCCCCCGCCTGCGTGCCGAGCTCGGTGCGGCGCCCAGCCCGTGGCGCTCAGCCGGCCCCGGGCTGGAGATGGGACGCGCTGCTGCGGGCAGAAATCCTTGTAAAGCCGAGGCCTTCCTAGGTGTGCTTTAGTCCGCGAGGCGGCACACGCAGCGGGCTGGTTCGCCAGTCGTATGTAGCTTAGAGGTATCGCCTGCTTTTCAGGATGGGCACCAGCATGCTCCCCTTCCATCTGGGGATGTTTCATGTTACACGCTGTCTTAAGGAGTACCCTGGTGGGAAGTGTTGTGAACATGGAGATACAATGAATAGGTTATTGTTTTAACAGCTCAAAATATTTTTCATACCGAGCCATAGAAGGGAAAATACTTCCTTATGCTACTTACAGAGGATAAATTCGCCATGGAAAAAAAAAGTCAGCATGGAAATAAGAAAGCTTCAAATTCACAGGGCATTGCAGTCCCGGGGTGACTTAAGTGAATAAACAACACAATTTATTTTAAAATGGAGCTTGATAATTTTATGAAGTAGATTATCTGATAGCAAGTGCACAATAGCTGAGCTTGGACTATGACCCAGGAAGTTGCTTCTAGCTCTTTGTTAATTTATGACTTTGTTAATTTCACACTCCATCTTGGACTGGGGCTGTAGTTCTTATGTTTTTACCTCATGCTGCTTTTTCTTTACCCTAGGACATCCTGTCTCTCACACTGAATTACCAGCAAAGGATGGAGAACATCCTGGCTAGTTTGTGTGGGACCAGCCCAGAAGATCCACTCCCTGTGTGGGTTCATGGCAGCGTTGGTCATTGCTTTAACCAGCTGACATTAAATGTGATTCCTCATGTGATCCTTGCCGCGGTCAGTGCCTGCTTCCTTGGCACTCCGAGGTATGACAACCAACTTGGCTGGCTCTTGATTATTATGCAGGACTGGAGATGGGGTGGAAAGGCGGGAAATTGTATCTCCCTATAATGTGCTGAATATGTAATTAGGGAAGGACACAATATTGTAGTGATATTGTATTTGTCAGCATCCATCTTAATTCAGAGTACAGTGTACAGAGGAGAATCCAGAAAGAATAAAGGGGCTTGTGGGCATAAAATCACAGAAAGTAATTTAAAACTATTTCAGTGAATGAGGATTGGGGAAACTGGGAGTATTCCGGGAGAGGATATAAATCCAAGGTGGCATAGAAGATGAATATAAGGCAATAAGAAGTTCAGAGAAACCCAAAATTATTTTTCCGTTTACCCTCTTCTGAAATCCATAAATATGACAACATTCACTGACCCTGAAAGGCCACAAAGAATCAAGTGATAATGAAGTATTTTGATGGGCAATAGATTATAGACTTTACAAGCACAGCATAACTGAAACTAATAGTGATAAAAATAATGTTTCTAGAATATCCCACAGACAGGAAAATCAAGGATCAGAGATGTGATGAAGAGAATTTCATCATCCAAAATTTGTGTTAGAGGGGTTAAATTTTTTTTTTTTTTTGCTGTTAATCCTCAAGGATTGGAGTTTAATTTGACTACAAAATATCATCTTTTGCAGACAAATTTCCATAAAGAAATGCTATTCTTTGGTAGCATCTAAATCTCTGGTATTGACCAAAGAGTGGGCCTCATTGACCTGATGCAGTTTAGCAGTGCCTACAGTCAGAAAAAGTTACAAATCTAGGGAGGTGTATCTAAAAGGTTAAATAAAAGTGGATGTATAAATGGGAAAGAGGAGAAGAAGCATAGTACTGACTGAGAGGTAGTGGAATTTCGACCATAATTTATTTCACTGCTCTTTCCTCCTCAAGGTCTGGCTCTGGTGTGCCTTGCAGGCCAAGCTGGGGATGGAGAATCGCTACCTCCTTCATACTTGCTGGCCTATTCCTTGCTGATACCATCCCAGCCACCATTTCCCAGCAGGAGCTGGGCCCTGTGTACCTGGAAGTGCTGTCCAATGGCGCTGCTGCCCTGACATGGCTGGTGCATGGCTTTGCTCTTCTCGCACTCTGCAGGTCTATTCATGGTTTTACCAGGGGCCCTGCAGCCCTGGCCCTCCTCACTCTCTTACCCCTACCTTCCTTCTTCATCACGCTGGTGTGGTACTGCCAGAGTGGGACAGCTTGGTCCGCTGCCCACCCTGGTGCCTCCTCCAGGTTTGCCATTCTCTGTTTGCAGCTGGCCTGTCTGCTTGCCTATGTGGTCTGCTACCTCCTCCCCTCTGCTGGCAGGCAAGACTTCCTCTCCGTTAATCGCTCCTGGCAGCAAGACCAGCCCATCTTAGAGCCAGGAATCCCAGTGCCTGACCAGCAGAGAGTGGCAGAAGATGGTGAGAGCTGGCTCTCACGCTTCTTTTACATCTGGATGAACCCCCTTATGAAGCGTGGCTACCAGCAGAAGCTGAACCAGCCACAGGATGTTTACATACTTCCTCACCAGCTCCAGGCTGCCAGGGTCTGTGACCGGTTCTACTCTTGCTGGCAGAAGAAGGCAGCACTTCAGCAAGCAGAGGAGGAGACAGTGTCTCTTACCAGCCCAATCATTGCTGCAGGTGATGGGAGTAGGGAGACTCCAGACAGCCCACACCGTGCCCAGGGAGCCGTGCGTCTCTTGTCAGTCCTTCATGCCGCCTTTGGGCTTCGTTTCTACACCCTTGGACTTCTCAAGCTGGCTGGCAGTCTGCTGGATTTTACAGGTCCTCTGCTTCTGAACTTGCTGGTGAATTTCATGGAGTCACGGCAGGAGCCCCTGAGCCGTGGGGTGCTGTATGCCCTTGGGCTCTTTGCTGGCTCCTTCCTGGGCGCTCTCTTGCGGAACCAGTTCACCTATGAGATGAACAAGATGACGCTGATGGTGCGGGCAGCTGTTATCTCCGCCATCTACCGCAAGGCTCTGCGTGTCAGCAGCGCCAGCCTTGCCCGCTTCACTGTGGGGGAAATTGTCAACTTCATGAGCACGGACACCAGTAGGTTGGTCAACTTCTGCCTCAGCTTCCACGAGTTGTGGAGCCTGCCTGTCCAGCTTGCCATTACCCTCTACCTCCTCTACCAGCAAGTGGGGATAGCCTTTCTGGGAGGTGTGACCCTGGCACTGCTGCTTGTGCCCATCAACAAGATCATAGCTAACCGCATCATGATTAACAGTGAGAAGATGCTGAAACACAAGGACACACGAGTCAAGGTGAGGAGCAGTGGTATCTCTCTGAGTTTGTGTTTTTCCCCTGTTTGTCTGAGAATGTTGGCTTCTTGGCCACTTCATGATCCAAGGCAGATTAATTGAATCGCAGCTGTTGAGAAAAATGCCAGAAGGGGAATAACACACACACCCACACACACACACATATACCCACACACCCACACTTCAGAGTGATGCAGTTTCACCACCCATAAGATCGTGAACCTTTTGTGCTTGTCTGGTCCTCTGGGCTAATTTAGGTTCCCTTACAAGTTTCTCTTCTATGTCTAGTAGTTAAGGTAAAACTGTCAGTGACTTCCTCCAGATAAGCATACATCCTGTTGCTCCAGTGATGCCGTCAGTGGTAAAGTGGCTTTCAGTCTGGACAAAGGCAATGATCATGGATGTAATTTTATATTACTCCAGGCTTGGCACTCTCTGTCATCTTTTCTACTGCTTTTTGCATATTTGCAGTGCCATCTCTCCCCATGTCAGACATTTGATTCCCACCTTTTAGCATTGTATCTCTAATTTGAGGGGACAGCAGTTTCACTCATGCTTTGGAAGCATGAAACATAGGGTCAACTCCCTGTCAGAGCTGTTGGCAGCTTTAAAAATACTTTCCCAACAGAAGGTGCATCTAGCTGTATCTGATTGTGCTGAACATTTTCCAGCTGTTGTAAGACTGGTTTGCTGAATGTGAAGTCTGTCTTGTTAGTTTTCTTTAGTGCTGGACAGAGACACAGTCAGCTTGCTCTGCATATGCTGACCTGAGAGCAGAAATGAGAGGACTGCATCCTGCAGGGACACCAGAGTTCTGGAAGTGAGCCAGCCTGGCTTTGGATACTGACTAGCTGTGTCAGGGCAGGACCAGGCCTGAGAGTCAGGTGTTATCTCAAGGCACTGTCAGATCAACACAATAAATGGTATCCAAGCTGGAGCTAGAAATTCCACACATCCCTTTGCCCGTGTTGCACATCTTTCACTTGGAAAGTAGTGTAATATTTTGCCTTTTCTTTAGTTGTACACAGCACTGGTGGCTGAAGAAGCTGATGGGATGGATAAGCACAAAGTTCGCAGTAGCTGTCATTTATGTCTTTGTTAGTAATAAGTGGTTCCTGGCATCTCTGGCCTGACCCTTAGTAGGAGACAACTGCACACCCAGGCTGCCTGGGCACTGTTTGCTTGATGTTCTTTTCCTCATTACCTGCAGCTAATGACAGAGTTCCTATGTGGCATTCGTGTGATCAAGTTTTACGCCTGGGAGAAGCACTTCAGCACCAGGATAAATGCCTGCCGGGCTAAAGAGCTGGAGAAGTCACGGGCTGTCAGTTACCTGGATGCTGTGTGCGTCTACATGTGGGCAGCACTGCCTGTTGTTGTCTCTATTGCCATCTTTGTCACCTATGTTCTGTTGGGTCACCAGCTCACTGCCACAAAGGTAAGTAGGTAGTAGGGAGAGCTCCAAACTTGTCTTGTGCAGAACACAGTCTACAGTGGGACTGCAGTCTTGAGGCATCTTCTCTGGGAAATAAACCCAGCCCATGTCTCTCCACAGCTCTTCGGTGTCTCACTGGTGAAGTTCTTTAGAGGATACAAGGGAGATACTGGCTCCAACTTATGGCTGTTTGCTTACTCCTGCAGGTGTTCACAGCACTGGCCCTTGTTGGGATGCTTATTCTACCCCTCAACAGCTTTCCATGGGTGTTGAATGCGATCTTGGAGGCCAAAGTTTCCCTGGATCGAATCCAGCAATTCCTTGAACTCATGGACCAGGGCCTGGAAGCTTATTATGCCCTAGGTAATGGTTAAGGAAGCTGCCAGGCTCAAGACTCTGGTCAGCAGGCATTCAGGGCAGAGAGCTGAGGTGTGAGCTCCAGGGGCAATACTGGAGAGCAGCTGGCCATCACCCTGTGATTCAGGATGTTCATTTGGGTAGAGGCAGAGTGGGTACACTTAATTTCTCTTAATTTCTGTGGAAAGCAGGAGACAAGGCTGTAACATTCCACTTTACCAACCATAAGCCACTGCTTGTCTCCACAGAGCCATTAGTGTCCCAGTAGAGCTGTGTCCTCTGACCAAAGCTCTTCTGACACTGAAGCCATCAACTTGGCTTTGCCTGGCAGAAAGACTTGAGTGGCTGCCCCTTGCCTGAGCTGTAGTAGCTCCCTTTCCTTCTTTAATTGCCTTTTGCCAGCTCCCTGCCATGTTTTTACCTTCAGCAATAATAAAACTAGGTTACATCCTTACAATGTCTCCCTGACATTGTTGTGTCTGGTGTGAGCTGAAAGCAGGAGGGTTGGAAGAAGGGATGTATAAGTTTAAGGGCAAGTCAGTAGGCAAGAGTCTTATTATGTAGTTGTGTCAGGGGCATCATGCAGTGCCTCATCCATGGTCTTACGCATTTGGGAACAATGCTGATGGTATTTGTGATGCCAGTTGCCTTTAATTTTCTGGTCTTCTCATAGCAGTGCTTTGCTGTTCCGCATTTCTCTTGTAGATAGCCCTTCAGATGCAGCTACTGCCATGGAGATGCGATGTGCAGACTTCTCGTGGGTGCCACTTGAGGAGGAAAACAGCAGGCAGCCCTCATCCACAGGCACTCTGCAACTGCACATTGAGAACCTGTCAGTGAGAAAGGTGAGCAAGGACATAGGATGTAACACAGAAGAACTGCATTAGAGAACAAATACTGGAAACCAGAAATAATGGAGCAGAGATGGCATGTTTTCCTAAGTTTAGGAGCTGTGCATCAAAATCTTCTCTTGATCAAGAGGCACAGAACACATATTACATCTCAGAGCTGAAAGGTGCTAGAAAACGTCTGTGGCTTACAGACAGGACATGAGCTAGTTGCCTCTGCTTTCTGCTATTGCTGCAGGAGACAACTGAACAGGATACAGAGCAGGGCTCTAGAGTTAACACTCCTTGCAAATCTGTGTCCTGTCGTATCAGGAGTCTGGTTTACCTGACAACTGTACCCAGCTGTGCTGCTGAAGGTGTGACATAGTCCTAGCAGTCAGCTTCCTTACAGGCTATGTGTGGCTCAAGAAATCTGGACAAGCTATCCTGTAGTAGCACATCAGGGTGCTTCTCTCGTTTTCCTTTGCAGGGAATGCTCCTTGGGGTTGTTGGTAAGGTCGGCTCTGGCAAAAGCTCTCTGCTTGCAGCCATAACTGGAGAGCTTATTAAGTAAGTAGCATAAACACTTTTTCCTGCCTGATCCCTCCATGCCATGGCAGGTGGGGGCTGTCCAGTGCTATCCCAACCTGTAGGCCATTTTGATCTGCCAACAGTTTTCCTTTGTTGCCCTTTACACCCACTTCTGGTGTGCTTGCAGACAAGGTGGACGAGTGTATGTGTGTGACCTGGAGCAAGGATTTGGTCTGGCCACACAGGAGCCTTGGATACAGTTTACCACTGTCCGTGAAAACATCCTTTTTGGCCGGGAATATGATGCCAGGCTGTATGAGGAGGTGCTAGAGGCCTGTGCCCTCTCCGAGGACCTAAATGTGAGTGCCAAGACTAAACCTGCCTGGGCCTTCTTGGCAAGCTTTTGCATCCATCCTGAGCCTCACTGGGATCGGTCTTTATTCTTTCGGGATATAGACTGCTTTTCCAATGTCCCAATCACACAGTGCTGCTCCAATTACCAAGCCCATACCATTCCTGGCATCCCCATACTTCTTTAAGGTGTGAAGTCACTCTTGTAGCACTTTGGATGATTTCTTCTGCTGCTTAGCAGAAGCTGAAAAGCTCTTCATTCTGGGGAAAGGAGTTGTTCTTGCAGAGCTCATGGCTTTTGGGTTTTTCAGGCAGAACCTATCAGCAGCTGATGCTTTTTTGGGGGGGATCAGAAGCAACTTTTTTTGGATCTGGAAGGGCTAAGTGAGTGCTCCTGTCAGTAATACACATATTCTAAATTTGAGGTCTATGACTGTATTTGCCAGTAAACCTGGCTGTGTATATGGTAGTAAGCTAGCCTTCTCCCAGTTTATAAGCTGATGCCTGATTTTCTGAAGTGCCAAGCTCTAGCAGCTCCTGTTTATTTTGGCCAGAGCTATGAATACTCTATAAAGGCAAGATTTTTATTTGAGATTTAGTAGAATATGCCTATGCTACCAAACCGAGAGGAGACTTGCTTCCAGGTACTGAAACTTGGTAGTTTTTACTGCAAAACTGTTTAGAAGGACCCCGACATAATTTTGATGCAGACACAGCTCTTGTTCTCGCAGAAAATTACTGTGTGCAATTATCTTGGACCAGAAGTTGCTCTCAATGGGTAGTTCAGATGTGACCACCCTGTTCTGGAGTGTAAGAGATTGTTGCTGCATAAAAAAGGCTTGCCAGTTGTCTGTAGAGCCAGTGTATAGACTGTTGCATTGTTTAATTGTTGGTAAGGTGTCAGCCTTAGAAATTACTGCCAGAGACTGGAGAGGGACCCCTGTGTCCTGGTTTTGGGTCCCCAGCAGTTTCCTGTCCCTTTCTAAATGACTTCCTTGAATATTTCAGATTTTACCAGCAGGTGACCAGACAGAGGTGGGTGAAAATGGTGTGACACTCAGTGGGGGACAGAAGGCTCGAATAGCCCTTGCCAGAGCTGTTTACCAGGTAAATAACAAAGGAGTTGCCATGTGGCAGCTCATGACCAGTGCCAAGTCAAATATAAAGAGGCTGGAAGCGCTCAGCTGTACAGTGAGCTCTGGCAGCGTGTCTTTAAAGCACACTGTGCTAGCCTAAAGGTGCTGCCACATGGAGGCACTTGGACTTTAATCTATAGCACTGCCTGCTCCAACAGAGCCAGCAGCTGTATCATTTTTTCTTTTGTCCTCCCCCCAGGAGAAAGAACTTTACCTCCTTGATGATCCTGTGGCTGCTGTTGATGCAGATGTAGCCAACCATATTATGCGGAAATGCATTCTCGGAGTTCTCAAACATAAGACCAGGGTCCTTTGCACCCACAGGACCGAGCTTTTGGAGAAGGCCGATGCCTTGTTGTTGATGGACAATGGCAGGATAGTTAAGACAGGTACAGTGTGTCTTCTTAGGCATTCACTTGTTCCTGTGTCTTGGAATGTCTTGAGGGGATTAGGATTAACCAGTGAGGAACCCACTGATAAAAGAGGACACTGAGGACACTGCATGTGGGCAAAGATAGGATGGAAGAGAATGTGCAGATGTACAGATAAAACAGGACAGCCTTAGATGTGGGGAGCTGATGAAGCAGAAGCACATAAGAGGTTGAATGGAGCAGAGACTTCAGGGTGCAGTTGCTGGATAATGTAGGGAACGTTATGAGAGAACAAAACTGGGTCATTCCAGAGCAAGAGGCAGTGAGTTGTCACCTATTCCTCACAGATGCTGAATCATTTGCACATCTCTCTTCACAGGCACACCAGCTGATATCCTGCCACTTGTTGAAGCCTTCACCAAGTTCAAGGATATGGACAAGAGGCATAAGGATAAAGGTCTGTTCCTGATGAGCTTGAGACTGGCTGGGGCAGCACAGTTCAGCTGACCATCCAGACAGAACCTGCACCTGATGGCTGCTGGCCTTAGAGCAGAACTCCCACCATCTTGTATCTGCTGTGGCAGTGCTGATATGTGGGTGGTGTATACACAGAGGGACAGGAGGCCCACATGTCCTTGAGTATAGGTCTGGAGCAGTATTTGAACCTGTTTTCCAGTTGTAGTCCAGTTTTGGATGAAGAACTGCCAGGGTTGGTGCACCTGTCTTGAAAGAGGAGAGAAAGGGAAAAAAAGTCTCCCTCACAGTTTAGACTTGCTCTGTTCACAGTAAGGAGCAGCTGCAGGAAGAATTTAACACGGCACTGACCTTTGTTTTTTGCATCCATTCCCACAGCCCCTAATGAACAGGGACAGGAAGAGGCCATAGAGACAGAGGCAGAAGAATCAACCCAAACCAAGAATCTCATCCACAAGGAGGAGGAGAAGAAAGAAGGGGCAGTGGCTTTTCAGGTGTACAAAGCCTATTGGCTGGCAATGGGCAGCTGCTTGGCAATATCAATCCTCTTCTCACTGTTCCTGATGCAAGGTGAGGCAGTGACCCAGCAGCACAGCTCTCCTTAGACATTCTTCTGCTCGTCTCATTCCCTTGCTGCATGGAGTCCAGAAGGAAAGACACCAGGGGTTTAAACCCTCCCTGTAGCAGGAAGACCACTTTTCTCTCTCCCAAATTAAAGTAGCTCAAGGAGCTACTTTAGTAGGGAGAAGGCAGACATGGCAACTGTATCTGGCGTCTGGCTGCTGCAGTTGCTGTACTGTACCTCTTGAAGTGCTCTGTAGCTGTTGCAGCTCAAGGCTGTTCCCTTGCTCCTGCTCTACTGCTAACAGGGGGAAGACTAGACTGGGCACCGAGACTTTGCAAAAGTTGTCCAGCAGCTTCCCCTCCAGCTTGTCTGCTTCATGTTTGCTGATTCAAAAGTTGAATTCCTCTTTATGTAGTCTGTCTTTCTCTGTAGCATCCAGAAATATCTCGGATTGGTGGCTGTCGTACTGGATCTCCAACATGTCCCGGACAGCAAACACTTCTGGGATGGCCTTCTCAGCGTCCCTGCCTTCCCCAGAGCTGCTTCTCTTCTCCACTGCTGCGCTTGTGTAAGTGAATCGGGTCCAGAGATGCCAAGGGAAGCTGGAAATGCCCTTAAGTGCATTTCCTGTGAAGATTCTTGAGAGCAGGGATAGATAAACTGACCACCTCACTTCAGGGGGTGTGTGTGTCTGCTTTGACAAAGAGAATCAAAATCTCTGACCTGATGATGTGCCCAAAAGGCTTCTGCCTGGGGCTGATGGAAGACCCCTAGCTGCATGGTAGTCAGACTGTTTGTCCCAACATGCCAAAGGAGGATAACAGGAGTATCAGGCTAAAGTATTCTGATTTCCCCTTGAGTATGCTCTTGGGTTCTTATGCCCTCTCTGTGAGTTTACTGCAGGAGGACATTGGTAGATTCATAATCTTCCTCCTTCTGTTTTCCAGTTCTCCCATTCAAGATCTGGACAACACCCCAGCCCCTTCCAATGCCTCAGTGGATGTGAACTTCTTCCTGATAGTTTATGGGAGCATTGCAGGGGCCAACTCCCTCTTCACCATTATTCGGGCATTCCTCTTTGCGTATGGCGCTCTCCGTGCTGCCGCTGTCATTCACAACCGACTGCTCCAAAGGGTTCTAAAGGTAATGGGCACAAAGTCCAGAGCAGGCTGAGGCTCCTGCAAGGTGGCATTCTTCTCATAGATGGGAGTAAGGGTGTGGGAGATAGATTAAGGTTTCTCTTGGTATTGGCTGGTAGGACTGTATTCACGAAGGGCTGCACAGCCAGCATGAGGGGCCAAGGAGCTGGGGTTCAAAATGTGTCCTGTTCATTCCATGGAAGGATGTTTTATGGCTCCCACCTGCATCTGTTCACTCATTGGGCATATGCCAGTTAACTTTCTTTATGTTTTGGGTTTCCTTGGGTCCTCAGGCTAGAGTAAGGATTAGGGGATGGAAAGTTTGGATTAGAGGCTATATTTGCCTCGCTACTGTTGGGCCGGTATGGCATCTGAATGACTGCTCTATTGGTATCTGTCTGCCATTCGCTACTGAAGGAATGCTTCCTTTTACCATGCAAACTGTGTGAGTTGTTTGCCTGCTAGTGGATGCTGGCTTTGGAGGCTGAAGTTTCTTCTCCAGATGAGGAAAGGAAGTGGGCTGTGGTGGCCACTGCATTGTGGCCTTATCTGCTCCCCTTGGTGCTGCTCTCCTGCACATTATTCTGTGGTTGGATCCCACTGCAGCTGACTGGCTCTTACTTTCTGGTTCCTTTATTACCAGGCTACAGTCACCTTCTTTGACACCACACCAACAGGCCGGATCCTGAACCGCTTCTCCTCAGACCTGTACTGTGTGGATGACAGCCTGCCATTTACCCTCAACATCTTCCTGGCCAACATCTATGGGCTTTTGGGCATGCTGGTGATAATCACCTATGGCCTCCCTTGGATTGGTCTGGTTTTACTCCCTCTGGCTGTAGTCTACTTCTTCATTCAGCGCTATTACCGATTCACATCCCGGGAGCTCAAGCGTCTTTACAGTGTCACCCTGTCTCCCATTTACACCCACTTCTCAGAGACCCTCTCAGGACTGAGCAGTATCAGAGCCATGCGGGCAACAAAGAGGTGAGCAGAAAGTGCAAGCATGCAGAGAGAGCTTTGGTTTTATAGGCCAAGGCTCTCCTGATGTGGCGCTGGTTATAGGGTAGCTGGAACGCCCTTGTTCTGGGGCAGCAGGAGCAGAATTTGAGTGGTGCAAACCTCTGTTGTGTGCCTGACAGGTTTGAGTTGGAGAATCAGCTGCGTCTGGAGCAGAACCAGCGCTGCCTCTTTGCCAGCAACACCGTGATGGAGTGGCTGGACATCCGCTTGCAGATGATTGGGGTTGCTGTGGTTACTGCTATTGCAGGAATTGCCATCATCCAGCACCAGAAGCAGCTGGGAAATCCAGGTAGACTGCCAGGGACTGATCTATGTCCAATCCTAGTCTGTGGCCAAGGGGTTCCTCCTCTCCCAGCCCACAGCTACACATTTTCTTAGACTGGAGTAAGATCCAGAGCTCCTGCTCTCTGTCCCTATGCAAGTCACCCTCAGTGTAGTGCTTCAGCTCCTGTCTCTGCTCCTGTGTGTCCCTGACCTCAAGTGTGACCCCAGATTCCAGAGTCCTGACTTTTCCTTTGGTTTTTTTGTCTGCCCACCAAGATGCCAGCTCCTTCCCTGCCAGTGACATTCTTGCTTATGCTTTTGTTCTCACAGGACTTGTGGGCCTAGCACTCTCATACGCCCTGTCTGTCACAAACCTGCTCTCAGGCCTCATTGCCAGTTTCACTCACACAGAGATCATGATGGTGAGTGTGGAGCGGACAGAGGAGTATGCCACAGACATCCCTATGGAGCCCCAGGATAAATTGGTCCAGGTAAAAGCTCAAATGTGTTCTCAAGTACTGGCCCATCTTCTGGCTCTGTGCCCTGCACTTGCACCCTGTGGAGATCACAGGGTTCCAGTGAGTGGGTGGAGGACCCTCACCACAGAAACCACCTTGATCACTCATCTTTTACCAGTATATCTCCTGGGGAGGATGAATCTCTGGCAGGAATTGGTGAAGGCTGGAGTGATGGGAAGAAGTAGGGAAGCAGAACGGGTGCCAGATACAAGCTGTGACAGAAAAACAAGCCTAGGAGTGGGCTGGAGGTGGGACTGGGCTGTGTGTTGGTTCTGCTTGGAAGCCAAGCAACCATCTAAAGGGAGGGATGGGACTTGGACTGTGGGGAGGTGATGCTGAAGATGACAATCAGTCATTATCCTATGCTTTCTCACCTGGGTATCCCTCTTAGGTTCCTGCTGACTGGCCAAGCCAGGGGCTTGTGGAGTTCCAGCAAGTGGTCATGGCATACAGAGCAGGCTTGCCTAATGCACTTGATGGTGTGAGCTTCACTGTTTACCCTGGAGAGAAGCTGGGGATTGTGGGTCGCACAGGGTCTGGGAAATCTACCCTTTTCTTGGCCCTTTTCCGTATGGTGGAGCTGAAATCAGGCCGGATTCTCCTGGATGGTGTTGACAGCCAGCTGGTGGGCTTGGAGGTCCTGAGGTACGGCTGAGCAGAGTGAAGGGTTGCTGATGGGGCTAGTGGCTGAGAGCTGTCAGTGGCTGCATGCCAAAGTAGAGAGTGAGGGGACTCACTGTCATGGCACCCTCTTTTCTGATTGTGGCAGCTTTTTATGAGTTTCTCTGTTGTTTCTCAATGGTTGTGCTAAGGAAACCAGGCTGAATATGTGACCCATGTCTCTGTGCCCCTAAGATTTGTAGCAAGCTAAGACACCCAATGAAAAAAGAAATAGCAGACCTTTGCTTTACTGCAGAGCCCATCCCATGAGCCCTCAGCTCTCATTTGCTTGCAGATCTAGGCTGGCCATCATCCCCCAGGATCCATTTTTGTTCAGTGGCTCTGTCAGAGAAAACCTAGACCCCCAAGGAAAACAGACAGATGCTGAGCTTCACGAGGTGCTGGAGCAGTGCCACTTGCGGGATGCTGTTACTCAGATGGGTGAGTTGGAAACCAGTGAGAAGCATCTGATGAGTGCTGGTTCTGGGAGAGAAGGCCTTCAGGCAGGGAGCTGAGGTAAAGAGGCCAGGTGATGCAGTAGGGAATGGGTTAGGTAAGGTCACGCTAGGACCAGTGTGGGAACAAGTCAGTGGGACCCAGTGGCTTTCCCTGACGTTTAGAGGCAAATGGACTGGCAGGTGCTGAATTGGGTGGCAGAATCTTGCTGGTGAGACCAAGCCTCAGTGGGCGTTAGAGAAGTACCTGAGAGATAAGCCAGGCCTTAGTTCCAAGGGAACTGTGCCAGATGTTGCTTGTGTCTAAGTGTAAAGGCTCCAGTTCCTGAGGCCTGGGCCTGAGCAGAATTGGGATTTTGTGTGCTGCTGGGAAAACATTGGACTGGTGGAACTGTTTGGGGCCCTGTGCAGGTGGTGCAGGTGACTGCTGATCTTGATCCCTGCAGGTGGACTGGACAGCGAGCTGGGAGAGAGGGGAAGGAGACTGTCTGTGGGACAGAGGCAGCTGATGTGTCTGGCCAGAGCCCTCCTGACACAGGCCAAGGTGAGTGCACTGCCTCGGAGCAAGGGGGAGCGGTGAGCTGCTGGTGGCTGTCTGGGGACAGCAGAGCACTGCAGAGTTGGAGGTGTAGTGGGAGCAGACATCCTGTGCTAACTTCTCAGGCTGCCTCTAGGCAGGGATTGGGGTCTCTGCTGTGGCGCTTGGGAGCTCTCTTCACTCTCTGTCCCCGGCAGGTGCTGTGCATCGATGAGGCCACAGCCAGTGTGGATCAGAAGACAGACCAGCTGCTGCAGCAGACCATCCGCCAGCGCTTCGCTGACAAAACTGTTTTGACAATTGCTCACAGGTATGGAGGAAGCAGCACCCTATGCCTAAAGTCATCCTACCACTCACAGGGAGAGGTGGCTGCACATGCCATGCCTGGGCCTCAAGCTGAGCAGGGAGGTCTCTGTAATAAGGTTTTTCAAGTGCCAAAGCTGGACCTTGCGTTTTGCCTTTTCTGCTGGGTACTGGGAACAACTGGATGTGAAAAGGGAAAATGTACCCGGAAGTTGGTGTCAGCAAAGAGCAAAATGCTGCATTGTATCACAGATTCCTCTTCCTGGGCACTGCCTGCTGGGTGAATCGTGCCTTGTGGTTCTGCCAAATTAGGGTGACGAGTAATGGGGAACTATCCCATAGAAAGGGGTAATGTGGAGACCGGGGAGGAGCAGGTGTCTCTGGCTCAGTAGAGGGCAGTGCAGGACAGCCGGCAGCAAAGGGTGCAGCCAGCTCCTGGATAGTTCTCTTTTCCAAAATCCTGAGTTTTAGTCCCAGCCTGCACCTGTTGCCAGCAAGACAGACATTGCCTAGGCAGGACAGGACAACAGTGATTGCCCCACATCTGAGAGATTTAGTGTAAGGGTGGTAGTTGCAGCCAGAGGGAGGGAGGGCAAAACATGAATACCGCAGAGAAGGGATGGATCAGCATTAGGCAGTGTTCTCTGCTCTTACTCTTGCCAAATGGAGGAGAATTTGGAGGAGGGTTATGCAATTGTATGGAGGGTGTTTTCAAAGCACAGAGGTTACCACAAAAATAAAAATCAAATGAGCAGGTGGCAGGGGCTGGTGTCCTGCTGCACAGAAGTGGGAGTGATGGATGACAGGCAGGGTGGGCTGGGCCTGGCAAATGAATCAAGTGGGTCTTGTTAAACACATCATGTAGGAGGGAGGCAGGAGGGGTGTGAAGGGAATGTGGTTCCTACACTAGGGTTTTTAGGCATAAATAGAGTAGAAGTGCAAGGGCACTGTGGGCTGAGATATGTGTTTGGGTTGGGTGTGGGGAGGCCACCTTTGATGGGGGACTAATTAAAGAGGAGAACCAGCAGAGGAAGGAGTGGCAGAAGGCAAGGCAGCAATACTGAACTGAAGATGGCCCCAGCCCCTCTTCCACTGGGGTGAAAAGCAATGGGGGAGAGCAGTAAGGAGAGAGAGGTGATGATGAGGTATCTATAGTTCTTCCATGCCATTCAGCTTTGGGTGAACCATTAATTGGATGGATGAAATCTAGGATGGGAAGTGACTCTGTACTTGTCTCTTGCCCCTCTAAGTAATTTCCACTGCTGCAGCCTGCACTCTCTTGGAGATGAATGTGTAACCAGAGTCCTGAACTCCATAATGCCTTTTACCTGCTCAAATCCTCTGCAGTGTCTTTCTTGTGACTTGCAGCTTTGTAAGGATGTAGTTTCACACTCTACAGTGCATGACTGTGCAAAGACGTTCCTACTGTCCTGTCTTCCCTAGCCAGGGCCAGAGGTTGCTGCTCTGCTGGTAGTCTGGGCAGACCTGGGCACGTATGTGTGCAGTGGGTCCTGTTGGCTGTCTGGCAACAACTCTGCTAGTGGTTGTGGTATAAGCAAAGATGCCAGACTTCAGGGGAATAACAGCTGATGCACAAGTCCATTTCTGCTGCCCTCAGGAGGTGGCAGGTGAGGAAATGCTGGGGCAAATGGAAGCCACTCACTAACCCCTGTGGGGATGGAGATGCAATTCTGTGCAACCCCAGAATCAGGCATGCTCTGAGCTCTCCCCGAACAGAACTTTCCTCTCTGCTCCTGGTGCCCTGCCATGCCCAACAACTGGAAGGCATCACCATGCCCTCCTAAGAGGTGGTACATTTCAGCAGTGAGCAGAGGCTCTCTGGGGAGCTGCACTGCACTGTGACCTTGAGTGCTGAGGGAGATCCTCCACAGCTCCTACTGCTGTGCATGTCTTCAGCCACCCTTAACAGCAGGGGAAGCAGTATCCAGAGCTTCTCCTCAGATCCACCAATGTGTGTCCTGGCATTTGTTGTCCACAGGCTAAACACCATCCTGGACTCGGACCGTGTGCTGGTGATGCAAGCTGGGAAAGTGGCAGAGCTGGATTCACCTGCCCACCTAAGCCAGAAAGATGGCTCCTTGTTCCAGCACCTCCTGCACAGCAGGCAGCAATGACATCCCTCCTGGGCTGAGTTCAGGCAGCCTTTCCAGCTCTGTGCCTGGCTCTCCTCTCACCTCAGACACCAGCCCTGTCCTTGCAGGGCCAGGAGCTGCAGAGGTGAGGGAAGGGCTTATTCCTGCCTGCAGGCAGCAACTGTGTGTCCTCAGGGACGGGAGCATGGCACTGTGGCCTTTCCTTTAATAGGGAAGGTGTAACCTGCCGTTTAGAGTCATGAAACCCTGGTTGGTGGGATACTGCTCCCCTCCAAGGCTTCCCTTTGAGATTACAGAGGGATTTTCTACTCACTGAAGAATCAGTAACTCCTAGTTTGAGACTTAGTCTCACATATACAATGTAAAATAAAGTGGAAATATCCTTGTGAAGCTGTTATTCAGGTTCTTGGCTCCTTTCCTCACCAGACACGTATTTCCTCATGAGATACAAGAGTGGTGCCCTCCCTGCACAAAGACAACCTACCTCCTCTCTACTGCTTCCAGAAGGCCTTTCCGAGCCTAGAAGGTTGCACCCAGGGCCCTTGCTGCTTTTCCTCTGGTTTTCAGTAGAAGCCTTCCCCTGAAGGGGCCAGAATGCAATTGCATTAAAGGCCTCTAAGGCTAGTTTATTTCAAGACCACTCCTGCAAGAGAAATTCTCTGTCCCTTCTGCCCTGCTCCCAGCTGCACAAACCCATGGCTGCTTTCAGTTTTAGGATCTTGCTCTTGCCATGGGTACCTTGGATTCAGTCTTGGATTTCCCCTTTTTCCCAACACTCTTAAGGCAATGTCTAGCCCACACCTTTGCTATGCTGTACTGAGGCAGGTGCCATTCCTTTCCCTGAGGCTGTAGTAGCCATGCCCATCTCTGCAGATAGAGAATAAGGCAGGACAACTCCTGTACCACAGTCTGGGTTGGCATTCTTGAAGGAAGTGATGGAGATACTCATCAAGTTGCTGGGCAACCTGATCTACCTGGACCTGCTGAGAGCAGGAGGTTGGTGTTCAGAGGTCCCCTTGCAACCTAAATTGTTTTATGATTCTATGATACACTGTTTCTGGGCTTGTACTTGTTTTATTTGATAAAGGTACATCATCCATTCATGTATTAAAAAAATAATCTTTCTGATGAAGCTCCAGTCCCCTCTCCCAGGTCTCCCTCCTGCCTGAGCAGTCACTTCTTGGCTCACTTCACACCACCTTGAACCCAGCTCTGCAACCCTACAAGCCAGTAGCAGGGTTTGGGTTGTGGGGGGTTTTGCCCCACTGTTTAGCCCTTTATGCCCATGAGGAGGTACAGAAATCCCTGGCCGTGGGAGAGAGACATTGATTGCTGCACACCAGACCAGCACAGGCAGGAAGAGACCTGTTCAAAGGCTAAGTGACCTGACCATCTACTGCCTCTTAGCTGTGCTTTAGCAATGGTGAAGACAGTTTTGTGTCTGTTTCCTATGTTCATCCCAGGCTTGGTAACCTGTCCTCACATCCACTGTGAGGAGTTTAGCCTTTGTTCTATTGAGAAACGCTACAATGACTGATTTGAGGTTAGAGCCAGCTGCCTGCCTCAGAGTGAATGGGAGAGGAAAGGAGGACCTGGATCCTCTATTGCTCCTGAATCAGCCACAGCACAGCCTTGTCCATCTCCAGCTTCACTTATAAGGACATATGATAAGGACCAGCTCAGGGCCAGAGGACCCCAGAGGAGAACAAACAGTGAGGCAGAAGCGCACACTGCAGAGGCAAAGGAGCCTGGTCGTTTGTGGCCAGACCAGAAAGGACGGCTTGGTAAGTGGGTCAAAAAGACCCCTGGATCATCAGGAGGAAAGTACAGAACATGTTTGTAACCCCAAGTCTGACAGCAAGAGGAGGGGGCATCAGCCAGGGCAGAAAAAGGGCATGAGGAGAGACCTCCAATGATCTTCAAAGTCTCTTTGAACTGGCTCACAGAACCACAAGGCCAGGAAGCAAGGGTATTTGCTCACTCCCTCAGGACATGGCGTCTGAAATGACAGCCTCCAGTAACATCCAGGAGCTACCTCATACAGTACTGCGCCAGGGAGACCCATGCAGCCACAACTGTCCCAAAGGCCCCAGAAGAAGCATCCCAACACCAGCAGAAATGAGGATAAAGCCCCTTCCAGTAGTCACAGAGGAGTTACATAGGGCCTGGCAGTATCTGGGCTTGCAAGAGGGCTGTGCCCTCCTTAGAACTACCTGTCCTGTTTCTGAGTGCTCATGTCGGGTGATATTGGCACTTGCATGGCACGGGCTGCTGTAAGCAGCTCACCATTGCTCCCCTGCAGAGCTGGCCCAACACAGCCCTGCTTTCAGATGCCCATGGGTGCCAGCTGAGCCAGACAGACAGGAGACAGCTCAGACCCAGGCAGGGCCATCTCACCAATGCTCAACACCCAGCATTTCGTTGACGTGTTTGCTGCCCTGGGAGCCCTTCCCCGCTGCCCAGTCGGTGCTGGTGTGGCTCCACAGGGTGCGGTTCGTGGGGTTTGCCGGCATGATGACCTGCCAGGGCCCAGTTCAGAGTCCTCACAGCTCACAGCTCTGTGGTTTTCCTTGGCTCAATTAAGATGGTGTTGAGCATGCCCACCTGACACTCCTGGTCCTGGAGCTTTCTGGCAGCCTGAGAAGGGCTTTGGCACCAGTTGGACCTCTGACGGCCTCTCTGCCAGTTCCTCAGCATTAGCAGGACAGTGATGAGGACCAGCACGGCTGTCAGCACCCCGAACACCAGCACTGTCACCAGCTGGGCTTCGCTCAGCCCTGAGTCCCTTTGGGTCACCACCTCCTTCACAGAGATTTTCAACAATCCTCCCCCTGGCTCTTTCTCACTGTGGTTTGCCACGCGTCGTCCCGTGACCACGGTCCTGACAGGCTCTGGCTGTGTCACCCCCGGCATCTCACTAGTGGTGCTTTTCACAGCCCCGCCATTCTCGTGGTTTGCAGGGTGGTAGGGGGGAGACCAAGTGGGCTCAGGGATGGAGATCTCGCAGGTTTTGCCAGTGAAACGGTCAGGACACAAGCAGTCATAGTCATTGATGCGGTCATAGCACTTTGCCCCATTTTTGCATGGCTGGCTGGCACAGTCATTGATGTTGATGGTGCAGAAACGCCCTTCAAAGCCCACCTGGCACTGGCAGGAGAAGCGGTTGACCCCGTCATGGCAGGTGGCCCCGTTGGCACAGGGGCGCATCAGGCAGTCGTCCACATCATGCTCACAGAGAGCCCCCACAAAGCCAGCGAGACACCGGCAGGTGAAGTTGCTTGCAAAGCCATTTTCATCTTGACATTGCCCACCATTCTTGCATGGAGACCTGTGGGGAGAGAGCAAGGATAGGTCATGGCTCTGGAGACCAAGCAGCTTCCCCTACCCCAGGAAGGTAAACACACAGAGCTTCTCGCATGGTCAGTGTGCCCAGCTCTCTCCATGGGGGCAGCTGTCTCAAGGAGAAGACTGGGTGGGAGTTTCTGTCTCCTTGAGTGAGAGACTGTGGCATCTTGTCAAAGGCTATGGCTGTGCATGAGCCCACCACCCACCAGGGAAGGTCTTCAGCCAAATGATCTGAAGAGGAAATGTGCCCTCCTGATGCTCCCCAAAGGCATTACGGATGTCAGCTCATCACACCTACAGCATGAGGGACAGGAATCTGTTCAGATTGCAACAAAGCCCTGGCCCTGGTGGGACCGTGTACAGTGCACTGCTAAACCAAAGCCAAAGATTATTTTGGCTTAACTCCATTAGTGTATGGAAATTCACAGATAACAAGCCAAGCTGGGCATCCACTTGGCAGTGTGTGACCCAAAGTTAATGCTATCTGTAGTCTCACTGTGGTGTCTCACCCTGCCTTCTCACATGGCCCTGTCTTCATCTCACAATCCTTCCCATGGAAACCTTCTGGACACAAGCAGGAGTACTCCCCATCTCGATCGTAGATGCACTGTGCCCCGTTCTGGCATGGGGACTGGCGTTCGCAGATGTGTATGTCTGAGGGGGGAAAAAATGGTGTAAATTAGGAAGAAAAGAGGGTTGATGTGGCCAACTCAGTGCAAACACAATGTCAAACCCCCGGGGGATGGAGAAATGGCAGGAGCTTCTCCCTTCTCTCCTCCAATGGGCATCTGCAGCAACAGAAGTGGTTTTGAAGATTCTGTGCATGCTAACTGACCAGCGGAGACCGCACGGTATAGACAAGTCTCTGGGGCTGGAGAAGGGGAGTCCACCAGCCACCTGCTGAAGGCAGAAAGCCTTGGGGAAAACAGGGGATGCTGCTTGGAGTCCTGACACAGCATGGGAAATGTAATGAGTTCATCTGCTCCGTTTCCTGAGGCTGGCCAGTGTCATGCCAGCTCTTGCCATGCAGCCAGGAAGCAAGTGCCAGCAGCCTGACCTCTTCTGCAGGAAGGGAATGGTCCCAGCTGTGGCAGCCAGGCAACATCCCTTCTCCCAGGCAGCCAAAACAACATCACCCAGGTGGCTTCTGGCTACGTTGGCCATGCTGGCTCACACATCCATGCAGAATGTGCTGGGCTTCTGCCCTCAGCACCAGAGGCTGGAATATCCAGCTCATTACTCACCTTTGTCACAGAACTTGCCAGCCCAGCCGGTGTGACAGATGCACTGCCAAGGTTGGTGGCACGTTCCATGAAGACACCCTGGCATACGCACACACTCCTCACAGTACTCCCCCTCCCAGCCTGGATCGCACCTGCAGGAGGACAGGGCATAATCAAATCCAAGCAGGGGCTGCACAAAAGCTGGCTGCGTGCTGTGCACGGTTCCGACAGATACGGCAGCACTTGAAAACCCTCCCAAAGGCCCCATGGACCTGCTGGCTCCCTCCTCCAGGGGACATAAGTACTGGCATCTCATCTGTCCAAGGAAGCAAGCAGACGGAACGTGAGCAGACTCACCCTCTACAGCCAGGGAGGGTGAGTGGCCAGCAACAGAGCTCAGCAGCTTCACTTTCACTGCTGACATCCCTGTGCTCTCCTCCAGCCAGATGCTTTGTGTACACCACTGCATCAGCTCAGCAATTCCTGTGCCTCCTGCAGCACACAGCCACTCTGACAGGCAGAGAAAAATCTATCCCTAACCCTGAACTTCCTGAGGGAAAAGGCCAAGAGGCCGCTGAGGTTTGTGTGTTTCACTGCTCCCCTCAGCATTATAATGTGTGTCATTTTTTGTCTGAAGTACACTGTAATCCAGCTGTGAAACCTTGCTTGCTGTGGCTGGTGCACGGAATAGACTTACCAGCCAGCTGACAAGGGCAGTACAACGGGGAAACCTGCAGCACACAACAAGCCTTCTGGCCCTAGAAGAGCAGGGCAGTGGCAGTGACTAAGTAAAGCCAAGCTGCATTGCTCCAGTGGCAGGCGTCCCTCAGGCCTGCCAGCTCTAAGGGGGAAAGCAAGTGATAACAAGATGAGAGCTGAGAGGAGGTGGCACCAAGCCACAATAAAAGCTATACTCAAACCAGCATGAAATTAAACCTAACAAAAACAACACAGTTTCTAGAGTAAGGAAGGGAGTTAATTTTCAAGGCTGGGGCTCATTTCAGTGTAATGTGTGGTGACTGCAATTATTTATTTTGGGCTAGCCCAAGGCTGCACTTTCAAACCTGGGCTGGCTGTTGTCACTGTATGTTGTTGCAAAGAGCTGAGGAATGAGGAAAATGGTTTTAAAAAAAAAGAATAAATATATATATATATGTGTTAACTAAAGCATTTTGATGGGAATAGAAGTGATACTATGTGCCTGATAGAGTGTGGGGAAATATTTTCATACCTGGACAGTCCTACCCCCCAGTATCTGCAGGGAGCAGGTGCCATCAACTCTTCCCCTTCTCTAAAAGGGAGATGGCCAACCTAAAAATTGCCAGGGAGGGGCCCAGGTAAGCAGCCAAGTGTCCCTGAGTTTGAGGTGATTTTGAGGTACTGCCAAGCTGCAAGGTTCAGCAAATGCTCTGGAGGCCTGAAATCTGCAGCAGCAACTTATGTGCAGAAAGATCTGCAGCTGGGACACCTGCCACATGGTGACATGGCCTCTCTCACTGCGGCTGTGCAGCACCACGCTGTCCCAACCAGCCACAGCTGCCAAAAGGGCTCAGGGAGGAGCTCCATGCAGCTGCAAACAGGAGCCCAGCAAAACCAAAGCTGAACACTCCCTGATGTGGCAGTCAGCAAGAACAAGTGGCCCAGGTGTGGTGTGACACTGGGGGCTGTCCTGTGAAAGGGGACTGACCATGCCCTGGTGAGGAGAACAGGATGGTGTTGGGCAGTCTGTCCCCTTGCAGCTGCAGATGTCCCAGCCAGCCCAAAGCAGCCTATGCCTCCTGGTCCTGCTTTGTAGGATGGGGGCTCCAGATGGTCCTCCAGGGGGGCAATAGGCAGTGGTACTGTGGCAGCCCAGACCAGTCATATCGGTGCTTCCCAGGCTGAAGTGCAGGGTCAGGCTCTGAGCTTTGACCCTGCGGGATCTGGGCACCAGCTGGAGCTGGGATGCCAAGTACCTACATATGCACTTCTTCTGCAGTAGCTCACAGTTTGCTGGTAAACCCTTTACAAAAACACCCAGAGATCCCCACCACAGCTCAGGCTTCTGAAAGTGGATCCCTGAAGCCCTCAGTTATATGCATACTGGCAGCTCTTCTCTGCCGTGCCCCCGGGGAGAGCACCTCCACCTCAGTCAGCGAGGAGGCCAAGCAAGCTGTCCAACCCCCATGCCTGTCCTGCTGCCTGATGATTTTCCCCATCATATCTGAGCCTGAAGGCTGCTTCCCATCACCCAGGCACAGCTGGGCTGTCCTAGGCTCCCTGCTAGACAGAAAGGGTTCAGCAGAATAACACTGGCCAGTGTGTGAAGGTGGGGACCCTGAAAGCACTGAAGCAAAGGCTAGAAGGAACTTTGATGCTTGAGGCATCAAAATCTCCTGCTCCAGAGGGTGTCAGGTAAGAAGAGAGCAGAGTCATTGATTCCAGGTGTGGGTGAGTGGAGGAGAAGGTGCTTCAGCTCTGGGCAGGGCTGTAGGCACCAGGGACACAGCATCAAGGGAAGGAGAGCAGTTACAGTCAGGAGCAGCCGAGTGTCAAAGACAAGCCATACCTGCACTTCCCATCCTGGTCACAGCAGCCATGGGCGAGATTACAGCGTTCACTGCAGTCATCCCCTACAAGGTATGAGATGTGGAGTTGGGTTAAGCAGAGACTATACATGATTCCAGATCTGCCCATGGCCCTGGGTTTATCTTTAAGTGCTCAGCCTACCCTTCCCCAGAACTATAACATGGGGGACCTTCCTTTCACTGGCTGGATGCCACACAAGAAATGAGGATTTCACAGTAACCCAGGCAGCAATAACACTGTCTTCATTGAGAAATGGGTCTCTGCTTCATAACTACCCAGTCTCTGGTCATCTTTCCCACATTCTCTCTTCCACCTCCCTTAGATTTTGGGCCCCTCTGGGCAAGAGCTGTGTTTGCCTGTGCATTAAGTCAACCTGTGTAATAGGGACTGACACACCTGGGACCTTAGTCCCACAGTCTTGCACGCAGCGAGTATTGTGGGAAAGCTCAGGACCAGGTACTGCCAGGGGCACAAAGAATGGAAATGGAAAGAATGGTTCTTCTTTATCTCCCAGGATATTGCCATCCCCAAGGACAGCTATTGGCACAGAGTGGTCTGACTGGGACTCCTGCCCTCTTCCAGGACCCAGCTGCCAGCACTCCCAGCACAGGGAAGCAGGACTTGGCATCACATGGGGCCAGGTATCCAGTTCTGTTTATTTATTTAAAGGCCACAGAAGCTGTAACTGAGCCATGGTCTCACTGTGCCACTTCTCATCCTCTCCTTCATGCCAGGTGTTCCTTTTCATCTCCACCTTCCCCTCTCCCCCATCACTTGCTTGCATCTTAGCTCCACAGGGAGCTGGTTCACTTTGGCTCCACAAGCGGGAGAACTAGAGCAAATGTCAAGAAGCAGGGGGTTTCTCCAGAAGCCTTGTGCAATCCCAGGCCGGACCCAGGAGGTGAATGTCCTTACTCGACAGAGCCCTCCCATCCTGGACCAAAACAGATTAAAGCCCCCATGCCAAGAGATGCACTCAGGTTTTCACAAGCAGCATTTTGTGTTGCCTAGGAATGCAGGCATGGGAAGAAATCCCCGGCGCATGCAACTTTGCTGCAGTGAGGCAGCAGGTCCCACTGCTTAGGGAAAGAGCCTGCCAAAAGAAGTCACTGTGGAGCTGGAGCATCATCCTGGGACTGCTCAGCCCCAAGCCTGGATATCATCACCCTTCCTATTTGTAACTGTCTCTCCTGGCACACGGCTTAGGGAATTCATTGCTTATCCAGAGCAGGGATAGAGTAAACTAATCTTTGGGAAAGGATTTTGTCTCATTGGATTCAGGATTAACTGTTCACTTTTGGGACCTTCTTTCCCCTGAACAGGCTCATTAGTTCAGGAACCCATTCACCCTAATTGAGAGAGATAGAGCAGCAGGGACATCTCACTGCCAGTCTGTTCAGGCACTGCAACCCCCTGTGGGCAAGGGTTTTTAAGGTGCTTTCAGTCACACTGCAGGTGATTAATGACTGAGCCTCATTTTCTGCTCTTCCAAGTCAGACCATCTCTATTTTGCATGGAAAACCGAGGAGACTTCAGCAATGCCAAGGACAGGTTTGGAAAGATGGATATGAAAGAGAAGGACCCATGTCTACAGAGACTCACCTTGCACAAGCTGGTGATGGGCCAAGAGGATCCAAATCAAGGACATGAGCTGGAGACAGAAGCTCCTGAGCATGGTCAGTGTGGCCCCACCGAGATGAACACCTACAGAGAGAAAAAGAGGAAGTTCAGCAAAATCCCATGGCTAACACCACAGCTTCACATCACACATCCCTTCCTCTCCGCTACCTGGGAATTTTGAGTTGAAACATCCAGTTTTATACCGACTTGTCACCACACTCCCCTCTGTCCTTCCAGACTCCTTCCTCTAAGTCAGCATTGGGGCACTAAGAATTAAAAAGCTTTTGAAAATGTGTGTACAGGAGAACCAAGTGTGCACACTCAATCCTGAGTGTGTAATAGCTCAGGCTGTTACACTGTTCTTGGAGCACTCGCCCTGGTAGCTGCTGTCAAGAGAGCAGAAACCTCCAGAAATACCAACCCAGCTGTGGGGACCTTCATCTTCCCCTCCAGATCTAGGAGGCTTCAGCTTCATGTTAAATAAGGGCTCTCCTGTGCACATTTGAATGAATAGATGGCCTGAGTGTTTTTTACAGTGTCCAGGCTGCTTTTCAAACCCTGCAGGAGAGCAGGGAGTCAAGCAGATCTAGCAGAGGAGCAGGCAGTAAACGGCAGCCCTCTTTCATTGTCCAAGCAAGAGAGTGAAACCACAGGCACTAGAGCTGGGCTGCAGCCCGGGGCATAAAAGGTGAACACACACCTCTCGCTAGGTGCGGTCCTTTTCCTCAGCTGTCTTGCAGAGAGCCTCGTCAGCCCAAGGTTCCTGCACCCATCCATTTTCCGACTGCCTCCTGCCCTCTTGAAGTAGCATTAAATACTTTCCAAAAATGCTTCATTCCCTCCCAGCCTTCTGGGGTTGTTAAGGGCAGGAAATTCGAGGGTGATATCATAAATATATTACTGTAATGAGATGGGAGGGGTTAAACAGTTCTTTTAGGAGAATGGTGAAGGTATGGAGCAGATTCTATCCAGCTGCGTGGGTGTGATGAATAGGGGCCATTCCCCTTTCAGCTTGCCTCTTTAGCTCTGGAAGGTTGTGTTTGGTCCATAGTTGCGTGAGAAACTTCTAAGATGGGGATGTAAGTCCTCCCACCCACCTACACATACACATGCATTGCAGGAAGAGGTTTTGGAGTCCCTGCTGGACCAGACAAAATAGCCCAAAAAAGCAATGATGTTGCTTGAAGCATCTCTCAGGCAAACAAACCATCACCAGTGAAGGATGCAGCATTTACAGAGGGGCTGAAGGAGGTTATATATCACTGCCCCAGCCAAATCCCACCATGGATCGTGGTGTCCTTCCTCCCCACAGTGCCTTTGACACCATGCTTGCAGGACCCTCCTTCACCTTCTGCCCCTAAACACTGGGCAGTGGCAAACAGCTGCTGCATTTCAGAGGAGGGTGAAGCAATTGCTATGAAACTTACAAAATAATTTAGAGCTGGAGAGTGAGTATCATGTTCCTTCAGGGCTGTGCGAAGCATAACCTCCAACCACATGTCACTGCAAAGGCTGTTTTTCCCCCACAGCTCCCCACTCGAGGCACAGACTCTCAGACCTCCTGACGCAGCTACCCCATGGGTGCTGCTCCCGGCAGAACTCCCGGGGTCGCCCTGGACCCCGGCACCCTGGGTCGCAGCTGGTGCCCAGGAGAGGTGTAAGCAGCTCCTACCTGGGCAGGCCTGGCTTTGGGTCGCAAGGACACGAGCAAGGTAGCTCCCTCCGTCCCATTCCTCCGCCTCTGCCTGGCCGGGCTGGGGGCTACCAGACCTCCAGGTGCTGCGAGGACGCCCCTGGAGTCTATTAACCTCCCTCTCGAGGGTGTTAGGAACCTCTGTGCGGTTGAGGACTACCAGGGACGTCCCCAGGACATGGAGTATCAGGCACTGCCCCTAGTCCGAAGGCTATCGGGACCCCTCCGAGCTGAGGTCCAGGGGCAGGGGTGGAAACCCGGGGGATGCCGCGCCGCTGCGGCTCGCCGCGCCTGCCCCCCCGCCCCCCGCCCCCCGGGGGTTTGGGACCACCCCGAGCGCCAGTGCCCCTCGGACGGGTACGGCCACGGGTTGCTCGCCTTCCCCCCAACCCCACCTCACGGCCGTCCCCGGAGGGGACGCTCCGCGGAGC
>VZTX01026996.1:44766-103047 GCA_013400915.1 Pardalotus punctatus | reverse complement strand
CGCCCTGCCCGCTCACCCCTGCCCTGCTCCCGCCGCCGGGGCCGGGGGGAACCCCGGCACGGCCCCGCGCGGGCCCGCCCGCCTCCCACCGCCCCGAGGGGGCTGCGGCTGCGGGGGGTTACGGGTCCCGGCCCCCAGCACCGACTCGCAGAGCACGGACGGGTGTCCCGGGCTGGTGGCCCCCCGCAGGGGCGCGGTCTTGCAGGGGAGATCCCCGCACGGGGCTCGGGGGGCTGCAGTGCTCGCCCCCATCGTTAGGGCAGGGGCTCGGTCCTGGGGGACAGTGAGACCCCCAGCCTGGCGCCCCTCTTAGAAATACGTGAGTGATGATCCGAGCCTTCATTTCACTCAAATTATCTGAAATAATACTAATAAGCAAAAACTCCTGCTGCAGCCCCTCCTTGATGTCCCCAGAGTCCACCAACATACATCCTCTAACAAACTGCAGGGTTAAGAACCCCCATCCTTAACATAAAGGTTCAATGTGGAGTGGTCACCCCACAAAAAAAAAGCCATCCAGAGAAGCTGTGGATCCCAGCAGTTCTCTCACTGCCACTCACAAGCCATGGACACCAACACTTCAATGGACAATAAGGAACAATAAGGCAACTGTGGGAGAGAGTCAAGGCTGTCACATCTTCCGAAGGAACAGCTGCTCGCTCTTCTCCTCACCTTGCATGGCCTTTCTGCTACTTGATAAGATTGTATCTCTCACCTTCAAAGGTCCTAGCCGTCCTTAATTAGATTATGAGTTCACCTCAGTCAGCCATTTTCTACCCCTGTATCCCAGAAGGTTTGATGTTTTTCACCAGGAAAGAAGAAGAACCATGTCCTCCAGGCACTTAGTGGATGCTTTCACACTCCATCTCATCTCACTAGACAAAGCTCAATCCATCCCTGCTCTCACTTTCTCCAGTCCCCCCAGCCGTCTGCAGCTCCTGACAGCCCTGTCAGTGCCCTGTGGCAGCCATGGGCAGCTCTGCAGGCCCCAGGACCCTGTGACAGCCCAACAGGCAGCAACCCCATCAAAGCCGAGGTCTCTGCTAGCTCTGAGCATGGGCCCCTGCTTGCTCATCTGTGGCAGGCCTGGACAACATGTGACGGAGTGAGTTGCCTCCTTCCTGCCTCTTTCCTGCTCTCCTGTCAGCCAGGAGCCCTGTTCCTTTCCTTGCCCTCTGCCTCCTGTTTCCATCAGCCCTCATGACCATTCCCCTGAGGGACAGAGAAGTCCAAACCTCCTGCTTGGTTGCTCCATCAGCTCTTCAGGTATTTATAAGACAGATGTGCACCAGCTCTATTCTGAGATGCTTCCTGTGATTCTACATCCATTCTCATCCCCCGATCTGTCACAGCCAGCTCAGCCTGCTTTTGAGCCCTGATTCCTACTATGTCTGGAGCTTACAGCAGAAAGGAGAGGGGGAGGCTGAGGGCAAAGCACACCTTCTGGTACTTGGTTTAAAACCAGACAGCCTCTCCTTCTGCCACTGCAGCTCTAGGACCTGGAAGAATCCACCTTTCTCCTCTGACACCCACAGCACCCTGCCTTGCACTCTTTGCCAGTCATGGTCGGAGGCCAAGGGCTTACTGGTGACACCTCCAACACTGAATGTAGGCTGCTCAGCCTCACCCTCACTTCCTACTGGAAATCTTACCATCTTCACCAACTGTGTCAGATAGAACACCTCCTGCAACCTCCTTGCCTGCTCCTGCATTCCTCTGCTGGGATCTGCCCCAGTCCTGACCATGCTGCCCTGCAACATCATTGCACAGCCATGCCCAGGTGCTCTTAAACATCACTTGGTTAAACATGCTAAGAAAACTCTCTGGATGCCATGTGTTCATTTGAATGGGCAGATAAGAGGGGGCCTGCAGAGGGACCCCTACCTATGCTGAGATCCATAAGTATCTGTGTCCACAGCACAAGTGCTGAGAGAGAGGGAGATGGGGTTAGGTTGCAGACAGCAGAATGGGACATTTGGCTCTCCCCATGCTGCTTCTCTTGGAGGTGAGAGCTGTGCTGCCGAGTGAGGGCTGTCCATGCTCAGGAGGTAAAGTTTGTTGCTGAATATCTGGGCTCTGAGGAAGGGGAATGAAAAACAAGATCCAGGATGGGATTTTAGAAGGTGGGATATCTGAGGAAATGTGTTTTGGGGTTTGAGGTTTGGCTTTGCATGTGAGTATCACAGACAGAAGCAGGCAGGGATGGATGGGTGTAAAACAGGGGAATACAGAGGAGGGAGAGGGGACCCAAGCAATGTGGACCTTGGGTGCACCCCTTCCTCCACACTGAACAGCTCCTGTCCCATCCCCAGGCACAGTCCTGAGTCTCAGGCTTGCTGTCACTCTGTGGACTGCCCAGGACGATTTAATCAGAGCAGCTCTATTTGCAGACCCAAGAATTGGGCATTGAGGGGATTCCTGTGCTTGGCTTAGACCCTGCTCTACTAGACTCTGATCCCTGCCATGCCATCCCTAGAGGCGTCTCAGATGGAACAGCTGCTGGGTCAGAATTAGGAAGGATTTTTTCCTAGCCATAAGAGTCCCTCCATGGCTTTTCCCTCTGGTGAAGGAAATTCTACAAAGCAGGGACCTGGAGTGGGAACTGGAGCAACCTCTTGCCATGGTCTCCCCTCCAATGCATGCCAGACAAAGACTCCCTCCCCTGCTGTCATCCCAACACACCATCACCGATCACAGACAGAGGGAGGAATTACCTGTCAAAACCAGCTGAAGCTGCTTCCCTCTCTTCCGGAGTCTGGAACCTGCACCTTGGAGGCAGCCAGACATCAGGGACAAGAAGCAGATGCTGGGCTGAGAAAACAGGTAATGTTGCCTCTTCTCCTCCTCCAAGAAGCCTTCTCCAGAGCCAAAACTCTTCCCTGTGCAGAAGCCCGGAGAAATCCACCCTTGCTGCTCACTCCAATTCCTTGAGAAAGGCAGAAAAGCAGCACAAACAAGCTGGAGAAAGACTGCAAAGACCTCTGAGCTGCCAGCTCATCCTCTTCAGCTCTTGCTCCGAGTCACCCTCTCTGCCTTACACACAGCACCAGCCCGGGGTCTCTAGGTTAAAACAAATGTTCTCCCCCATCCCACCCCCTTTGCTTTTCCAATTCCACCCCAGCCCACAACAAACAGCAGCTCGCTGGCCCTACAGCCATGTAACCCAACCCCAGCCATTGTTCCCTTTCCACAAGGTCTATATTTGACTTTGCAGCAGCACCGTAGCTGTGCGTGTGTGTGTGTGTGTGTGCATGTGTGTGCACTCTCTGCACACACACGCTCCGATATTTGTTCAGAGCCTCATTCCCCAGATGCCCGGGATTGCTTAGAAATAGCTTCCATGGGCAGTAGGTGTTTGTGCCTTCAGCAGGGAAGTGGAGGGAGCAAGCAAAAGTGAAGCAGGGAGGGGATGAAAGTCGAAGGTAGAAAACCTCCTGGCTCTTTTTTCTCAATTTGCACTATCTCGATGCTCTGCCACACTGTGGAGCATGGCCAGGCTAGCAGACAACAATGCATGCACTCAGCAGCAGGGCTGGTGGCATGTGTGGGGAGTGATGGAGAAAAGGACAAGCTGTGGTCTTGGTGAGTCTATCCTGTGTTACTCTGCCTCAAGTTTTGCTCTCTGGGGCAAAAGTGCAGTTCAGCCTCCAAAAACTCTTCAAATCTTCCTAGGTCTGGTGGCTGAGACCACCAGAAATGCTGCTAGGGAAGGAAGTACCCAATTCCCTTAGCCTGCTGGCTCTGCAAGGGATGCCTCAGTGAAAGAGAACTGCCCTTGGATTCACCTTCCTATGTTCTAGTACTGCACTAAGAGTAGCCACCCTGGGCTACCCCAAATGTATTTTGTGTTTTCCCAAAGCCTCCAGGAATGCAGCCTGAGTCCAATGTCACTGTCCCTGTGACCCTAGGGTCTCTTGGAACACTGCCAAGCTTGGCATGATCTTCTTTTATTTGCTTCTTTTGTGACCTGCCAGGACACAAGGCAAAATAAGAAAAAAAGTGCAATCAAAATGAATGACAGGGAGGATTACTTTTATCCTAAACACTGATGATCCAGAGAACTCATTGCCACTGGGTAACAAGAAAAGGCATTCATTAAAAAAAACATGACTAGACGTTTCTATAGACAATGAGAATAAATAGGAATGAACTCCAAAGAGCTATAAACCCTCTTGCTCCAGGGCATTGAAGATGAGTTCTAGGCCATGGAATAAGGAGCAGCTTTCCACAAGGGCAGGTTCTTCAGTAATTTTGTGCAGGGCAACCTTCTCCTGAGCCATGCAGACCCAACCATGGGAGATGTAGGATGCTGGGCATGGGTAGGCACAATCTGTAGTTACCCACTGGACAGAGGGGTGGCACAGCATACTTTTACCATAACCGAGGCCAAGGTGGGATAACTGTGTGGATGCTCTGGTGGTGCCTGGGAGATGCCCTGGACAGGTGATTCCTGGGTGTTCAAAGCCAAGTGTGAGCCATCCAAGCCTCTCACCATCAGCTTGCTTCTCCTCCCCTCAGAGCCAGCTTCAGTGAGATCCTCGCCATCAGGGCTGCTGCTTCCTGAGGGGTGGTCTGCACTCCTCACTGGCCTCCAGGCAGCTGCTCTGTTGGGACTAATTAAAATCTGACTGTCTGCTGGACTGCTCCACTAAAACAGATCCTCTGAGTGTGGGAGAATGCATGTGTCATTGTAATGGACTTGAGCTCAGTACCTGACAACCTTCAAACCTGCTGAGAGTAGCAGCAAAAGTAAGCTTAAGTCACACGTTATTTTGAGATACAGATTCCTCAAATCCACCCTCAGTACTTCAATCCCAGACAAGACAAAGCTACCAGGGGAAAAAAAATTTAAAAGAAAGATTAAATACTGGAGGAAGAAGACTTAAAGAGGGGGGAAAAGAGATTGAGGTATATATGGAAGGCAGTTAGAGAAAAGAGGTTTTACCTGTGGCCCCACAGCTCAAAAGGCTGAGTAAACCCCCTTCAAAGAACTCCTGTGAGTTCATGAGAAGGTGTAGGATCTTGTTTTGTCCTGTGATTTCTGGCTTCCCTCTGGGTACATGTACAACAGGGAATGTCAGGGCTCTCCCAGGGGCACCAGCTTCAGGGGGTGTACCCATTCCCCTCACCTGCCTCCTGCTGCCAGGAGGAGATCTGGAAGGACTGGAGTGGGAAGGAGATGCCCGCCAGGCTTTCCCTTTGCTGGCACACACCCCTGGGTGCCTTGAAGCCCATCTCCATTTATGTGGTCTCCCTTTGCCTTTCCAGCTGGCAGATCTAGCAATGAAACCTCTTAATCTCACCAGCAGCATGCAAGCATTTAGCGGGAGACTCTTGAAGCAAATCTTTTGTGCTTCCTCGGTGCTTGACTCTGAGCTTGCTCCTGGGTGTTTACAGAGGATGGCATATCGTGGTTCTTGCAGTGAAACCTGGCAGGAGAGCCTGTTGCAGAGAATTTCAAGGTCACTTTATGAAACTATGGCCTGTACTTAGAAAGACTTGAACCCTGGCTGCAGAGGAGTCCATAATTAGCAGCCCCAGGGGATGTGGACGAGTGTTGGGAGGGAGGCTAATTGTAGACTGACTGTCTCCTTGGCCTTTAGCAGCTCCCATGATGCAGAGAAGCGGTGTGCTCAGCCAAGCACCAAGCGTGTCCTAGGGAAAGGTAATTCCTCCCCGGCCTGCCTGGACCCGTCCCTATAAACAACAAGAGCTGCACAGGGAGAGCAGTGCTGCAGATTTCACAAAAAAAAAAGGTCTCTGTGAGTTGCAGGCACGTGCAAGGCACACAGAAGGGCTCCTTGGGACACAACACACAGCCAAGTGTCTCTCTGTGAAAGAGTCCATGAGTCCCTGCTCTGCCTTAGAGGGCTTGGGGTATCAGCTGCCTCCATCCCCATTTGTGTATCGTGGTGAAGTGCCAACCCCCACATCCCAATGTGTGGTGTCCTCCCCTTGCACATCAGTGAGCGCTGTGCCCAAACCTGGATGAATCCCTATTTGCCTGCACACACCAAGGAGAGCTGGTGTCACACCTAACCCTCCACCACCTCCCCATGTGCTCCAGTGAGACATCCTCCCCCTTTCTCTCCACATACTTATAACTCGGTTCATTTCAAATGCTTTAATAGCGTGACAAGCTAAACAAGTTTTGGTGAAGGGGAAGGGAGGCAAAGCCCCTTGAGTCTTGGTCTGAGGCTGACACGGTGATTCCAGCCTTTGCTTCTCATGAGGATTTGCCTTGCATTGGAGCAGCCATCCTGCCTGTCAGGCACATTCTTTCCCCTCCTTCACCAAGGCAAATCACTGGCACATGAGGGTCCTTCAGCCTCTGCTGCACAGCAGCACTCATGCTGGATTTAGCACCCTTTGGGGTGAAGACTTTACAGTGAGCGTTGGCAGGCCTCCGGTGAAGCTGCTGGGAGAAGAAACTGTGCAGTGCTGGGCCAGCTCCTTCTGTAGGGAGCTGACGTTGAGGAGCAGTGGTATCTGTGGTGTAGGTCCCAGTTGGGAACTGAATTTTTCTGGAAAAATTTCCCTGTGTAAGGTCATAGCCCGATACCTGGTCCCTTGCAAAGCCCTGGAATTGTGCAGACTAAGAGTAGAGGCACCTGTACAGGGCTCAGTGCAAGAGCTGGGATCGTGGCATGGAGCTGGTGGTGAGCAGAGAAATGAGTGGGATGCCACAAACAAATAGTTGAGGTCAGAAAATCCTGATTTCAGCTGCCTGCCCCCAGGAGTGATGCAGGCAGCACAAAGTGAGTGCAAAGGGCACAAATGCACCTCTGCCAGGCTCTGTGCCCTGTGCCACACACTGAAATACTGCACCTGCGCAGGAGGCAAGAGCTCACCGTTGCTGCACAATTTTGTGGCTAGTTAGAAATGGCCAGTAGGGGTCACTGATATATATTTATTTTATTCTATTTTTCTACACACACATTTATAAATCTATAGAAGGCATACATAGGCAGCAATTGTAATGGGCAAGTCTTGATGTGGAGTGTATTCTTCAAGCATACAGGCTGGAGGAAAGTGCCCCTACATATGTCTGAAATACCAATGTGAACTGTACATCATGCTCTGCTCAAACCCCATGATGGCATGAAATCACTGAGCTGTGCCAAGCACTGGGGTGCTGCAACAGTGGATTTTTGTCGTTGTTCCCCAGTTCTGCCTTCGTCTTCCATTTTGTATTGCCAGAGGTGCTTTGAGAGAGATTTAAGAGATTCAGAGATTCAAGCCTTGAGGGCAGGATTTTGTGTCTTCTTGTCTTTCTGTGCAGTGCCCAGCACAACTACATCCCGACCAGGAGAGGTGCTCTTGGGCAGTCCCATAAGACAAACAGCATTTCGGGTTGGGATGGTCAGAACTGTTTCGTTCTTCAGCCACCGATGCTGGGGAATACGTTTGCTTGTGAAAAGACTCCAGTGTTTTTTTGAGTGTTGAATCTCTATCAAACTCAAAATTGAGTCCCAGCCCTCACTCTTATGTAGTGGGATGGACTGAAATATACACGTGGGTAGGGTATGTTGTTAGCAACAGTTTTATTGGCGGGTTGGTTGTATTTGTCTGGTAGGTGTATGCTCCAGGCATACTGGCAGAATGTGTTTGGCTGTCCAATTCGGCATCCACAGACTTGTTTGACTGTCCCAGGCTGGCAGTGGTTCACTGATCTTATTGTTCCTGAAATGCTGTTTGTTTTGGGTGCTGAGCTCCTCTTGTATTGGCATACCCCAGAGTGAAAACTCTGCTCAAAATAAGTCTCAGGTTTTTTGGTTTTGGTGGGCTCAGCCCATCAGTTGAAACCTCTGAGGGTTTCCCAGCTGATGTCTACAGGGGAATCCTCTGTGCAACGAGTTAGAGAAGTAGCAGAGCAGGCAAGTGTTTCCTAAGAGTCCCTTCAGCACTGCAGCATCCAAGTTGAAGAAAATATCACTTCATGCAACTCTCAGGTAGGTGACAGCCTCCAAGTCAGTCACCAAAGGGTCATCCAGCATCCGCCATCTTTCCCACTTGACCAGGTTTGATGGAAAACTTGAGAGGACCAAGCCTGCACTGCCTTCTTCTGGCAGGGAGAGATTATTTCTGGCATCTCCTTTTTCACTAGCCAAGACCATAGGCACTTCAGAGGGATTTGTCCCTCCACAGGGTGGCACCTGCCCCTCCAGGGGTTCCTTTTATTCAGTTACAAGGGTCTATATAAAGTGCTGCCAGCTGGAAAGTATTTTGAAGAGATTCCTCCCTGCTCTTCACTAAGGGTCATAAATTCAGCTGGTATTTGAGAGAATCTCAAATGTACTTCCAGGACTGTTTGCTGGGGGCTTTACATCCGCCAGAGGCCCCTTAAAATAAAAGGATTATTGGGAGTCAAGTGTTAGATTACCTGGTGCTTGTTAATTGAACTTCAGAGGCTTTAGCGAGCAACTGGCTCTAGCAGGGAGCAGCACTTTGGTATTAATGGTGTTATATAAATGAATATAATGTAACCTAACGTCATGCTTCCGCATCATGTCACATCTTTGGGCTCAGGGCAATGGTGAGTCCAGCTCACAAGCATACAGGATATGGGGAAAGGCATGGTGAATGTATGTGGAGAGGAAGAAGGATTGGAATCAAGGCCGTTGGGATCTGAGGAAAGAGTGTTTTTTGGTGCTCAGAGCAGGTGACTGGTACTCAGCCAGCCCAAGTCGAGTTCCTGTCTCTCTTTGGCAGTCTGACCTTGAGATCTGAGTTTGAGAAGAGTTTAATGGAAACAGTAAGTGACGAGGCCATGCAAAAATCAGGCTCTCTCCTTCCTGCAGGGCTTATTTCACCTAGACTTGCAAGAAGCTTGAAGATCCTACTCTGACAAGTCACTAAAAGAAAGCAAAGTACTCTAATCATTGCTGCCATTAGTGCTCACCCACGGAAACCTGAACAGACCACAACTGTGAAGGCTCCAAGGCAGCAAGGCCCGGTGGAAATGAGAAACCTCATCAGCTATGAAAATTTCATCAGCTGGCGCTGTGGAAGCAAGAATCTGGAAGTGCAGAGCAGATGGGCAGCCTGGATTCTTGCAGCCATTGTCCTTCTGCTTGTTATCTGACTCCGGCACAGGGAGGATTTGGAGAATTTATGGGGGCACAAGTACCGAAAGCTTTCTTGAAATATCCCTGGCTGACGCGTGGTGTGGTGCAGACAGCACTTGTTGGGTGCACAGCAGACATTTTTGCGCAATATTCCCAAGGTCACGGAAGCAGGGTCCTGCTGAGCACCTGTCTTTTATTGTGTAAGACAGGAGACCATTTGGGCAGAGTTTGCAACACTTTGAGCCTGACACTACCTGAATGTAAATCTGACGGCTTTGTAAATGCAGTAGTACATTGAAGAACAACATGTAAATTCTATCCGGACTTTTCTGAAGTGGGCAAATTTCCTCTGAACTAGGCTCCATTATTTACTATGTGAATCGTCAATTCATGACACATTTGTGAAAGAAAGTATAACAGGAAATGGAAGCAGAGGGTGAGTAAGTCTATGCACAGGGCATGAGAAGCAATGGAAAAAGTACCTGTCTGAGCTCACAGTAGAATAAACAGGGTGATTTGGTTAGAAATTAAAATGTATTGACTTTTCAAAGACCGAAGACTAGAACAACACAGTGGAAGATTTTGCAAATGAATACCAAAGCACATTCCCAAATTGTTTCAGGGTTTGACTAGCTTTTGACTGGTACACGCTGTCCTCAGCCCCTCTCCTTTAAGAAGCAGGCAGTTGTCCTTGGGGGGTGTCGTGTGGATTTCTCCATTTACTACTCTCCCCTTCTCCCTCCCTCTCTACCTGGTCCCACGGTTGAGTTTGTATTTCCCTAGTGACAGGCTGGGATACACCCCAGGCTGTAGGGTTATTTCTCAGGACATGGAGCACGTAGAAGGGGCAGAAGTTGGTCCCGGACCCTGACACTGGCAGCTCCCGTCCCGCTGCCCGCTAGGGTGTTCCCGGGTCCCAGGGCACGTGGGAAGGCGCAGGCACCGATCCCGGGCCCGGGCACTGACACGGGCAGCTCCCGTTCCCCGCCCCTCACGCTGCGGGGACCGCCCGGCCCCGCCCCGCCCCGCCCCCCCGCGCGTGCCGCCCGATGACGCAGCCGCGCCGCGACGTGGGGATTCCGCCGGATTACCCGGCGTGCCCCGCGGCAAAATGGCGGCCTGAGGCGAGAGCGCGGGGCTGGGGCCGGGCGGAGGCAAAGTTTGGGGCGGGCCCGAGGCGGGGCCGAACCGGGGCCGAACCGGCCGCAAAGTCACTGGGACCCCTGGTGGAGCCGAGCCCGACCGGGTCAGAACCGGGCTGGGGCTCCGGGGGCGGGGAGCGGGGAACGCGACCGGCTGGGGACCGAGCCCCGGGCGGGGTCCCCTACGCCCCCGGGCCTCTCCGGCCTTCCCGGGCGGGCTTTGGGGACGCCCAGCGAGGGGGGTGGGTCTTCTGCTCACGTGTGTGGCGAGGAATTGTAGAGTTTCCCGAGGACAGCGGGTCCGGGCGGGTCGCACCGTGGGCAGGGAGGGTCAGCCAGGTGGAGCGGGGGCCGCGTGCGGGAGGGCGACGAGGCTACAGCCCCGGCGAAGGGACGGTCCCCGTGGGGAGGGGTGGTGGTGCTACTGCTTCAGCCATCAGGGGATTACGGTGCTTTCCCTCCCGGGGAGAGACCTGTGTCAGGGAGCAGCGCAGGCAGGGAATCGGCAGGCAGAACCCTTTCCACGCAGGGTTTAGCCGTTTCTGAGTGATGGAGAGTTAGGTAGTGTGATGGAGAGTTAGGTGGTGTGGGGGATGAGAAAGCAGTATCTGTGCATGGAGGGTTGCTGGAGTAGGAGCTGCAAAGTGGAACAAGCCTGGTCTAGCATGTGTGTTAAAGAACCCGAGTATAACTGGCAGAGGCAGGGTTGGAAGGGAAGAATCACTCCTCTGGTGTCATACTGGGCAGGGTTAATGGGAAATTCTCTACCAACCTGGACATCCTCTCTAGTGCAAGAGGTACTTCTCTCTGTAGAACTAGTGGGCAGACTCTGGGAACATGGGGACACTTTAAGGGAAAGTAGGTGAATGGGAAATACTGAATTGCGTCTGGCTCTGAGCTTGAGCACTCTGCATAGAGCAAAGTAAAAGATTGAGTGCTAATACACAGATTTTTAGATATGCAGGAAGTTGCATTCGTAGGCGTCAGGGTGTGTAAATGGTACACAAATCTGGCAAGGCTGAGAATGACCTAGATGTGAGACATGCCAGGTGGATCGTGTCCACTGAAAAGAATCATCCATCACATGTAGATAGTTCTGTGCCAGTGAAGGCTTTTCAGAGCTATGCATCTCTGTTTTACAGATTCAGAGAAGGAACTGGGATAAAGGGCCTACATAAAATGAAGCAATGAATCCTTACTGAAGCATCAGACAGCAGGTAAGAAAGCCAGGAACGAGCAGATGCTGAGTCAGACTGTGGTCTTTTGGTACCACTACTCTAATTTTTTGAGAATATGTGAACCACATATTCTGTGGAAAACTGTCCCTCTCTGTGGTGTTCTCTGCATCATAGTAGGTCTGTGTTGCCAGAATTGAGAGGCTGTGGGTGTCAGTGAAATGGGAGTGACCCTGAGAAATTCAGCAAGAGCTTCTAGGAAGAAAAGTTCCATTAAAGATGTAAGTCAGTGCTGTTGACATGCCATCCGGGGAAGCAGCCTTAAATGTGCTCGATCAGTGTCAAAGTAGCCATGCTGTCTGTATAATTCATAAGCAGTCTGCCCAGCCATAACCCAGATGAAATCCAGTCTGCTGATCCTGCTCTTGGAATAATTGCAATGTCAAAGTTAGGTGATTCTAGTGATCCTCTGTTCTATCAGTATATTTGTTCCACCACATTGTTTTTTCCACATGAATTTGAACTGTTCCTGTGATGGGTGGTGCAAATTTTTTCTTTCTGTCCTCTCTTGAACTCACTGTTGAGATCCAGTTTAGAGGAGCAGTTGTTTGGTACCCAGCATCTGGTCTTTTGATTGTACACTGTCAGATCACGTTTAGAAAAACTCCTTTCTCTCTTCTTCATTTCTTGGTGAATCGCATCAGAAAGCACCTAAATCCCAGCAGGGCTTTCCGTACAGTGTGATTGAACTTTAGGGTGTTAAATCAGCATTTAAGCTACCAGGTCTTAGCTGTGCTATCAGGAGGGGTTTTTTATTCCTTCCCAAGCACCCAGTGCTCTTGAAATCCTGTGAATGCATTTCAGCAGGGCCAGTGGAGTTCCAAAGTGCGGCCCATGGCTATCTTCATCTTTAATATTAACAAGGCATTGGGTCAGGAGGGGATGAGTTACTTGCCAAGACCTGTTGTCTCTTCACTCTCCAAACCAGCTTTCTGAACTGAAGATGACCTTGTGTGCTTTTCCACTCTGTTTCAAGTTGTTTGTTGGCTGCTGCTACGTCACTTGCTTTGCAGCCAACAAACCCTCAACTCTTATCATTGCCATCCACTCTAAATACAATTGTGGTGTAGCTTGTCAGGGAGATAGACTAAAGCCTTGAAAGAGGTGTAGTCTTTTGCAAGTCTGCCTGCTGTTCGTCCCAGAGCAGAACAAATCAAGTCAGATGGGATGAATGATTTTTGATTGGCATGCTGGTCTGAATGGTACCAGAGCTGGTAGTTGATTTCATGCTTGTGAGTCTTGGAGGCTGATGGTTTTTCTGAAGGTGAGCTCCCTAACACGTTAGAATGTCTGCTATGTTTTACAGAGAATCCACTGAAAACTGGATTCTGAGATTTCCAGGTATAACCACATCTACAACATAGACCCAAGAAACAGTTCTGGATGTTAGGTCCTGCTGAATTAACTGTGTTGTGTATTTGTTAGCAAGGGCCTCACTTCTCTAGCACAGAGTGACAACAGTAAATTAGTGGTGGCTGGTAACTCTCTGCCTTTTGTGTTGCTGGGAGACGTGTAACATGTAGAGCATGTACAACATGTAGAGCATGTACAATATGTACAACATCACATCCATGTGATACAGATTGAGGGTGGGATTCCTCTGCTAATAAATGAGGATCTGGCTTGACATCTTTGTGATTCATCTCTGATCTTTTGACTGGGGTTGTCAGGAATCTAGAATTGTCATAATAAAGCAGATTTTCTTGACTATTTGACTTGATTAATGCTTTGAGAGTAAATTTGAGGTTCTGAAGCTGAGTGTATTTATCTCCTTGCTTGAAGGCTTTGGTTGGGAAGATACCTCCTTTTTGTATGACACCCTGAGCTTCAGAGAGAGTGAGTGCTTGTTGACATTCATGCCAGCTGTGTGTATTTCGAATCACTAGTAACTGGGTAAATATGATCCTCTCTGAAATTAATTTTATGCAGGACTGCAAAGGAACTATGTGTGTAACCTATGCAAACAGGCCTAATGCCTTAAGGCATGAAATCATCCATCCTGTTTCCCTGCCAGTTCCTCTACCAGAAGGCTTTTCCTTAGATCTAGATTGGCTGAGTCTGTAACTGTGCTAGGAAGAATGTTACTTTTTAAAGTTGAAATACCTTTACAGCTGGTTAGAGGGGAAGGACGATGCTGTGGTCAGATGCCTAATTTCTGCCACAGATTTATTGTCAGATCATTACTGTTTCTCACTCTTTGTTCTTTGGTTGGAAAATATGATTAACACCTGTCTTACTGGGGATTTGAGGATGAACCCATATGTGTCTATATGCTTGGATACTGTGGTGTGAAATGCTTTAGTAAAGCTTGGTGGAGGAGAGATGAAAATTATATTTCCAGCTATAACTTCAAAATTAAGCAGACGCCTGTGTGATCCATTGTCCTGTGTATTCTATAGCATGGTGAAATTGCTATGGAGTGCAAGTCAGGCCCTGTCTTGTTCAAGGCAAGTGGGCACTCTGAGACCTCACTGTTTTTGCCTTCCGAGGAGCTATTTGCTTGTTTTGCTCACATGTTTAACCTTGCCTGAATCTTTTTGACCTTAAGGACAATTTTCTGGTTTTTGCTGTATTTTTTGTTCCATATTCAGAAACTGTTCTCTTCACTGTCCATGTATGGTTTTATTCCAAATATGCTCTGACAAAGAGGGCCAAAAGCAGCAGCTTGCAGGATGTTTCGTAGTTGGAATGACATGAACCACCCTCTCCAGAGTGTCCTCCTGGGAGCTGTGCTTAGAACGGAAATGGCACGGAAGACCATGTAGGAGTGTGAAAATAGCTTTGCAATGGTTGGAATGCAGTATAAGCATCACTTGGGTGGGCTCAGTTTTCCTCTGCTTTTCAACAATGCTGGGTGCCAAGCCTGAGGAAGACTGTTGTGCAGGGGTGAAGGAGCTGGAATGTATTCTTCAGTTGAGTTGAATGCAATTCAGTGAAACTGATAGGCATCAAACTCAATAATGATTTTAAAGTATTTTCACATGATGTCTAATCTGTGGAAATTCACTACCACATAATAGCACTGAGGCTAAGAGCTGAGCGGGATTCAGAAAAGATCAAGCACTTAGGAATGGAAATGTTCAGACTTGCTTTAGCTAAAGAACTTGTTTTAGAAGGTGTATTTTTCAGACATAATCCAATCTCTTAACCAGTAAAGGTTTGAAGAAAGGGCAGTGTGTTCCATAATTGTCCACTGAGGCTTCTTGCTCCATCTACTAAACCACCTTAATGTATTGGCCTGTGTCAGTGGCAAGGCATTGAATCACTTATGTGCTATGTTAGGTTGCTCGTTGACCTTGCTTTTTGTGGTAACTGCTTTAGGGAAAAAAAACCCAAACAAATCACTAACCAAAGAACAAATCCACAAAGCACTGCAGCTGGCCTGCTTAGTCCTGGTAGTTGAGGGTTTTAAGCTGGTGAAGAGCAGGGTCTGTGGAAAGATAGTACGGTTTGTAGGGGAGGACTGTCTTACTGATGAACGTGGAGATGTGTAGCTATTGTCTTTTTGTTCTGAGTGGTCAGGCAAAGCACTTGGTGCTTCTTTCCTTTGCTTGTAAGAGGGAAAAGAATATGTGGAGTTTGGCCTCTCCACATTGCAGTCTTGTTGTGGACTTTAGACTGTAAGGTATCGGAAAGGCAGGGCTTTAAAGCTGTTCAAGTGAGTTCTGGTATGTTGTAGCTTGAGCTTCAATGTACAAAAGTCTGTGAAGATGTAGTCTGTGTCCTGTGCTCATGTCCAATCTGTTAAGGATCAGGAGAATCATCAGTGCTGCAAGTAGGTATAAATTCCATTTGATGCATAGGCTAATAAAAGTAAGTGGCAGTGGCATGAGTGTATGAAAAGCTATGTGTTTGTAATGTTTGCTTACATGCAAGGGGAACTGAAGGAAAGAGTGTGTGTGTGTATTTTCAGAGACAGAAGCAGGATATGTAAACCTCAAAATTCCTATATGGACCCTCTGGGCTTTTCTCAGAACAGCATGTTCTTTAGGGCCCAATTTAACCCTTGTGTGGCAGGAATAACAGCTGTGAATAAAGGGTTACTGAGTTTCATAGGAGTTTTGTGTTGCTGATAAAGTGAAATGGGTCAGGATTGGAAAATAAGTTTTCCTGCAAGGGTTAGACTGTATTTTAGGCAGAGAGTATCAGGCCAGCTGCTGGTGACAATTCAAATTTTTCATTTCTTTAGGGTCAGCAAATTCAGAACTGTAAGTCCCACTGTGACTTCTATGCCTTTGATTGAGTTCTGTATTTGTATTTTAGCTCTTCAACAAAGCTGGCCTTGACAATATTGTAGGAGTCATAACTGGATTTTCTTACTCTTGTGTTTAAAGTCTCAGCTGTCCAGCTGCATCAATGTAACACTCATGTACAAATGGTTCTGAAATCAAAAGGGACAGATGAGGTAGTCTCTCTAACTATTGAGGAATTACACATAGGCTCATAAAAAGCCGTAGGCAAGTTTTACTTTGTAGCATTTGTTTCAAAAGAATATAAGTTATTTTCCCAAGATAATAATTAGATAATCGTGGCTGTAAGGTTTTTGACCATTATTTTGGCATATGCTGCTCAGAGTAACTGGTTTTAGACCAGCGTATGTCTCGCTTCACAAGCTCTCTGCAATTCCCAAAGATGCCTTGCTGCTGTGTCTCCTAAATCAGATTTCTTCCTGCAGCTTTAGTGTTCATTAGTGACGACTGCTGCTGCCCAATGGGAAGGTTAAAAATATTCTAGGGAGATGAATTGAAATCTGGTGTCTCTCACATAACTGAATAGTGATTGCAGTTAATTCTACCGTTCTGGGTTTTTTTCCCTGGTGTATTTTTATTTATAATTTATTCATTATTGAGAACTCTTCTACCTTCCCTTATCCATGGGAGATCCATACCCAGTGTATTGTATGAAAAGCGTTTCAAATGGGGAAAAAGAAAATAATGGAAAATGATAGTTTTTGTGCTTAAAGTTGTCTTAAGTAACCTTTCTTTAGAATGGGCTTCAAGCTTACATCCTACCTTTAAGTGCATTTATTTTTCTAAGTAGGAAGTGTCTTATGCACTAAAGTATGCAAAATATCTTTATTTCCCTTTTAGAATTTAATTTCTAAGCATTGCTTACGCTACATTTATGTGAATACTGGAAAATGAAAACTTTGCTCAGAAGGGTTTTCTCAGGTAACTGTATTTTGCTAGAGGTACATTCTGTTATTAGATGTCTGTGTAGGCACTCAATCCAATTTCTTCTAGGACTAATATGGAGTGTCATTTTTGGCAAACATCTCATACCAGTTTGGTTTGATTCCTGAAAGCAAATCACCCTTGCTGGGCTGCAGAATTTTGGTAGATTCTACTTATAAGTGTATCCATTTTTCCATGATTAGGTGATGCTTTTGCAAACAGGTCCCCAGATATATGTGAAATGGCTAAAACAGAATTCAGTGTCGTCAAGGCCCCAGCCGAATGGGGCTTTATTCCTGTGCAGCTCCAGAGATGATTTACTGCCTGACTGACAACTTGCAACATAAACATTAGTCCAAGCATGATCTTGTCCCAAAACCCCGCCTACGCAGGGAGCCAGGAGTCTTCCTGCCACGCGCCATAAATCGTTTACGGTTTGCTCATGCCTGTACATTTGAAAAGCAGCTGTGTAGTGGGGATTAGCAGTTTGCAGAAGGCCCGTGCGGGGCTAAATTAGGGTCTCTTGCTCTGGTGGTGAATACCGGTATCAGAATATCAGGAGTGCTTCTCCGCAGTGGAAGGCAATTTACTCTGGGAATGGGGGGTGGGTGCAGGGTATCTGTGAGGGGACAACAGCCAGGAGAGAGTGTTGGATAGCAGTTCTCCAATTTGAGCTCTGATGCCTGATTGATAGCTGCCCAGCACTGTGTGGGATTGAACAAGTCATTGTTAGTTCTGTGGGTTTAAAATTTTATTTATATATTTATTATTTCTATGTATCTTACACATATATATATATAGATACAAAATGTAAGCCTACCTTTTCCGTCTCCTAGGAGCTGAAGGATGATAGAGTTTTTGAGTCTTTTTTTACAATGTGAAAAGTGGTTTCCCTTTTGCTAGCCCACAGTAGCAGAATCAAATTATATGCAAGGCCATTTGGGGCTTCACAACTAATTTTAAGCTTTTATAAGAAGTTTTACTGTGCCACTTGGATTTATTACAGTTTTGCAACTTCAACTCCCAAAGTAACACTATTTTTATGCTGGCTGAGATAATTTAAATTACCTCCTGGAGCTTCTAATGACTAACTTGTCTTTATGGTGAAAGCTCCCATTTATCCAAACCCTGAAAGCACAATCTGTTTGGTAATGTACCTCTAAATGTATTGATGCTTTACATCAATGGTGAGTACATCAGAGCCTAAATTCAATTGATGCCTTCGAGTCTTTCTGTAATAAAGAGAATATACAGATTCTGCCATGCAGATGGGACTAGACAGGACAGTTCAGATATCTCCTTTATGCTGGCTGAAAGACCAGCTGCTGAGTAAAGCAAATACAAGTAGATAATTTTCAGATGGGTTGGTTTATCATTAACAAATCCTTTCTTGGGTGGGTTGGGTAAGAATCCATGAGGAATGTGTCAGCGAGATATCCAACCCCTCTAGATGCATCAACTGAACATGAGTGCTTCCAGATTGTACCAGATTGTACTGGGCCATGGGCAAAGCCAGTGGGCTCTGGGTAAAGCAGGTGATTTGCTTCCAAAATTACACAATTAGGACACTTCTTACTATGTTGTTGAAGCTGCTGCATGGGCTTCTCTCTCAAGTAAGACCATTTTCCTGGAGCTTTCCACTTTGCACTCTTCTGTTGTAGGTTTGGGGAGGGTAGCTGGAAGGGCTCATCCTAAGCTTACTTTAGTCTCAGAGTTTCCTCCATTTTTCTTACAACTTTTGGTGAAAGGCTGTATAGTCTGTTTGGTTCTTTCTGCTCTGCTGAGATGGAGGCCAGATAGCACCAAATATATTTGTGGCTGTTTGTGTGGGCATTTTGAATTTTGGAAGGCACTTTGCTAATGAGTTGTAGGTCACTTCATGTCAGATTGGCTGAGTTTCCATCGAGCTGGTTCTTTGTTGCGGCATTGCGTACTGACTTTGTGTATTTGGGGATCCCTATTACCTATCTCAGATGGAGAAGGCTTTCCTCCTGTGTGCTACCTCCTCTCTCCCCACAAGAAAAGAATCGTCACCTGGAGAGCTATTAACCTCCAGATTGAATTAGATGTTTTCCTGTTACTTAGGACTTCTCAGATGTATAGAGAAGTTAGGGGCGTGGATATGTGATCATATTTTGAGCTTTCCCTCCTTCTCCTTGTTTTTGATACTGAAGTTGGAATACACCCTTCCCTTTTCCTTGGAACTGGTGTGAAGGAATAGCTGTCACCCAGAGCAAAGCTCAATCCTCTTGCCTCGAGGCCCTGCCTCTCCAGGTTAGGACTTTGCCTGACTTCCACAGGCAGCAGTTTGTTTGTGAGCTTATGTTACCTGAATATTGCAGGGTAGGTCTGAGGGGTGCTACGGTTCAGGGCGGTAGAAGTCTCAACTCAGCCAGGATAGGGGAGGGAAGGAATACAGTTAGCAGTACAGTTAACTCTTCCCCCCACCACACACCCTCCTTTCTTCCCTGTTTCCTCACCTGCCCAGCTGTGTAGTAGGTTAGCAGTACGTGTCTGTTCTTATTCTTATGAAAGTAGACTTTGTTCTCTGAAGACTGCTAATCATGCCCCATGGGGGTGTAATCAGTTATAAGGTATTTAATGCAGTGCAGGCGGGAACAGGCTGCCTGGCCGGGCTGGCAGATTGCAACACTACAATTATAAAGGGCCCCTTTCCCCCACTCACCCGCCCACCGGTGGCAGGATGAGGGTACCTTGAAACAGTATTAAGTCTATGAAAAGTAAAGATGTAGTGGGGGAAGGGAGAGGAGAGGCTGAAGAGGCAGCTCCTATTCTGGGAAACAGGCAGACCTACATTCTGCGAGAGCTGCAGCCATTGCAGGTTGCACTTTTGAGATTTGTGGAGTTTGGGTGCCGTCACCATTGAAGTAAATTGCATGGGGATGGCCCTTGGCAGTGTGTAGAACGTCAGGGGCTTCTGTCCTGTCTGAAATGGGTTTTCTTGTGGTGGCTGGGGTTGGAGAGGTATGGAGTGGTTAGCAGGGGAGAAGCCCGTTCTCCTGCATACAGTGATTTAGACACCTAATCTGTTTGGGTGCTTTTGTAAATCCTGCCAGGCTTCTATTTATATCTTTGGATATAAATCTATTGGTAAATTTGGCCTTTCATGCCTCATTCTTCCAAGTACTGGAGCTACTGCAGCTTACTGAAGGGAACAGGTAGCCTGAGGCTTTGAATTTCAAGGGGCATGAGAAAGTCTGCTGGACCACATCTGGTCTGTTCTTGTTACTTAATATCAGATCATTTCCCTCTGTGAGGGCCTTGAAATGCACATGTGGGGTATGGAGCATCTGGGCCACAAGCCTTATAAATCATCCCTGCTCCGGCAGCTTGCTAGATGCATTGGTATGTTTCTGGAGCTTATGGCTACATTGACCTTTCCCCTTTCAGGTCCCGCAGAGGTTACAGTGGTTCAACCCGTAATGGGTTCGTTGTGAATTTCCTGACACTGTTTTGTGTCTGTTACATTCAAGTGAGATACATTGTTGCTGCAGTGCTCCTGAGAGTGTTGACTTTCCTGTTCAGCACTCAGAGGGCACTGGCTGTTATGTCTCAGATTTGGCCCTTAAGACTGGGCCAACGACTTTTAAGGTTTTTAGGAGTGGGTTGTTTTTTAATTATGTTGCACAGAGTAAGTGCAGATTCACAGTGTGGGGAGTTCGCAATATAGACTTGAGAATTCTGCTGACAGTTTCACATCTGAGGCATCCTATCCTTTTCCGTTCAAAGTAACTTTGTATTTGAGAATGTAAATTCTTTGGAAAGCTTTGGGATTTGTAGGAGTGTTGCTTGAAGGAGGAATAATGTTTTTTCTGACTAGAGCATAGAGCCTGTTTGCAACTCAAAAATGATGAGATTCTGAGACAAGAGGTTACGTGATGTCTTGGGTATTTGTACATTAAATTTTTCTTCTCTTGATCACTGAAATGATCCAGAGTGCTGTAGTGGAAGAATGATGTACAGTGAAGGTCAGATCTGTGCGTGTGGGTAGTGGAGACGAGCATCTACAGAAGGATTTTGGGGTAATGAGGAAGTGCCTGTATCCCAGAGAAGCTACTTGACTTAAGGGAGAATGGTTTCCTGGCGATAGAAAAGGACCTGGATCCTTTCAAGCACCCCTGTTGCCCGAAGTCAGCTTCTTATTCAGCTCTGTCCCCTCAGCTCAACAAGTTTCAGTGTTATATTTGCCCCTTGTCTTATAGGAAAAGCCAGGGAAATTCCCTTCCCAGGCTACAGCACAGAGCTGTTCCTGCCCTGGACTGTGGCTATTTCCCAGCCCGGATGGCAGCTCTTCTCCCTGTGGCTTGCATGCCCAATTAAGAACTCTCCTGCCTTGCTCTGTTTCTCTTGTCCCAATGGGCTCAAGAAATTGCCTGGAGAACTTGACTGTCATGCAAATGAATGTGGGGCTGAAGCTGTTGTTGGGGTCCTCACAGTGGCCATGCAGGCATGTGTGGGGAGGGAGCATGGTGGTTGTCAGCAGGGAGGGTGTGTGGGCTTGCTACTTGTTTTCCTTCTCTGCTTGGTGAGGAATGCAATGTGTTTGCCTTCCTTGGCCTGTGGTTGCAGCCGCATTCCTGCAGTGGGAGTCAGCACGGCGGCGGGCGGCGTGCTGTTCATGCCCCGTAGCTACATGCTTTCAGCTCCACATCAAAGGTGTGTTTAGTGTGTAGCTTGTGCCATTCCTGGCCACACCTGGTGGCCTGCAGGCATGCAGGAGGTGGAGCCTGGCTGTGTTTGCAGATGGCATTCAGGGTTCAGACTTCTTGCTTGTGGAAAGGCTGGAGCTGAGTCCTTGCTAAACAACCCCAGGAATGCACCGGGAGAGCTGAGCAGCACAGTCACTCCAGGGGCATGTCCTAGCAGCAATGTTTCCTTTATAGCTGCAGCAAAATAACTCATGCCTGCTCTTCCAAAGGAACTGTCTGTTTGCTTGGGTGTGTTGTACGGTTTAATTTACACCGATAAGGACGATTAAGGTTGGCTTGTCCCCCCTGCAGCCTGTGTGCTCTTGGCAATCAGTAGATGATTGAGTGGTTCGTGCCATCCAGCTCTGCTCAGTACAAACTGTGCACAAGATATCTGCCTGGAGATGGAATGGCTCCCGGATGGAATGGCTCCGGGATTTAACCCCGGCAGGAGTGCTTCCCCCCCTCCCTGAGTGCAGTCAGTGGGTAAATGTTCCATTCCAAATTCTTCTGGAAAATCTTTCTTTTTCTAGCTAGTACCCCGAGAGCTGAGGACAGGAAGCTTGCTGAAGGATGGCAGATCAGGATGTAGCTATGTTATTTTGGGATCCTTGACATGATATCTGTGAGAAATGGTCTCTAGTTTTCCATGCCCCCATCATGCAATCCATCCTTGTCCTCTTTATAGTAGTCTTTCATTTGACTGGCGCAGGGAGGCATAATCCCGTTTGGTAGTGTCAGTATGGGCAGCCCATAGGCAAGGCTTGTGGAAGTAACAGCAGACCGTCTTCTGTGTTCTGGGTAAGCCTTGGGCTGTTCATTACCCAGTTTGCTTGGATCTTTTGCAGCTTCCCTTTTGGTGATTTCTAGTAGCCTGAAATTCTGTGACCTGCCAGTCATTTCCATATTAGTCTTCTGCTGAAGACCTCCCTAGTGCCATCCTTAGTAGCGGGAAAGAATTGGCGCTCAGAAGTTCTCTGGCTTTATAGCACAGTTTTTGCTTCTTAGCTGTTGTTACACTCTCCATGTGAGTCACTACAGAGCTACTGTTACCACAGACAGGTCCAAGCCACCCCCTCTCCAGAAGGTTGTATTACTTTTCAAAGCAGGATCCCAGTGATAGGTGATTAAGGGAATGTTACTTGTTCCAAGACTCTTACCATTGTGAAACTGTTGGAAATTATTCACACTGGGCTCTCTTCTCTTATGATTTCATGTAAACTGTGCATTTTATTTCAAACTAGTTTATTTCAAACTGACTTCATACCTGACTGTTAGGGCTTGGATGCTGAGAAAGTGTGTTGCCTGAATCTTCATTTTCCTTCCCCTCTTCTGCAGTGACAGACTGGACAATATGCCCTGCTGCAACAGGAGGTACAGCAAAATATAAGTAAGTCTAAATGGATTGTGTGTCAGGTTACTGATAGAACAGTTAAGTGTGTATAATCATTGTCATCACCGGGTGTTTCAGCTCTGTCATGTGATATGGGCTACAGCTTCAAAGATGGAGGTCTTGTTTAGGATTACATACTGCTTCTGCTGACACTTTCCACTTGCCAGGAAAGGAGTGAGGGAATAAGAATGAAATGCACGTGACATTGGCCAAGGAGGAAATAGGGCTGATTCTTGGCCTTTTTCAATTTTGTCAGTGAGTTTTAATATTTCGTGGAGAGAAAGTCACTAACTCCTTGTTTTGGCTTCCCCGCTGGCCTTCAAGGCTGTAGGAATTCAGACCTCTGTGTCCTGTATCCAGTCCCAACCACTTCTGCTCGGGCTAATGTTTCTCTGTCTAGAGCTGTAACCCTCCCAAGTAGCTAGATCTCCCCCTGGTGGAAGAGAGCAGAAGGCGCGGCTACGGCTGGAGGGTAAAATTGGAAATTGGTCTGATCCTGGGGCACCTTGGGACAGCAGCAGATGTGGTGTTTGTCCAGTTGAGACATTCCTTAGTCCAGAGTCACCGACTCAGTAGAGCCGAGCTCATGCGTGCAGCTGCATGAAACTGAAGGCGTGAGTGAACAGCCTGCTGTTGGTACTGAACAAACACCTTATCTTTGCAACATCTGCCTAGCTATATGCTAGCGTTCCTCCATGGTCTTTGCCCTCAGATCAGCAGTGAACTACCAGCTCTTTGGATTGTTGCCTGACACTTGACAAAATAATAAGGTACCCGGACTGTGGTGGCTTGCTTTCTTTAAGATATCTGTGGTTGATTAGCCCTCAGTTAGAGCCCTTTTGAGGATAGGTGACTTCACTTGTAACTCAACTACCTCTCATTCCCTGCTTGCTCTCTTGAAGAGCTGCATAGAGTTAACTTACAGGGGGATCTACAGGAAGGAGTGCTATGTAGGGGAAGAGCTTGTCTGTGTAGCGTTACTAAAAAGGAGTGGTTTTGCTTAACCTTAGAATAATTAATGGATTTACAATATCCCAAAGGACGGCAGTGGTAAAGGCATTTCAGTTTTACAAGAGCAATGCCAAGCAGGGGATGTGAAATAGTCTGGAGACTCTGCCCTTGTGGTAAAACTCAAACGCTGGGCCTTCACTGCAATCGCCCCTGGAGACAATTGATGCTCATAATTAACTGCAGCACTGGTCCTAGCAATGATGACAGATGTGGAAGGAGAGCTCTGACTCATCTGCCATGAAGAGAGGCTGTGTCTGAGGGAAGAGCTGAAGCAACCCAGCTTGGTCACAAGTGGGGCATCAGTGGTTATCCCACTCCAAGAGAGGAAGGTGAACATAGGGGGTACAATACAACATGTACAGAAGGACAAGCAGTGCAGGCCATGACTGCTGGTGACTGGCAGCCTCCTTGTGCAGGGCAGGGGGTGGAGGTGTGGGTCCCCTCTGCTGCGGCTGGGATCCTGCGGTTAAAAGGACTGACGGGAGCCCCGGGGAACCGGGTGAGAGGAGCCATAGTCAGTTGCGTGCTTTACACAGGTCATCAGTGAAAGATGGATGGGTAGATCTGTTTGTTTTTCCTAAGCTGGATTAAGCCATGTTATATTTCTGTGGCTGAGCTCTCAGAATAAAATCTCTCAGTAGTTCAGTGGTGCTGAAGACTAAGAGAATCATTAAAAAAAAAAAATATCCCAAACCAAACAAATGATGCAAACTGAGGTAGATTAACTACAGGGTCACGCCACAAAAAAAAAGAGAGAAGTTGCTCCAGGGTTACATACTGCTTCAGGAACCACGCTGCCCTATTGTTTACCGAGTTGAGAAAAGTTTTGTGCCAGTTCCTGCCCCTGGCTTGGGCTCAGAATCTGCTAGGCCAAAAGCATGTTTTCGAAAGCTGTCTTCTTGTCTGCCTTTGTGGCCTGTTGAGATGACTATTGCCAGTGTGTACAGGAGTGGATGCTCTAACACACTGCATTGTGCCTGGGTGCAGAGGCTGAGTGGAAGTCAATGAGGAATATGTGATGTAGTCTCCAAAGTAGGCAATGGCTGTGACATGAGTTAAGTGGGAGATGTCTGTGCCTGGTAGGAATCCTGCTTTGCAAAAGAGTTGGTAGCAACAGCACTTGTAACCTCTGGGAAGGGAAAGGGGAGGACATAATCAGCTTTGGGAAAAGGCTGGGATGACCCCCTTTCTCTTTCATCCCTTTGGCCAGATAGTTTTATTCCTCAAACACCGCTTTGCTTCTCTCAGTGCTGCACTGCTTTTCCCTGCCTGCTTACAGCAAGTTATTGCTCCTTGTAGGTAATGCAAGCTTTGGGCAGCTTGGTTGAAGAATGCCCCGCTGCTATCCTCACACAACACTGGTGTCTCTTAATTTTACTTCATTATGCTGACCGCTGTGTGTACTCAGTGCTGTAGAGATCATAAAATATTTCTGTGCTAGATCTTCTCTGATGAATAGCACACAGGATGTCTCAAGTTTCCATGGCAATGCTTCTGAATGTGCTTCTGTCACCAAAGAAAGAGGGACTTCTAGTTGATTAAGATTTGAGGGTTTTGTCAGAGAAAGGGGATGGTGGCGAAACTGCTTGTTAGTTATTTGCCTGCCTTTGGATGTGCCTCTGACTGTTATATGATCTGGAGAAAGAGGAAGCTGGCATTTGGCTAATGGCAGAGACGGCCTGTGTCGTGCAAACTACAGCTGGACCCCTGGACATGCTTAACTGTTCAGCTACAGATTCAGCTGCACAATCACCCAACAGTTAAGCCTGTACCATTCTCTGCCTGTCATATCTGACCATCTGCTAGGGAAAAGCTAATTAAACCAAAACGATTCTTGCTGGGATTAAATCCCAGCAATAGAAAAAATTGAGTATAGTACAAATATTGTTCTTATACGACGAGATCAGGGTTGCTGCTTTATTTGTTCTTACAAAGAATTGCAGGCTATTTAACTCAGTTGCTGTCAGGTAGATGTTTAGCTTGTGCATACTTTCCTTCCTCTTTTCTATCCCAGATAACTCTTGTTTTAGGTGCAAGAAATAAGACTGTCTTGCAGAATTTTTGTGCAGTTCCTTTCTTATGACAACTAAGTGTTTTTCTTTAACATGCGACTTAATGCAAAACCAGTGCACAAAGGTGTTTTTTTGTCTTAGTGCCTCAATTTCTCTGTTTATGGAATGGAAATTGTTCCTACCTTCTTCCTTGCACGTATTTATGGTGAGAATAATTCATAGAGTTGGTGTGGAGCCACATAACTCTATGGTTGCACCAGTGTGAATCTGAGACTTAAGACCAAACAGTTTATTGCAAAAATATGCCAGCAGCCCTTTGAGAGTTGAAGTTTAAATCTTATAAAATGGAAAATGTGGAAGTGTGGTTCCCTTAGCAATTGAAGTCTTGTGTACCTACAATCTTTGATGCCATGTGATCTGGGCTTCAAAACAGCTCTTTCAAAAAAAAAAAAAGGAAGGAAGAACTTACAGCTCAGATTGATTTCAGGGCTGCTGTGGGTACTCAAGTGACATCTCACCACTTTATTCAGAGTTGTGGCAAAATTTAGTTTCTGAAGGCCAATGAGGGATTTAGTTGTCTGCAAGGGGCTCTGAGAGGATTCTTGATATTGTCTTTATGTGCTGAACTTGGAAGTCTTGTGCTGAAGAGGAAATTAGTTCTGCATATTGTAGCTCAGAGGCAGCAGTAGAAAGTGGCCCTGAGGAGAGAGAAATAGTTGCGTTGCTGGTACAGATGTAACACTGGTAAACTCAAAGAGACCCAATTGAAAAAGCAGGTAGAGATTAAGAGTGCCAAGAGAATGAAGATATATTTAATCTTAATATTCAGGAGGAAGAGTTTGAATAGTTTTGAATGAAGAATGCAAAGAACACCACTAATTTTAAAATTGTTGAAATATAATTTTGACCAATATGTTTCCTGCAGAAATGCTCAGTTGGAACTGAGCAGATGAGAGATGATTTTAGAGTGTGGGTTTGTAGCATGTTAGATCTGTGTCCTAGGACTTGGTTTGTGTATGTGCTTACCCCACAGTTAACAGGAGAACATATTTTGGTAGAAAAGGGTCAGTAGTAAGACTGTGCCTGGGGGCAGTTAGATAACATGCTCTAACTCCACACTCCAGTTTGCTCAGATAAACTGTTGGTGAGCCATACCCTTAGGAATGAGCAAGTGGGGAACATGTCTTCCCAGAACTGCTCCAGGTATATTGGACATCAGCAAGCAAAAGCTGTGTGGGTGTATGGAAAACTGTGTACAGTGCAAGTATTGGTGATCACCCTTTCCATCTTGCTTGGGAAAGTAAAGAAAATGTTAAGCTGTGCTGGTCTGAGCATTGTTAGGATGTTTATTTGGCATAGGATTAATAAAACTTTCAAGACATATAAATGTCAATACCTTTAGTAACTTAATGTACCTTGTGTAGTGTAGTTAGCTTATTTTGATTCTGAGAGAGGCCACACTGTTGTGGGTTTGGTTTTTTTGGCAGAAAAAACCCAAACCAAACACAAAACCCAGCAAAACCTTCTTTAGAGAGAAAAGTGCAAAAAAGGGTTAACTTCAATGTCGGTAAGGATTTTGCCATTGCAGGGAAGTTGCACTGATTTAACTTAATCAGATTAGAGACAGCTGTGATTATATTAGTGCAGCATTCCTGTATAGGCATCCTTAATTTAGTTTGTGTCTTGTATCTATCTATTTAACTTAAGTTGTTTCAATGTAAAGTGCTCTTAAACTGAATAAAGAACATTTGCCCAGGAGCGCTATACTGCTTTATATTATTTTCTAAGTCAATTTAATTTAGTACAGTGTATATGTAGACAAGACCTTGGGGAAAAAGCTGATCCTTTTTATTACTTGCTGAACAGTCTGTCATGTTTGACTGCAGCCATGTGATCGTGGAATGAAAGAGCCTGTTGTGGTGCATGTTGATGGAGGAAGGGCGAGCTGATCATTGTGAGCCTTTGTACAACTTGGTCATTCTTAGCCATAGTATTCAGTTAAAGTAGGTTGATCCTCCTTGTAAATGAGGCTTTTTCCTGTCTAGAACAGATGTGAGACCCCTGTAATGTTATTTTAAGTTTCCTTATCAGCCTACCAATAGAAGTGTCTGCAGACATGGTTAGTGTCCGGTTTAGGCAGCAAAAGCAACATCTTAAAACCTGTCACACATGTTTAATGTTTTTAAAAAGTCAGATGGCTGAGCAGGTTTGAGCTGGATTTTGCTACTTTTCTACATCATAGCTTGAAATAAATGTCACCCAATTTTGATGTTGTTTCCTTCCTGGTCTGTGTCTCCCAACAGTATGTGCCACCTGCTATATATGGTGACTTACACAGATACAGAACTTACGGTGAAAGAATAAGTAAGTACTGCAGATGTCAGTTCTCTTTCTGGTTGAAAAGGATAAATCTAGTCAATACATCTTGTTTTCTGCTTGGTGGTAAAGGCTCTGTGGGAACAAAACTGGCACGTGAATGAATCTGCAAGAATGGTTGTAGTGATAACATTTCAGAATAAAGCTGACTGCTGTAAACAGCTGTTCTATTTTTTGAAATTTGTTTTTGTCAGCACCTGCAAGCATTAGGGCTGGACTTAGCGCCTCCTCAGCATTGCAGATGATCTGTAGGCAGGTCACTGTAGCAACTTGTCCATCTGCCCTCTGTAAATAATGCAAATAATGTGCTCTGTTCCATTGTCGCACTGTGTAGATACTGCATTGTGTGTTAGCCATCTGTGCATCACTGAGACTCTCGGACAGAGGGAATGTTTTGGAGAGTGGATTGTGGCAAGTATATGGTTGAATGCTCCAGCAATGGAGCATTTTATAGCATTACTGTATCTGCTAGAGGGACAACTTAGTGGTGTTCAACCCCTGGCACTGATGAGTTGGAGACTGCAGTTTGCCCAGAAGTTCTGAAGCAAAGCTTGAAACAAGAGGACTGCTGATATTAATTGCTGGGGATTGTGTGAGACTTAGGGAATAGTTACAGGGGCTGAGAGTCTGCCTCTCAGTGGCTGAAAAATTTAAACTGTTTCTACTTTGTCCTAGTTAAATGCCTTTTGATTTTATACTCTAGGAAAGTAATGTATGATTCTACCCCTCTTTTTCTCCTCCTACACAGCACAGGATATAACAGAGGTCTGGGAAGGGAATTCCTGCATGTTGTTTTTCTACAGAAATCTCCCTCTTTCACTTCACTTTAAATGTTTGCTTGTTGTAGCAATTTCCTTGCTTGTATTTGAGAAGGTTTAAGGCGATGACTCCCAAATTTCCCTCCTGTGACCTATCAGCTTTTTCGAGGTACATCTTGTTAGAGTATCAAGATTTGCTTTTTCTAGCTGGGTCCAGACATTTACAGAAACTTTTTAGTGTTCTCCTAATCTCTGTAAGTTTTTATCTAATGTTCTGGTATTTCTTTCAATTTCTGAGCTATGTACTCCAAAAGTCTTCCCATGGGTGATCTTAAAAGAACAGGTAAGAAGATAGTGAGGAAGGACATGGAATCCAGGGCACAAAGACGAAGAGACTCTGAAAGTTTGTAGTCTAAACTACCTTGTGAGAGTTGGAAGGATCACTGAACAAACAAAAGAGATCAAGCTAACAGGATCACTGAACAAACTAAACATGTTTCTGGTGTGTCAGCAGTTCTGAATGAGAAGCTGTCATTAGCCCTTGATGCAGCTGTCCATGCTAAAGGTAACTTGGTAAACGACCTTTTGCTGAGCTGGTTCTTGTGCAATTTCAGGTGTAGCCATTAAAGGTGGTTCTATGCTTTATATGCATTAAAAAGCTGGTGTTCATTTCCTGGTCAGAATCTCCCCTGGGTATTTTTATTCTCCATTAACATTCCTTCTGGGCATTGAATTCTGGTCCTTTGCTTCCTGTCCTGTTCCTGTTCAGATGTTAATCAGCTGTTGCATTCTATTCCAGTTATGTGTTAGTGATGCAAGTGTTCCTTGGTCAATGTTGACCAGTCCTGGCTTTTATAAAAGAATTAGGGAAGCTAAGCTACTCTTAACACAGCAGAGAATAGATAATAAAATGCATACTTAAGGGTGTGGAGTGCAACTGAATTAGGGGGACTGAGATCTTTGTATTGTGGAAGGGGAGAACAGGACTGTAAGAAAAGTGTGATTCTGATAATTTTAAAGATAATTCTGCACGGTGCAGTGGGTATGACTGATACATGATATGTCCTGTGGTATTTCTATTCTACAAGAACTATGTATGACTGGAGTCCAGGGATTTCGTTTTCTTTGGAAATATGTTAGGTGTTAAGTAGGGCTTGTTACATGGACTGTTGTTCAGCAGCTAGCCTGATCCCTTTTTCTTGATAGCTCTTGGAATTGTTCCCATACAGAGAACAGAGGTTTCTGCCTAACAGTCAAGGTTAATTGGTATGAAAAAGCAGGAATGAGCAATAATCCTCCTGAAACTCAGTTTTAATCCAAGAGTCACTATAATGCTATTACTCAGATCTGAATCGTGAGCATTAATGTACAAGGAGAACTGAGATGTGAGTCTGCACTTGGAGCTGTCATCCTTTTATTTTAAAATGAACTTCAACATAGCCAGCAGCAAAATGAATTTGAACATTCTTTTGAGATGCCTTCTCTGAATGAAAAGATCTCTCTCATTAAATGTTAAAGGGCCCTTTAATAACCTTGCAGTCCTTTTCAATTGTACTTGGCACCAGCAGTCTATAGGTGCTGCTTTTAATTTCACACAGCTTGTTTTTCTGTCCTGGCCAGACATTGCTTGGTGCAGTTATTGCATCATCCATCTCACTGGTTAGTTGTCTTGGTCTGGCTTACTGCAGCAGCTTCTCAGGGGGTGTGCCTTGAGACTTTTGAAAGCCAAGGTTTCCTCTATCCATAAGCACAGGAAGGCAACTGGACAAGACTCTTTTGCTTGCTTTTCATGAAGCTAGTGAGGAGATACTGATGCCTCCTAAAGTAGGATGTGCCAATGTCCTGTATTGAATATGAGTGCAGAATATAGATTGGCTCACAGAGAGTGAAAATTTCAGGTTAACTGTGGTGATCAGTTTTGTGTCACAGGACATTTGGTTTTCTTACTTGTCTGTATTGTACTTGCAAGTTTTTGGAGTGTGCTGACTCTGATGGGCACAAAAAAATCTTCCTGTAGTGTTGCATTAGAAACAAATGTGACTGTGATTGTGTTATGGAATGCATTTTTTTGGTAATACAAGTTTATCTTTCTGAATAAAAAGCAACATTAAAGCTGGAAAGGTGATACAGTACCTGAAATAAGAAACTTTATCAGCATCATAATCACTGTATTTCTCTTGAGGAAGGGAGAGTGCTGACCCTCAGCACTGTAAGAAGACTGTTTATTAGGTCAGAAAAGGCAACACAAGAGAAGGTGTGATGATGAGGAAAACCCTGCAAGTCCTCTGCCTCTTTGCAGGGGATGTTTGGCAGCTGCAACGACAAGCAGGCAGAAGTTGTGTGCATCCTAGAACCAAAGTTAAGTGTTGGCTGCCTTGGGCCTCAAGGGACTTGCCAAATAGAAGGAAGACACTAGGTGCCTACCTATGTTACCTTTTTTTTTTCTTTTCTTTCCCTTTTTGTCCAAAACATTCCTTTTTGAACCTTCTTTTCTCTGCTAGGGACCTCTTTCTTGTTACTGAAGATAAAACAATGCTCATGGGTGGTGGTGTGGTTTTGTATGCATGCCAAGTGGCTGTTCATTCTGTACAGGGCCCACAGAACTATCTTAAGCAATTCCGTGCTAGATGACATCTGTTTCTGGTGTGTGGTAAAGGTTTTGCCTTTCTCAGATCACACAGAGAACAAAGCTACCCTGCAGTGGATTTTAACTGAGGGATGCTCTCTGGTAAAACCAACTAGAGTCAAGTTTGTGTGCTGCCTGTGCAGCTGCACTCTGTTACTGTGTCGTGGTTAATCCCAGCTGGCAATCAAGTACCACACAGCCGCTTGGTCGCTCTCCCCTCGGCTTCCACTGGGATGGGGAGGAGAACTGGAAAAAAGTGAAACTTGTGGTTTGAGATTAGAGCAGTTTAATAATTGAAGTAAAGTAAAATGGAATAATTGTAATGGAGAGAGGGAAAGAGGAATAAAACCCAAGAAAGACAAGTGATGCACAGTGCAGTTGGTCACAACCTGCTGACCAAGGCCCGGCCTGTCCCTGAGCAGCGATTGGCTCTTCCCAGCAACTCCCTGCAGTTTATGTACTGAGCATGATGCCATTAGGTATGGAATATTCCTTTGGTTAGTTTGGGTCTGCTGTCCCTGATTATGTTCCCTCTGAACTTGGTCAGCTGTCCTGACTATGATACTGGTCAGCTGTCCTGACTATGATACTTCTCAGCTTCTTGTGTTCCTCATCACTGGCATGAGAAACTGAAAAGTCCTTGAGTTAGAGTAAGCACTGCATAGTAACAACTAAACCATCAGTGTTACCAACATAATTTTCATCCCAAATCCAAACCACAGCTCTGTACCAGCTACCAGAAAGAAAATTAACACTGTCCCAGCTGCAAACAGGACATGCTGTCCCTGTGAAGAAAGAGTTTGTGTGTGTTTTGTCTTTGTGAGGGGGTGAAGGGATCCCCAGTTTTTGCATGAACAAAGCAAATTTTTAGGTTTGCACTGCAGTCTTCTGACCCTTTGTGTGTTTGTGTGTGTCTGCCTGGAAGACACGTGTGACTATTGCTTATGCTGATCAGTGTGAGCCTTGTGGCCCTCAATAAGCCATTGCAGTGAAGCTGTAATTGTCAGTGAGCTTAGAAATCAGACTGGAACAGCAGTGGGTAATAGCTAGAAGGCAGTAGAATTGGCCCTACTGCAGGTGATAGACTGCTAGGAAGAGGACTGTAAATGTTAAGAAACATTACTGGTGAAAGGTGGAAAGGATGGATAAAAGGAACTGGGAGGTTAACTTCCCTCTTATATTACAGTGCTAATTAGAATAGGCTGGAAAGCTGCCTCCTGCTCTAGCTCCAGGCTAGAATTGAGCTTCTTCAGGGTAGTCTTAATGTGGACTTGACAGCAAGCTCCTTCAGAGAGAGGCTTGCAAATAGTGTGATGAGCAGAATTAATGCCTTCTGTTTCTGGATATTACCTATATCCATTTCTGCTTTGGAGCACAAGGTCCATCTGTTCTGCAGAGAGTATCTGCTCCTCTCTGAACAGAGGGGTGGTGAATTGAACGACCTCGGGATTCTCATTCTGTGGTAGCAAGAGATGCTCAGGTATTGTAGATGAGGAGGCTTTTGCTGTGCTATTCGGTGCAGGGATATCTGCAAAACAAAATCAGGTTGGTGTGGCAGAGTGGTTAGAGCAGAATGATGGAGACTGGATTCTTGATATTGGACAAGAATGCAGGTGGGGAACCAGGGACCCCTGGAGCCATGTAGAAAAAACAGCTATCTTTCTGAGGTCAGTTACTGATCTGCACAGGCATCCTGCTTGGTGGAGAGGTGGTTAAAAGGCCTTTCCTTTCTGGGATACAGTAAAGACATGGAGCTTTTACAATGGAGGAACCTGACATTAGATGATAATCTGATGGAACAGCAGTTTGCTGTTGACTTGTGCCCTGGCACCTGGCTGTGGGTTGATCTGAGCATGCCTGGTTGTTTCCATGTTTTGTGCTGGTAGGTGATTGACACCAAGTTTCCTTTCTCATGTTTCAGGAGCTGTTAGCCAGATGCTGCTGAATGCTAACAGGGGAAAGCTGATTCGGAGACAAACGACCAGAAATGTTTGGACACGTCGTCACTTTGGATCTGTAAGTCCTTGTTTGAGGGAAAGTTGCCTGGCAGCCCTATGAGTTTTTGAGTATCCATGGAAATTCTCAGATCATGAGGGTAGATTTCAAATCCTAGTATCTTTTCCAGATAAGTGGGGATGAGATGGCGGGTAGCATAGTTGCTGCCTCTAGGGTAGGAAGCAGGAGAGTTCTGTTTGAGCCTGAGGAACTGTGTGCTGAGAGACAAGGAGGCCTTTGGCATGTTCATTCTGAGCACAGCTGCAGTGGAAACATGTGTGCACCCATGGGTGCAGCTGTTCCTGGAAGCTTCTGTCTGTCTGCCATGTCGCTGGTGGTTATGCCTTGATGCTGAACCAGCTCCTGCTGGGAGTTGATGGAAAAGCAGATTCAAACTATGTTTGCCTAGTCCTTTCTGGAGGTGCATGTTCTCCCTCTTTCTCCCCTCATACTTTACAGTTTGCTCCACAGAGCAGTTACACTGTTGTGAAGCTGTTTTTCCCTGTGCTAGTTGAGACCCGACTATAGCAGTACAGCAAGGAAAGGGGCCAGACAACTTGTTGGGGCAGGGCCAGTACTGGGGCACCTCTTCAATTTGTTTTGGCAAAGTTTGATTTTGCGTGGTCCTGATTGCCTGCTTGTTCCATTCACCTTCAATCTAACTCTTCCTGTGTGTGTATAACTGCTCCACACCCTGCACTCCTGTCCCGCCTCCCAGGACTTCATGCCACTGACAAAGGAAAAGTAGCTCAGCAGCAGCAGTACTTCAGGGAAAGGAGGGCTTTACTGAAGTCTCTTTCTTGCCAGTGGCAGAGTGGTGGCCACAAAGCTACTCTCTTACAGCTGACTACCAGGTTAACCCAATTCTCTTCTTGTAGTGATGGGTACCTGTTGTGGTTTGATTTCAGCCGGCAACTAAGCACCACACAGCTGATGGCTCACTTCTCCCCCTTCAGTGGAATGAGGATACATATGGGAAAAAAGTGAAATTTTGTTGGTTGATATACAGACAGTTTAATGGGACAGAAAATGAAGGGATAATAATAAAAGAATTAGAATGTACAAAACAAGGGATGCACAGTGCAATTGCTCACCACCTGCTGACCAATGCCCAATTAATTCCCAAGCAGTGGCCACTGGCCAGCTTTCCCCCTAGTTTATATACTGACCATGATGCCATATGCTATGGAATATCCCTTTGGACAGTGGGGGTCAGCTGTCCTGGCTGTGTCCCCTCTCAGCTTCTCATGCTCCCCAGCCTACTCACTGTAGGGTGAGAAGCTGAAAAATCTTTGTCTTAGTGTAAACACTGCTTAGCAACATCTAAAACATCAGTGTGTTACATTATTCTCATCCTAAATCCAAAGCACAGCACTTACTAGCTACTAGGAGGAGAATTAACTCTATCCCAGACAAAACCAGTACAGTACCCGAGGCTTTGATCAGAGGGGAAGGTTGTTCTTGAACCTGTTTTGTGTCCCTGGTTGACAGGATATGCTGCCTGTTAGCAGCAAGGCAGAGTATGATATGCTGCTTGATGGAAGTCTGAGAGTAGCTTGCCTTCCTCCCTTGTGGAGGTGTGGGTTATCACAGCTCTAGGCACAAGTGTTTTGGCTCCAACAAGAGCCTGATAATTGCCAGCTCATTTGGGGGTGAAAAGCACCGATTTGAAAGGATGAGTGAGGTAATTGTTAGCGTCACCAACCTTCTGTACTGAAAGCTTCACAGTTAGCATCCCTCTACAGTGGCAGGGAAGATTAGCTGGGAGGGTCCCATTTTAAAGGAGGTTTGTTTAGGCCTTTCTGGAACCAATGTTCCTTTGAAGCCATTGCTTCATGAATTTTGAGTTTGTGTGGTTCCAGTTGCCTGAGTGCCTTGAACATTCCTGGCCTTTCCGGCTCTTGCTAGTCTGTGTGGCCATCTACTCTTAAGTTTGTTTTCTTTACTTTCGGAAGATCTGATATGGGTTGAGGCGGGTACCTGCAATGAGGTGGCAATCCCAGTTGTCCTTGGTTATAAATATTCCCTATGCATTACATATTTATGGGATGAGGTTTCAAGTTGGCTGTTTTGGTGGATGCTAAGCTATTTGTTTCTCTTCTTCAGGTCATCTGAGTGAGTGTCCCAGCTTCATGAGGCTTCAAATTTGAGCCCAGGCTGGTAAGTGCTCAAGTCCTTATGAGCTAGAGAAATGATTGGGATTTCAGCTGGGGATATCTTCATGCACATATCCTGTCCTTAGCCTGGCAGAAATTGACAGAAGAGTCCCCTACACCACCTGTTTGATTGTGGGCCATTTACAAACCTGCTTCTGGTCAGGTTTTCACATGTCTCTTTGAAAAAAGAGATGTGTCTTCCCAGCAAGTCAGACCTATTTGTTTTGCTTAGGGATGCAGTCAAATGTGTATTCAGTATTATGGATGTAATTCTTCTAAAGTATTAGAGATTTCTTCATCTACTTGAGTCTTTTTAGGAGAAGGGGCCTTGTGGGAATGACTGCAGCAAGGGGAAGTTCCCAGCATTCTGATGGGGGAGATTTACAGGGTAGTCCTAGGAAGTTCATGTTTGTGGAAAGGTGTGAGAAACTTTTGTGAGCTTGTGTTTATAGCAGAGTGAAGGACAGTTTGCAAATGTACCTGTGAAGTGTAAAAAGCCTGTTATGTCTTGGGCCACTCGGTGCTTGGTGCAGACCCCTCCCACTTGCCAGTTCTCTCAAGAGGCTCAGTCTGGCTGTCAAGAAGAGGCAGCTAGATGAGAGTGGATAAGAATTGGAGAGAATTCCTGGGGCTCCATTTAGACTCTTACCATGTAAAACGCCACTGTCCAACAACAAAGTAAGTGAAGTCTGCTGGGTCACGAGCCCAGTGGTAGCTGTTGACTGCAGGTGTGTAAATGTGTGGCCCTGCTTGTAGATGTGGGGAAAGAGCATGATCTGAGTGGACACAGGTCCTTTACTTTGAAGTGCTGCAGGTCAGGTGCTGAGGATTGCAGAGATGCTAGGCTTGATCAGTGTAAGGGTCCTGCAAGGGCAAGGGGGATGAGAACTTATTCCAAATATAGGGCAACTGTGAATGAGGCATATGTTGTCACTGAGAGAAGTCCAGTATTGGGCTCTGCCATGCCTGCTTGATATCTCTGAGACTTCTTGTCTTGTGTACAACAGGGTGGTTGACATTCTGGCTGCATGCACAGAAGTCTTCCTGCCCTCCACTGCAGACCTAAAGATGGAAAGGAAGGTGTTTCTTCCATGTGTGCAAGATAGCTGCTTTTCTTCTATCCTATTTTTTGCTCTTGTACTGCTCCTGCAGCAGGAAGAATCCCAGCATGGCTAGGGTGAAGGAACTAATCTTTCCACTAGTGGTACTGCTGCATGTCTGTTGTGCACTTACTCACTCTAAGGGAGGTGAGGCACTGGAACAGAGACTCTTCATCCCTGGAGAGGTTCAAGGCCAGGCTGAATGGGACTCTGAGCAACCTGGTCTAGTGGAAGGTGTCCCTGCCCATGGCAGGGGGGTTGGAATGAGATGATTTTTAAGGTCTCTTCCAACCCAAACCATTCTATGATTCTGTGTTGCCAAATCTGGCCTTATATACCAATATCAGTGACATTGCTCCCTAACTTGATGCAACCCATGATTTGGGCTTTGTCTTTTCTGCCAGAGTAATGAGTTCTCCTTTTGACAAGTCTCCCATGGTCTGCTGCACTGGTGTCCCAGTGTAAGCCAAAAAGTTCTGGGTTCTTTAATGGCTGAAGTCTCCTCCCACATAGTCCCTGCTGACAGTGACAGGACATGATCAATAACTCCTGCTCCAGCTGTCACTGCTGTCTGTAAGGCTTGCAGTTTCCATATTGAAAAAGGCCTTTCCTAAAGAGCCTAATCAATATGCTGCTGTGAGGTCTGTTCTCATTTGCTATATATAATCTGGACACACACAACTACGTGAGTGAGTGCGTGTAGAGGGGGGAGAGGATGTGCCAGCCCTCTGCTCTCACTGGCTGGGAGAAGGACACAGCTACCTCTTACTTTGCTCCCTCTCCGGCAGCTGCTGCTCAAGGCTTGTGTCTACATCCTTTCCCTGCTCTATTAGCACTCTGCATGGGGACCTGCGCTGGGACTCCGGGGGAGCCGAATTCCTGCTGGGTCACTTCTAGGGTTCGATGGAGCAGCCGTGACTCTCTCCTCTGTGCACTTTCTGCTGTTGGTAGGTAACCCACTTTTGGAGCCACGCAGGTGGGAGGATGTCGAGCACAGCTCCGTCAAAGAAGCCTTACCGCAAGGCGCCCCCGCAGCACCGTGAAATTCGACATGAGGTACCCATCATTCGTGACGACCAGGATGGAGTGATCTTGGCTGAGCAGAGTCAGGTAACAACTTGCCGGGTGACAAAGGGCTTAACACCATTGCACCAGCAAACAGGGTTTAGTTACACCGAGGCAGGCCAGCTCAAGCAGGCAGAGGGGTTTGAGGTTTGCAACTTGAACTTCTCCTCATCGTGGTCCCTGGAGTCCAGCAGTGAGAAGGAAGTGGCAGGGTGCAGAGCAGAGTTGAACATCAAGAGCCAGACTGTCTTGCCAGCACTTCCACGTGGTGGGAAGATGGGGCAGCGAAGTGGGAAGCGGTGCCCAAACCGCAGTCGTGGGCACCGCAGCAAATTTGTGAGCCGTAGCATGGAGACAGTTCTGGTGTCTGGAGATGAAAGACACCATCCCACTTGCTCTTTCAAGAGCAGAAGCCTGGAACGCTCACTTATATTTAAAGAGCCTCCTGAAGTCCTGACACCGAGGAAGTTTCGTGTCTCCTCTACACACCTGCCTCTCAAAGGGATCCTGAAGCAGACCAACATGACAGGCTCATGCCCTGAGAGCTTATGCAAGTCCCGCTCAGTAGAGACACTTTGCCATGGCCGTGGCTCACGCAAATACAGTGATCCTCAGCTCTGCCTCAGCCCTAGGGAGAAGCGCTCCCTGGAGCACAGCAGCAGCAGGGCCGCTGACTCTGTCAAGCGCAGGGAGAAGATCACACAGGAAAAACTGCAATTCTCCAAATTCCTGGATGAGATTACCCAGCGGGTGCTGAGTCCCAGCCGCTTGCGCTCACTGGGAGAGACCAGGGGAGCAGAACAGGACCAGAACTCTCCCCTTTTCCCCAGAAGCTCCGTGCCAGAAGGCCAAGGGGAAGGTCGCCTGAAAGGGGTCAAAACCAAGCATGCAACTGAAAGATCCCCCTGCCCAAGCAGAAGAAAAGCAGAAAAGAAAAGTGAGGGGCTGGGAATGGCTTCGGGCCAGAGAAAGTATGCTGAGGAAACTGAGAGAGTTTCCAGACTAAGAAAGAAACCTGTCCTTGGGAGGAAGGACAGTAAGGGAAAACTCCTTTCCTTGGAGAGAAGGGTAGTAGATCTGTGTCAGTATGAGCTGCAGCAGCTGGCAGACCTGGGGCTGGCAGGGACATCCTCTGGGCAGCAGCATTCACTGTCTTCATGGAAAAGCAGTGCAGAGGGCAGAAGGGATGAAAGCAGTCCCTGTTCACAGCTATTACAGCCACACCATCAGTGTGCTAAGCTTGGGCAGAAGCGTGCAGTGGAGCCGAACTACCCAGAGAAAGGATCCTGCTCCACTCCAACATGCTGGAGTCGGGAGGAGGGGCCTACCCCCTCTAGATCCTCCCCTTCCTTCAACCTGGCACTAAACAAGGTAGGTGCCAGGGTCACTGGTTTGCAGGCAGGGCTCTCACAAAGGCCAAACCCTACCTGGATCTCATCTAGTCTGTAATGCCAGGGTGGTGAGTGAGAGCAGGCCCCCAAGACCTCATATTGTGGGTGCTTAATCACCAGAAGCTGCTCTCTTGTGGGTGCCACTCATGGCTGTGCTACAGGTTGGGTGTATCTTCCTGGGAATAACCAGCTTCCCTTTGGCCCCAGGAGTTAAGGAAGGTAGAAACTGGTGCTGTTCTCCCCACTGCAGGCTTCCCAGGTGTTTGCTGGTTGGACACCCTTCAGGCTGCAGGGTAGTAGGTGTGTGCAGGGGGCAGGCAGCTCTGTTGTCAGGAGGTGCCGGGATGTTCTGGTGTTTTGTGTGTGCCCTCTGCCTGGCTGTCTCAGGGTATGGATCTTTGTATGATGGCTGTTTCAAGTCCTTGAAGCTTTCTACTCTTTTCTCTTGCCTGCTTTGAGGTAATGCCATTACCTTGTATTAATAAGAATCACATTATCCCCTTTGCCTGGTCACTATCATCTGCTGTTTGTGGAGTTGTGGGGGCAGGGGAGGCAGTTGCTAGATAATTCTGTATGAATTAACTGATTGCCATGTGGAGTTGGGAAGTAAGAAAAGAATGGATTGATGCTTTGCCTTTAGGAACAGGAGGGTATATGCAGATGGTAAAGGCCATTCTTTTAAAGTGTGAATTAATGAAGGAAGCAGCCTTGTGATGTCTTAAGGCCAGAACTGGGGTGGTGCACCTTCTGGAATTGTTAGCAGCTCAACAGCCTCGTCCTCAGCTGTCTGACATGGTATTTCAGCCCAGAGCTGACTGTGACACTTAAAGGACTGTCTAAAGTGTCGGCAGCACATGAGTTTGTGAATTGCTGTTGGTATCAAGCACCAAAAATAATCCATGGGCAATTTGGACTTGGTGAGAATGGTCAGAGGCTTGGGCTTTCACAGAAAATACGGTTGCTTCTAGTGCTAATTAAATATCTCCCAGCCATCCTGGCAGGCAGCAGCCATCTCATGGGTTAGCACAGAGAGCGCAAAGAAAGTGAAGAAAGTGAAAATAGCTGAGCTGTGTCCTCTTGTCACTGCTCTGTGTCTCCTTGTTCTGCGGGGCCCTGCTCCAGCCATCTCTGGGGATCTTGCCCATAGCATTTTCTTTTACAGGCCTTTCTGACCTTTGGTGTTTCTTCTGCTGTCCTGGAATAGTTACAGTGGCTGGTTTCAGGTCTGTAGAAATAAACCTTTTTCACAGCAAAATCCGGGTGGTAAAATTGGTAGACACATTTTTCAGCTCCCAAATGATTCTCTCTCATGCTTTTTGTGGGGCTTCAGGGGCCCCGCAAGTGATTGCTGTGGTGACAATTGAATCCTGTATGCTGGCCTGTGAGATTCCTGCTGCCCACCAGCTATGGATGTGGAGGAAGCTGAAACACCAGCTAAGGTGGTGATGTTACAAGAGATGCTGGTATTGCACCATGGGAGGGTAAAGTTGCCTAACCTGTGTGATGGTTTCTAGTCCAGCCCTTCTACCCTGAACCAGAACACACAGTCTCTTTTGGTATCAGACAGCTGAGCAGTGTGTACAGATCCTTGTAGCTCTAAGCTTGCCTTGTATGACCTGTCAGAGCAGGGGAGGAAGAGTCACAGCTAGGGTCTAGCAACCAAGACTGCCTTTTAGGACAGTGTGAGAGACCAACTCCTCCTCTAAAAGAATCTCACAGCTGTTTTCTTCCCTGTGCAGGAGCCCTTGACGGATGCAGAAAGGATGAAGTAAGTGTCCTGCTCCCCTTTTATGCCTGTCATACTGGAACTGCATGGGTGCTGATTCCTCACATCCTGCCTGTGCCACCTGCACAGCAAAACTGACTGGCCCTGCAGGCTCCTCTCAGATCTTCAGTCTTCTTGGAACCGTATGGGCAGAGCTTTGGTCTGTGCCTTGCCAACCTCTGCCTTGCATGTCCCTCCTGCTGGAGGAGGAGGGAACATAGACCCCCAGTGCAGGTGCAGGCAGAGGAGTTGGTGGGTGTGAAAGAAAGTGGTGAACTCTTTAATAGAGGTGGAGAGAGGATTTTTCCCTTCAATTCTCCGAACCTGGACTGGGATAAATTATTGTTTGGGTTTCATTCATCAGTGACAGACACTGGAGCTGTGCAGCTCATCTGTCCTTATGCAAGCATTGTAACCTGAGAGGGAGCTGGGAGCATGGCTGGCCAGATGGCAGGTGCTTCTTTGTCCCTGCTGCAAGAGTGTTTGTCTGTCCTGACAGAGGTGTACCTCTTGCTTCATATGTTGGAATCTCCCGACAGTTCAGTTTCTGACTTCCTGGGGCCCCTGTGAGGGCTCTTGGGCTCTAGTGCAGGGCACGGGGGTGGGGTTGCTGGTGTGGAATAGCCCTTGTGCACTCAGTGGTACCTTGTTCCTCTTCTGCCCCAGGCTACTGCAGCATGAGAATGAGGAGCTTCGTCGACGGCTGACATATGTGACTAACAAAATGGAGGCAATGGAGAGGGAACTGGAGTCAGGTCAGGACTATCTGGAGATGGAACTGGGCCAGAACCGTGAGGAGCTGGAGAAGTTCAAGGACAAATTCCGCAGGTATGACAAAGAAAACAAGCAGGGTAGAGTTAGTGAGGTCCCTCACACCAAGGACTCCCTCAGCTGGCATGAGCAGCCTGTGCCTCATTGTGCAAATCAAAGGTGTGCTGCATCCTTGAAAAGGTGCACCTCCAGACTCCAGGGGAGGTAGGTTTCATGTCTAAGGCTCTGCAGCCATTATTTCCTCCTGGATACAGTGTAGGAGTGCTGCCAGCATGAGAGGCTGGTGACAGGGAATTCTTCATCTGTTGAATTAAGCATATGTGCAAAAACAGTCACTGGTGGCTGCAAGAAAATACATCATTGCTTTACCTGAAAAGTGCCTCAGTTAAAAATCAGTGCCAATCATTGGTCATGTGCTTAGACATGACATAGCTCAGAGGAGTCCTCCAGAGTCATCTACATCCCCTCCTGCAGGATCCTTTCACACAGCCAGCCTCATCTTGCCCCCAATAACTTGGAGTCTGAAAGCCAGTATGTGTCAGAGATGAGGCATGGTTAATATGCCTGGTTGTCTTAGTAGCAATCTTTCTGGAATTCTGGAGTTGGTAGTTTTCTTGGCACCTAAGAAGGCAACTTGAGTAAGTGCCTGAGATCCATTCCCAAGCATACAATCTTGTTTCTCTAGGTTGCAGAATAGCTACACTGCTTCCCAGAGAACCAACCAAGACCTGGAAGAGAAGCTGCATGCCCTGGTGAGTGCCCTATTAAGTCACTATAGAGATGAGGTGGAAGAAACCAGTGTGTGTTAGGAGCAGATGGGGGAAGGGGCCTGTCTTTACCCAGGAGATGTGGCAGTGGGTGAGGGCTGAGATTCTGGCCATGACCATCTACTCCCTGTTCTGGCTGGTGTCATGAACCGTTTTCTTGATTTACTGATCCCCTACTTGGTCATGCATGTGAGCTTTGGTTCCTCACAACATAATTGCATGGTATTCCGTCATGTTGCTTCAGTCCCTCCCAAAATGCTAGGGATGTGTCAGCCAGTCTTGGGGTGGTCATCCTGGGAGGACAGGGGCAGTCAGAGCAGAGCCAATGTGCGTGTATGTCTGTTGTGTGCATTCATAACACTCATGGCTGTTTCTTTTCTCTCCCTCCCCCTCTCTTTCTCTTTCTCCTCCCCACGCTGCCGCTGGCACACTCTGGGCGCACTCACCTCTCAGGCCTCTCTCAGCCAAAGCTGGATTTTTGCAGTTGCGTCTTTTCGTTTGTGTGTTTTTCCTTTTTCCTCTTTACGTGTCTCAGCCTGTTGGTTTCATTGTCAGTCCCACATACACCATCCCAGATGGAGGGGCCCCAGCCCTCGTCCAGCCGAGGGCTCACCTGGTATCCAGCAGCTGCCCGCAGATGCAGCAGGTCCTAGCTTGCAGGGCTCCATCTTAGGAGTGTTTGCCTCTGAGCCAGCTGGAGCATGGCGTGTTGGGAAGTGGTGCCCATAAGCTGCGGCACTGCACAGGATGCGGATGGCTGTGAGCCTCGTTTGCTCCCTTTCCTTCCCCTTCTGGGCTGTGAGCAGGCAAGTCAAATAACTGAGGCACTGATTGCCTCTGTGTAGCCCAGGATGAGATTTCTTTGGTTCTAGAACTTGAATTTCTTAATATTCATTACCAATTATTCATTGTGCTGGTGCCTGAAGGGACTACATATTGGGGAAGTACTGGCACCCCCATTGCCTTGTCTGTCACTGTGCTGTGCCCGTGATGCACAGCTGGGCCTGGTGGTCACAGCCTCACAACACCCTTGGACAGTTTGGCAGAACTTCTTTGAGACAGCGATATCTTGGTTTTTCTGAGCTGTTGTCCCTCTTTGCTGTTACATCTGTGTCTCTATCAGCCCTGTACCTGAACTGTTAGGGAGTCTAAAGAAGCAAGGTTGCCTGCTTTAGGGAGGACATTAGCTGAACTTGAAATGAAGCTACAGGTCCTTTTACTTACTAGACCAAGGCTTAAACTCTTCAAGATGTTGCCTTCCCCCTTTTGTCCATTCAGCATTGACTGCTGGATCTTTTCAGGTAGTATTTTTGTTCTGTTTCCCCAGGAAAGACAGCTGGGTATCACAAGCTCAGAGATCTTTGTTACTAGTGGCAGGTTGGGATTGATTGCTCAAAACCACTAGCTTTTCACCAGGCACCATGGGAAGCAGGGGCAGAGAGGAAACATGCTGGTGCTGCAAGAAGAGATACTGCATTAAGGAGGTTCAAACTCATCCTGTTGTCTCTGTAGCTAGCAGAGTGGCTGGTTCCATGTGGCCTTTGGAATCACCTTCTTTTGAAGAGGGTTGTCTCGCTTGTCTGTCTGTCTGGAAGTTTTCTGTATCCCAGCTGAACATGTCATTGTGCTGTGCTTGGGCTGAGGTGGGTGGTGAAGCCAAGTTCTTCTGCACTAGGGAGTTTTAAACCTGGTGTTCTTGCATCCCAGATTAAAAAGGCAGAAATGGACCGCAAGACGCTGGACTGGGAGATTGTAGAGCTCACTAATAAATTGCTTGATGCCAAAACCACCATCAATAAGCTGGAGGAACTCAATGTAAGTGTCAGTGTGCAAATTAAGTGTGTGAGGTGTGGGCTTTTCCTTTTGTTCAAAGTCATTAGTGTAAAGGAGCACATGAATGACTTCAGTGTGTATGGAAGTGTGGGAGCTGTACATGATAGTAGGGACAGACAAACAGAAGATGGTCTGAGAGTTTGAACAGGGAAGAACATATCTTCAAATTTGATGTATTTGCTCTTTTGAGTTTAGGGTTTGACCTGAGTCGGGGTTGTACCTATGGAGGGGTCATTCACTTCAAACCTGGGAGAGAGCTGATGCGTTTTTTACACCATTAATATAGAAGTTCCTGGATCTGGTGCTTGACTTTATTATCTGCTCTCAACTCCCTCCAGTCTGTCTGCATCATCAGACATGGTTGAGAGCTGTGGGATAGGAGAGAAAATCTGGTGGGATTTTTTGGGATTATTAAAACCCCCAGAGGGAGAGGTGGTTGATACACTAACGGGAACAAGGACTGGAGTTGAAAGGGACTCCTTGGCTGAGTTGTAAGGAAATGCACAAAAGTGTGGGGAGGAGGGAATGGCAGTGTTCTCACGAGCAATTCATCAGATGCCTCCTCTGGCTTCTGTTCAAGTAGCATCTGGTCAGGTGGTGCCTTTTTGGGCAAGAGTTTGGGCAAGTCTGACAGTGTTACACAGCTGTGTCCTCTCTTGCAGGAACGCTATCGACAGGACTGTAACCTTGCAGTACAGCTGCTCAAGTGTAACAAGTCTCACTTCAGGAACCACAAGTTTGCTGATGTGAGTAGTAATCCTGCTGAGGTGGGGAAGAAGGGCTCATGGGCTTTGACTGCATTTTACTTTCTCCAGCTTTCTCTGCAGGGCTGCTGGCCTCTCATCCTTCAGCCTCAGAGGTGGGGGGAGGCTCCTGTTCCCACTCCCACTGAGAAGGCAGCACAGAGCTTCTGCCAGCTCCTCTTTCATGACAGCTCCATTTCACAGTTCAGCCAGGGGCTGTTATAAAAAGCACAATAACCTTGAACTTGATAGCCTGCTGGGTGCGTGCTGGTAGCTGGCAGGAGGACAAACTTCTCTCTTACTCTGCTCCATCCTTTTCCCTTCCTCACCTGGCCACATGGAAGGACCATACTGCCTCATAGGAAGTCAAGCAGCAGTAGTCTGACCCGACATCACTTATTGCTCTGAGGAGAAATGTGTGAGGCAACATTCAGAGTGTTTTCTAGGCCTTCTGAACAGGAGAAGCTGGTGCCAACTCACTCCCCCTTGTGGGGAAGAATGAAGATGGGGGCAGTTCAGCTCATCCTGCTCTCAGGATGAGCAGAGATGAGGTTAAGGTCTTTCACATTAGTAGTATCAGTTCTTTGGTTGAAAGTATCATCCAGGCCATTACCCCAGCTCTCTCTTTGCCATACCTCTAGTCTCTGTCCTGTCTTGTGTTCCTCTCAGCAAAACTACATGCTTGTCTTTTTTAACTTAGCAGGTGACCACGATGTCACCCTCCCCCATTGTGTCTCAAATTAGCATTCTTGAGGTCAGTGTATCAGTTACTGCTGGGGTAACCTTGACCTCTCTCTCAGCTGTCCCCCCTCTTTGGAGCTTTGAATTCTGCCCCCCAGAGTGCCGTGTCCCACATGGCTGCCACCACAGGGGGGTTGGTGCTGAGCAGCTGTGCAGACAGCCTGCCTCACAGCCAGCTGTTGTTATGCAGTGTGCCCTGCATGCCCAGATGTGGGTGCAGTTTCCTTTTGGTTCTGATGAGGCAGACCTTGCTGTGCCACTGAGTGGCATGGGGACCTCTGCTCTCCACTTCATGCTGCATATGCCTGTGGTGACCAAGGTGAGGGCAGCTTGGCAGAGTAATGGGGAGAGCAGCAATGCCCATTTGCAGGACAAGGGGTAGTGCTTACCCCCAGTGAGACCCCAGTCCATCAACTTTGGTAATAAGCCCCACGTTTGTTTCTCTGAAATGGAGTGAGAAAGCAGGGTGACGTGGTGCAGCTGGTAGGAACATGGGAAGGCATCGATCTTGGTCTGCGGGCAGGCTGCCAAGGCAGCATGGCTGCAATTACGCATTCAGGGAGCACTGTGGATCTCAGCACTGGGGGTTGTAGAGTCACTTCAGTGCAACCACCAGCTGATTTTCCACAGATCAATAGGCCTCTTCCTCGCATGCACTGGCTGGGCCTTTTCTATGTGCTCGCAGGCATGTGGGACTGAGCCCATGTGCTGTCTTTACCTGTTCACTTTGTAAATGGGGCCTGTGAACCATGGCCTTGAAGCATGACTGCTGTGACAGCTAGAGAGCCTTGTTAGTTCATCATGGGGCAGGTTTCCTTTGAAAAAAGATACCTTTCTGAAGGCAAGGTAGATGAATGTTAGGGTCAAGATAATGAGTACAAAACACACATGTGGTGTTGCTTGGAAATTGCTGACTATGTGGAACTAAATGGCTTGCATGGCATCTCCCTTCTAATGTCCTTTTCCTTCTCCCTAGCTTCCCTATGAGCTGCAGGATATGGTCAATAAGCATTTGCACAGCACCCAGGAGTCTGCAGGCCCTGGCCAAGAGGCAGCCCACACCTTGGCTCCATCTGATGTTGTGCCCACCTCAGTCATCGCCAGAGTCTTGGAGAAACCAGAATCTCTGGTTCTGAATTCAGCCAAGTCTAGCAGTGGCAGCTGTCCAATGGCTGAGGATGTCTTTGTGCATGTGGACATGAGCGGAGCCCTTCCTGATGCCTGCAATAGTGCAGGGCAGATGGGGAAGGAGGGTGGAGATGCAGGGAAACAGCAGAATGGTGGCTGCAAGCCACAGAGTAGTGTGGAAAGTGTGCCTGAGGAGGCACCTGCCTTTGAGAAGCTAAGCCCGTACCCTACTCCCTCACCTCCCCATCCTATGTACCCAGGGCGCAAAGTGATTGAGTTCTCTGAGGACAAGGTAAGGATCCCAAAGAACAGTCCCCTGCCCAACTGTACGTATGCTACGCGGCAGGCCATCTCCCTCAGCCTGGTACAGAGTGAAGATGAGAGCTGCGACAGGCACCGGACACTCCCCAGCAGCCCTGCTTCAGAAGGGCGCCGTTCAGCCTCCAGCTGTTCCTGTCAGCAGTCCCCCAAAGTAGCCAGGGCTCACGGCTCTTCCCAGAGCAGCCCATTCAGCAGCCCTCCCCAAATCCCGAGCGCCTTTGCCAGCTCTGCCAGCTCCGAGGAGGATCTGTTGGCTAACTGGCAGCGTATGTTTGTGGATAAGGCACCCCCCACCTCAGAGCAGGTGCTGATGAACCGCACGGCTTTTAGCCGTGACACAGCCCCCGAGCTTCAGAAGAGGTTCAGCCGCTCCATGCAGGAGCTGGGTAGGGCAGCCTCGGCTTACTCAGATGGTGAGGAGTCTGCACAGAGCTGCAGCTGGACCGTGAGCCGGGACTCAAGCGTGGACACAGACAGCACAGAGTCCAGAGCCCGCAGGAGCCATTTCTCCTCAGACTATGGTACAGATTTCTCCCAGGATGAAGCCCAGAAGCTATTGCATGAAAGTGGTGGCAGCACTGCTGAGCCTGAAAGCCCGTCACCAGAGAAGCACAAGGACTATGTGGACCTTGGCCTGCCTGAGAGCCCAGCTGAGGAGAGAGAAGTGCTGCTCCAGGGAAACAAGGAGAGCAGCCAAGGAGGTGCCCAAGAGGAAAGCGGAGAAGGCAGGCTCAAGCCTCCTTTTAGTCGGCCGCACCGCAGCCCGAAGAGGATGGGTGTGCACCACTTACATCGCAAAGACAGTCTGACGCAAGCCCAGGAGCAGGGCAACCTTCTCAGCTGAGGCAGAGCAAGAAGCAGCCACACACTGCAGAGCTGCGGGATGCCTCCATCAGTCCACCTGAGGGAGAAGCCTCCCTTAGTACCCTCCTCCCAGGGGGGCTCTGCTCTGAGATTTTGTATTTATTCTCTTCTTTTGCTACCTGGAAGAGCTGGGGTCTCCTTTCCCCAGCACCTCAGACCCACAGTACTAGCACACGCAGTGTGCACAAGCACACCCACTGCCCCAACACACTTGCAGCTCTCTTCACAGCCTCACACTGGTGCCTGTACCAGAGATAGTTCTTGGTACCCCTCGTCCTGGTGCCTGTGCCCCTTTTTGCTCTCATCCCCCTTCCCACTCAGGTACCTGAGGCCCTGGGTGCTCTCGTGCTGTTTGCCCACAGCTGCTCTGCTCTCTTTTAACTTGTGCCAACAGGGCAGAGTGCCTGTGTGGTGGTGTCTGATACCCTGGGAGCCCCAGGGGCTGTGAGTGGGGCACGAGGACTCTCCCAGCAGATGGCTGTGTGCCGTGGGGATGTGCTGGGATTGCTGGTGTCTCATTTTCCTGCTGGGTTTTGTTTTCCCCAGCCGCCCACTGGGTTGTTTTCCAGAATATGCCTCTGCAGGTCGCTGTCGTGTGTCTCCAGCATTGGGCTCAGCACCTGGTCCCCACTGAGGCAATGCACAGGTGCTGGTGCTGTGGTGAGGGGCAGGGGTGCTGCCTGCTGAGGTGGTTCAGGGAGGCAGTGCCTGCTGGGCACTGGGGTTTGTGTTTATGTGTCTCCTCCCTCTTCCCCCGCTATCTGTGCTGTTGTTTTGTTTGAACGGTGCTGATGCTTTGCTCTTGGGTGGGCTTCTTTCTTCTTTCCAAGCCTTTGGTTTTGGAGTGTATTGTTTTTTCTTTCCCCCACCCCGCATAAACAGACACAGCCGTTGGCAGCCGGTCTGATGCCTGCACTGAGGGTGTGTTGAGGAGTCTCAGCTATCAGAGCTGTGCTTCCCTCTGATCCTGGCCTCCAGCCCACAGAAACCCCTCCAGACTCAAGAACAAGGTCTTGCCCTGGGCAAGCAAGGCATGAAGGATGCTACCGGGCTTTTCTGGGCAGGGCTTGGTGCAGGGCCAGCCGGGATGTGAGGGCAGTATGCTGAGGAGCTGCTCCCTGTAGATGCACTACCTCATGGCTTGGCAGCAGCCCTTCACCAGGGTCTCCTTGCATGCCCCCTTTCTCAGGGGGGGCTCCAGGCTCTGGGGCCTCCCTTTCTGGGTGGGGCTCTCTGTGTGTTTTCCCTAGCGTAGTGTGATATTGTGTGACTTCTCAGTCTTCTGTGCTCAGTGTCTTGTTGGGGGGGGGGGGGGGAAGGGGAAAGGTCTGTAGATGTAGGTATTTTTGGAGGGCCTACAAAGCCCAGGCCNTTCCGGCGTTGCGTGGCCGTTGTGCTGGTTGGGGGGGGGGGGGGAAGGGGAAAGGTCTGTAGATGTAGGTATTTTTGGAGGGCCTACAAAGCCCAGGCCTCCTGTTTTAATTTTGTCCTGTGCCCTCATCTGTCTGGTGTTTCTTGGCTACTATGGGGGTGTGGGACAGAGAACAGCCCAGTTCCCTTCACCATACCCCCTTCAAACCCTGCCCTCAGCCTGCTGTCTGATTTTTGAGTTGGGTTTGTGTTGTCCTCCCACCCCACACCATGAGGGCTCTTCATTGGGCTGGAGGAGAGCACCCCTCTCTCCAGGAGGGAGCATCTGTTCATATGCTTGCATCAAGATTTTCAGCCAGGAGCTGCCTGGGGGCCCTGCACCCCTCCCCAAACCCCTGTCTCTGCAAAGAGCTTGCAGAGGGCTTCAGCTTGAGCCTGGAGGCTCCAGGGCCAGTGAAAGGGAGCTGCAGGCCTCTCTGGCAGCTGTGTAGGTTGCTTTGTGTACCCTGGGCAGAGCTGCTGCCTACACACTCGTTTCCCACTTGGAACAGTTGTGGAGCTGGATGCCACCCTCTGGTGGGGAGGTGGGACTCTGTTTCACTGCAGTGTTTTGCTGTGCAGACAGGCTGGGGCTGAGAGCAGGAGCCTCCTCTGAGCCTGCAGTGTTTATCTCCCTTGTCCCAGTCGTGGCACGGGGGGTCCTTGCGTTTGCTGCCATCATCGACTCCACTGCTGCATTTCTTTTGTTCTTCTGCAGTGTTGCTGAGGGTTTTTATCTGCAGCAGCTGCCAGATCCTGCCTCACAAATTGCACCTGGGGTTGGGTGCTCACTGAGTGAGCTGCCCTGGCTCTGAGGCAGCTGGTCACCTGCAGTGGGGGAGGCATTGCCTCTCAGGGCTCAGCCCCATCCCCCCTGAGTCCCGGCATGCTAGTCAGTGGACAAAACTCTCTTTTGCTGAGGCAGCTGGTGCTGATGGTGCTGAACAGAGCCAGCCTCCCTCTGCCTTTGGTCAAGGTAGACTGAAAAGCAAAACAGTGAAGAAGTGGAGGGGTGGCAAAGGGATGCTCAGCGCCTCACCAGACAGTTGTGCTTTGCAGCATTAGGCTGCTAGCGGAGGTTGAGGGGGAGCAGTGGCCTCAAGCAGCAGAGCCCTCTTTCCCTGTGGGCATGGTGTCCTCTGCACTCCTGCCCACCTACAGCAGTATTGGCTCTGGGGTCTTGAGCACATACCACTTCCAGTGTCCCAACTCCAGACTGTTAATCTGTAACTAATGTGGTTTTTTTCTGAGATTTTCAAACTGATGTATATTTTAAGACCAGAAATAAACTATTTTAAAATTAGATGGCAGTGGCTATAGTGTACTTGATGCTAGTTAAGACCTGGACCAGAACAATCCTGAGCATGTGAGGGAGCAGAGCTACTCATGGTACAGTGTCCCAAGTTTGTCGACCTGTGTCTCTTCCAGGGAGAGCGATGGCCTGTAAGCACCTTCAGTGTTACTCATAAGATTCTGCCTGCCTCATTTCACATATTTTGCTGGCTGTCCTGGCTGATGTGTCTTGGCAGACCCTCCATGTGCTGATCTAGTATAGGAAGAGGTAGAGCTAACCCTTCTAATAGTTGTTGGTTTTCTTGGAGCTCCAGCTCTTAGAGTCATCTGAGAGTATCAATTCTCCACTTCAGAAACTGAGTGACATGGGACCATGTACCATACTCCCCTTGTGGGGGTTCCTAAGAGGTTTGTAATTCTAGAGTCAGCATTTCCTGTGAGGAGGGAAGATTGGGGTTGATTGGACATACCCCAGACAGGATGCTCTCCAAACATGAGACAGAGAGTTCCTGCAGGATGCTGATACAGACATTTGAAAGTTCCTTTTCACGTTGAATAGTGCTGCAGAGGTCAGAGGGCTGTGATGAATTTTCCTCCATCTCCCAAGTTACGCTGCCCCTGCCTTTCTGATCGAGCTGTCTGCAAAGCCTAACACTGGAGAGTGTCTTGTTTCTTTGTCCCCCGTAATTAATGATTTTATTCCTTGTTCCCTTGAGTAGCAGCTGCTGCCACAATTTAATCTTCTAGCCTAATCTGAGCCTTGAAACACGATCTTCCTTGTCAGCAAGGGACGCTTGGCCAAGCAGTGCAACCCTCAGTGCTGGTGCAGGCTGAAGCCTTCACCAGAGCGTGCATGGCTGGTGCCAAGCTCCCTGCAGAGCCAGGTTAGCCCAGCCCGCTTCCCCCTGGCCCGAGGGAGGGCTTTGGGACAGAACATTGGTCTGTCACTGACCCGTCCCTAGGGCCGGGCCCGCGTCCTGGAGCCTCGGGAGGCGCGGAGAGCCCGCGCGGCGGCGGGCGGGCGGCTGACGCCCCCTGCCGGCATTCCGGGCCCTCAGCTCCTGCCCGCGCCTGGCACCTGCCCCTCCCTGCCGGTCCCTGCCCGTACCTATCGGTCTTTGCCCGTACCCGCCGGCCCCTGCCGGCGCCCGCCGTGTCGGGATCGCACAGTGGCGGAGGCGGACGCTCCCGAATGGTGCCACCACATCCGTGACCTTTATAAAAGTCTCATCGCGACAGCAGTACAAGCGATAGAAAGGACATCTGTTATACACATCTGAATAAATACAGCCTGCGTCCTGCGGGCGCAGCCGGGCGTGGGGGGTGGCAGGGCGGCGTGAGTTACACATGCGGCGACGGGGACAATCACAAGCGGCCGACGAGGCGTGTGACGACACAGAGACGTGTGTAGAGATTCGCTCGGACCAGGCTCCGGCGCTCAGAGAGTCGGGGGAGGCATCAACAAGAGGTGAAATATGTGAGAAGAGGACTGGGGAGCCCACCGGAGGCTGGGGCTGGCGGTGCAGGCTGCCCCGGCGGGCGCGGTGCTCTTCTCGGCAGAAGCAGGCAGGGTAGCCCAGCTACATTTCTGTTTCTGCTAAGAGGCTGTCACCGAGACCTGACGTCATCAGGACCATCTGGGAGCTGGAATCTGTGTCGAGAGAGGGAGAAAACCATGAGCCGCGAGGGCTGCCAGCGAGTGCGAGGCTGTGCTCCAGATCCAGAGGTGACTGTGAGGAATTAAAGCACCGCAGGGTGCGAAGAGAACTGCTGAGAGAAGTGTGAGATTAAGTAGGAACTAGGCCTATTCTGGCCATGCAGCAGGACAGAATTGATGTTTGGGGAGTGGGAGAAAGCAGAGATGGAAGCAAGAGGCCAGAGGAACATCAGGTATGAGTGCCCCCCACATGCAGGTGATACTGGTTGTGCTGGCCCAGCCATGCCCATACCCAGCCCTGCACAAACCTTTAAATCTGCACTTACCAAATGTTCTTCAGCTAGAGAGACAGTGTCCAGGTGGGACCGGCTTCAGGCTGCAAGCCAATCAACACCATGCAGGGTGGTGGTGTTGCCTTCCCAAGAGCAGGGAATGCCATGGGCAATCAGCCATTTCATGGCAGCAGAGGCCTGGAAATACTGACTTTCTGCACTGCATGAATGGAGGGTTTGTGCAGCCCTCCCCTGCCTGCCTCGGGGAGGTGAGGGCAGCTTGTTGGCTCTGCCACGGCTCAGAGCACAAGCCAGGAACACTGTGACTCTCCCCACAGCAAGTGAATCAACTGCAAGAAGGATGGGCCCGCATAACAAGTACGAAACTCAGCAGGGTACCAGTTTCCCATCCAGAAGCCTTTTTAAAGAGAAAAAAATCTGTTTTTTCCGGAATGGGAGGGAGGAGATCTCCCTGGCAGTTGTACACATTCAAGACTACTGCAAGGGATCTCTATTTCAGGAATCAATTTCTGGAAACTAGATCCTGGAAACTAGATCCAAAACTTGGCCAAACTGACACTAAATTATTTTGATGGGTTTAATAGAAGAGGATCCAGATATTTTGAGGCTCAAGGATTGGTTGTGCTTTTCTGCTGGTAGTCTGATATAAGAATTGTGAGGGGTGAAGGACAAATAAAGGTAAAAAAAGGCAAACCCTCAAACCAGTAGGATCACAAGGTAGGCATGACAATATACAATATCATATATGCAAAATACACAGAACAGGCTACTGCTATCTCCATAATACACCTTTTATCCATTACAAGCAACAGACAGACTGTGGCACCTGGCTAATCCTTCATATGTTTGGGATATAGAGATAGGAATAGATGATGCTGTGCGGATTACAGGGAGGTTCTGGAAACAGTGAGGAATGACACAAGTTTTGGCTAGGGTATCTGGCAAAGGCTCCCAAGATCTTTAATATTCCTGCCCTTGAGTTTTAAGACTTTCAGATTTCATTCCTGCAGCATCAGGAAAAATGCCTCAGAGGTACCGTTTCCACGCTTTGCAGCAGCCGCATTGTCCTTGGAGGCTGCCTTTCCAAGAGTGGCTCAGCCCAATGCTATTTAACATGAAGGTCACACCTGGAGGTGTATGTATTCCATGGAGGTTGTATGTATTCCAGTTCACGGGGAGAAGGAACAGAACCCATTCACCAAGCCCACCACAAGAAGCCAGTGGCACTGGAAACACCCCAGAAACCCCAGTTCCTGCCTGTCAGCTCCTGCCCCCAGCCCAGTTCCCAGAGCTCTTACTGTTCTGGCAGATCCAGGGGTTCTTCTCCCTGGCTGTGACTTCATGAGCCTCTGTCTCCTCCTCTTCCTCACCCTCTGAGAGAAGATCAGAGATCTGCTGCTGAAGCTCGGGACTAATGTTGTTCTCTGCCAGGATGAGTGTCCGTAGGGCTGTGGGGTAATTCTCTACCATGTCCAGCAAGGTCTGGGGTGAGAGTGAGATAAACAGGCTGACAAGCAGCACAAAGAACAGCTGGCTGAGCAGAAAGAGTGTCAGTGCTTTGTCTCCCTGCAAACTCCAGCCCTCCTCCCCTTACTTCTGCCTTCCCTTGGCCTTGAGGACTTCCCATCTTTCTGTGGGAAGAGCTGAGCTTGGATTTCCTGGCTCTATCTAAAGAAGGGACTGCTCTACACCCTGTTGCTGTCACATATCCAGGCTCATTCCCTCTTACCACTAGAAGCTGGAGCTCTGAGAGGAGAGCCTGTGCTACTGAGCCTTGGTGCGTATTTGTCCACAGAGCTTTAGTTCTGATTCTCAGCCAAAAATCCAAGCCCTTACTTCTTCCAAGAAAACAGCTGGGGAAAAGCAAGAAACCCCCCTGGGTGCAGGGAAGGAAGGCACCCCAACATGTGGTTGGAGGCAGGTGCGGGTCCTAGGGCCTCTGCAGACATCCCAGACCTGTGCCCTTGAGACATCAATGATGCTGTAGAGTAACTGTGGGCTCCCATACCTGAGCTGACTGGTTGGTAAGTCCTGTTCCCTCCAAGTCCAGCACTTCGAGGGTTCGACTGGAGGCCACAGCGACAGCGAGCATCCCAGCTACCTGGTCACCTGAGGGAAGAGCAAACAGGGCTGTCAGCAGTGCCTGCCTTCACTCATGTAATGCTGCATGCTCTCATGCGCCTGGGGCTGTCATGAGAACATCCTCTGAGTATTTCTGCCATCAGACAACCTTCCAAATCTGTTACCTGATGGTAGAAAAAGAGCTGTTAACTGAAAAAGAGACAAGGAAAGGTGCACCATTTTGTGGGAGCAGTCACTGATTATCAGTGGAAACATGAAGAAACACAGTGAAATTGGTTTTATTCCCCAAGGAATGGTATCTTCCCAAGTCTCCTTCCTACTCAAGGAGGCAAGGGCCTTTAACAGTCCCTGTAAACATCCCAAACGTAGAATAGGAAATGAATACTTCAGTCTAGGGAAAGGCTAGAGCCAGACAGAGGATTCTGCACCATCTAACAGACTGCCCCTCTGGAAGGGGGGTAGACTTTGAGGGGGGATGCAGCAGGATGAGGAACATTAAAGATTGATGTTGGTGAAGTGACAAGACTCCAGTATATTCTGACAGACTCTGTCGAGTGCCAAGATGCCATATAACTGTGGCACCTTCTCTTGCAACAAAACCCAGACTGCTGTCACCCTGGGGCTTTTCCTATCCAAGAGGAGGTACCTGTTCAGACAGAGGGCCTAGGGGAGGCTCTACTTGCGGACAGGTTGAGGAGGGGAGTGTCATCCTGATGCTGAGGGAGGCATGGCCCGATCTCCTCCTCACCACCTTGCAGCAGAGCGGGAGAGAGTTTGTTTCTATGGCAACGGGTGCCAGGCTCTTCTCCTCCTCCTCCTCCTCTTCCTTGCTCCTCCAGGAAGATGAAGGGGGGAGTGTGGGGACATACTGCATCTGCCAAGCCAGCTTCGGCACCCAGGGCTTCAGGAACAAGGCAGACATGGAGGGTCAAACGTGACAACAAAGGCAGTGGAGTGGGCAAGGCACAGCCTCCTTTCTGCACCTCCCCGCAGGGCATGTGGCCACCCACACAAGCAGAGCAGAAAAGGTGGCTTCCCCTACGGCTGAAGGTGCTTGGCAGGGTGGGTGAACTCGCTGCTGGGGATCAGAGGGGCACCTATGTAAGGAACTGCCCCATCCTACTGTTGATGCTCTACTGCCTTTCCTGAGTTTGGCCCCTGGCCACCCACTGGTGCGGATCGCACAAACGCTGAGAGGCAGGAGTTGCAGCACCCCCTACTCCTCCCCAGCCCCCAGCTTACCTAGGGGGTTGTAGTCCAGGTTGAGCACACGGAGCTGTGAACTGTGAGCCACTGCAATGGCTAAGCGTCCCCAGCCTTTGCTTGTGATGCCTGGGTTGGCGCTCAGTGTTAGCTCTTTGAGGCCTGGAGAAGAGAGAGAAGCCAAACCAGAGCCTTAGGGTCCCCAAAGCAGTCACAGGAGAACTAGTTCAGCTCACTAGAACAGCTTTGGGTTGTGTCCCCTGTACTCTGTTGGGCTTAAGGGCTTTGTTTGCTCTGACAACTGTCATCACATATTTCAGTGATCAGTGAAATATTTCACTGCCTTCAGCTGTGGCCCTTCATTTATCTGTGCTGTAACTGCCCCATTTATCTGCTCTCCCAGCCTGTGTCCTGCTTACTCTAAATAGCAAGCACAATGGAAACAACTAATGCGTGTTTGAGGAAACTGACTGGGTGAAGAAGGTGGCATGAGGTGACAGGCTGGAGAAAGGATAACAGGGACAGCGGGCTCTGAAGCCTGCACCTGAGACAGGTGCCCAGCAGAGATGACAGCATCAGTGGCATTGCAAGCACACAGAGAAGGAAGTGCTGGGAAAAGGTGGAAAGCACTTTGAGAGTCAGAAGAAATGAGTGGTATTACCTCAGCACATGACAGCTCTCAGCTTGACTGGGTCACTGGTCTCACACCACCAAAGATCATTCCCCTCAAAGACCTGAGTCTTGACACTAAGGCTATGGCCATGCAACTACTTACTCATGGAGTGCACCTGCAAGCAGGGACGACTCCCAGGTACTGGTAATAAAGCCAGGTGCTGAGGTAGGGGTCCACAATATATTTATCTACACTCATTATCAACACACAAAAGCAAAATAATAAATTCAAAGTCCAAGCTGTCCCCTCCTCCAGTTTCAAATGCTGCTGACATGAACCAGAAGGAACCTGTTAGTCCCTGAGCTCCAAACTGCCAGTGGGACAGATCAGTAGGAGAAAGCCCAAACCTGCCCAAGGGAACCACTCCATTATTGCTTAGTTTTTCTGCTTTCTTAAGTTGGGGGAAAGACATTCATTCCTCAGCCCTGGCAAAGCACAGAGCCAGCCTCCTCCCGGGCTGAGGATTTACTGCTGCATGCATCTGCTCTATGTGAAAGCTCCACCAGTCATTGAGCAGCCCACAGCCCCTGGTGCTTACCAGACTTGGCCCCATCAGGCGGCAGGAGCCCACAGATAAGGTTGATGCCTTCATCGCCCAGCATGCAGTCTCCTAGATCCAGAGCCACCAGCGAGGGGTGGATGGAGAGAGCAGGATTGAGGAGGGCCAAGCCTGCATCTGTCAGGGGACTCCCATGAAGGCTGTGCAGGTAAAAGGGAAAATTACTATGGAGCCTTCTTCCTGGGGCCTAACTAACCTGACTGGGAGGAATAAACAGACGAAATGAGGTGGATTACAAATACCCCAAGTGGGTAAAAAGCTCTGGGAAGCCTCTGTTGCAAGGGTCGACTGGCTGCTACAGTGGCCCTCCTCTCCCTGCCGGGACAAGGGGTGCAGGGGATGCCAGCGTGGAGGGGCAGCCCCACCACCGGGGCAGCCAGGCTGGAGGGACGGGACTGAGAGGCAGGGCCGTGCCCAGTCGGCAGGGGCAGAGGTGGCCCCCTCCCAGCCAGGTGAGGGGCAGGGGCTTATCCTCCGCAGCGTCAAGAGCATTTTCCCTCCGACAAGACTCAAATTCAGGGGCTGGCCCCGAGATGCAAGTCTCCCGAAAGAGCCGTTCCCGCCCGGGAGGTGGCCGGGGCCCCCTCGGCAGCCCCCGCTCCGCTGTACTCACAAGAGGGACTGGACGGAGCGGTTCGTCTTCAGGGCCTCGGCCAGCTGCTTGACGCGGTTGATGTTGGAGACGATGCCCAGGTTGAGGTTGAGCTGGGCGAGGGAGCGGGACTCGGCCACTCCGCGGCAGACGTGCCCGAAGTCCCGCTCAGAGAGCTGGCAGCCCCGCAGCGACAGCAGCCGCACCGAGTTCTCCCGCAGGCTCTCGCAGATGTCCCGGATCTCCGCCCCCGACAGCGTCTCCCCGGAGATCTGGATGGACCCCGGCAGCATCTTCTCCCGGCTGGGAGCGCCGCCGATCCCGGGGCCGCGCCGCCCGGGCGCCGGGGGGGAGCCGCGCTGCGCGCTGCGGGCC
>VZTX01026996.1:409-44721 GCA_013400915.1 Pardalotus punctatus | reverse complement strand
GGGTCCCCGCCCCGCTCCGCCCGCACCTGCCGGGCCGCCCCGCCTTCCCCCGGCCGCCGCTTCGGGCCCTCCTCCTCGCCCGGCCAGCCCCTACCCGAGGAACGGAGCAGGAGTGGAGGGGTGCCAGGCATCCCTCATCCCACCCCGGCACCCCGCCCGGCATCTTGGGTCCCGGCGCCACTCAAAGCCCGCGAGGGGCGACGGCAGCGCCCGCAGGCACCTGCCCGCTGCCCTGAGGAGATGACGGGGACAGGGCAGTGGGGGTATAGGAGTGGAGGGAGGGTGAGAGAAGCACCTGGGAAGGGCTCTCCATGCAAGCCCCGCTCCCACCTGGGGAAGGGGCCAAAGCCATTGGGCCGTGGCGCACTCTGGGTGCTTGTCCGAAGAACCGCGACGTTCTGTGGCTTCGGTGGCGTTTAGTGCTTAAACCTGCTAAACCTGAACCTGTACCCATGACTTAATGGCGAGGTCGAACTGAGCTGCTCCTTATCGCCCAGAGCTTGCAACAGCCGGTGCTTGGAGGCAGCTGGTGAAAGTTGGAGGGTTGGGGAAGGGCCACAGGCTCCCTTATCCCTAAGCACACAGCCTGTGCCCTCAGCCTGACCTGAGGTATGCGGGGCACATCCCAGCTCCTGCTAATTCACAGCTATGGATCAGAGATTTGTTACCTCTCCCTTTTGAGTAATCCTGTACTTGGAGAGAAATAGGAAGCAGGGCCCCTGCATTTTCAACTTCACTGAGCTGAAAAAGGAAGCCAGTGATGTGGAAATTAGGTTAAACCGCCTAAGTAGGCAGCTTTCTGCACGTAACTAATCTGGCTGCTGCATATAGCAGTGCTCAAGTGAATTCCAGCCCAGTGGGTAACACTGAGACAAACCCAGGCTCCTCTGCTTGGTTTGCAGGCCAGTGCTGGGGAGAAGGGATGCAAAGTGAATAGAAAAATAGGGCACGGAGAAGAATATGAAGCAGTTCTCCTCTATTGAAATGGAACAGCAGATCACCTTAGCTGAGGATGTGTGTTAGGTCCTGAATGAGAGATGGGGAGCAGCAGCTTTTAGACTTTGGCTGCAGCATCTAACTCCCAGTGTGGGTATCACCACATCCTTTGAGTAATCCATTGCTGGTCTTTAGACTATCTACACACCCCTCTTTCTTTCCCTGTTGCATGGGGATGCATGACCTTGATACTGTTCCTGCAAGATACACCGAGAACAGATGAGTGCCCTGGCAACTCATCTCTGCTGGGACATGAGCAGCAGCTGCAAGCATCCAGCTGTGGTACAGCTGGTACTGCATCCAGCCACTGTGGTACTGTGGCTTTCAGAAAAGGAGCAGCTCATCTTTAAGGTCACATTAAAAGACTCAGGTGAGAATGGGATCCTATGTATTGCAGGGTGGTGAGGGACAAAGGCTGGATTTCAGAGTGGTAGGCAAGGGGTGGCCAAGAAAATCCCACCTGCTGCTACTGCATGCAGGTCAACTACAAGGCTACCTGAGACTCACCTCTCAATTACCTCCAGGCACTAGTCAACCCGTGCTTTTTTAAACAGACTATTATGAGAGAGGTGCTTGGAGGAGAGCCCCTGGGACATGTCCCACTTCCATTGACAGCAGCAGTCCTGAAACACTGATGACGATGCCCTAGTGCATCTTCATTGCCTGTTGTCAGGACCAAGAGCACATTGAGGAGACAAGTATCCCACCTATTTAATACTAAATTAATTGAAAAAAGTGGCACAGGAGCTAATGGTCCAAAGCTTTGGCTCACCAAACCTAATGCAGGCCTCTGCAAAGGGGACTTTGGCAATGCTGTTTTGTGTAGAACTAGATATTTCTTCCTGGTCCCTGGTCATGTGCAGTCACGCAGCAAGTATGAGGAAGGTCATTTATTGTTTACCTACTGGGGGCAGAAAAAGTGATGCCATTAAGAGTTAACACATAAACAAACAGTGAATCAATAGCAACTAGAATGAGAGTAGACACAGGAAGGAAAACAAATGGGAGAAGAAACAGCCTACCTGTAACCCAAAATCATAACTGAGGTGACCATTAGTGCAACAAGGATGGACTGTAAGAAGAGTTGGACTCCCAGGTACTGCATAGGAGAGGAGGAGGTCATAGATGCTTTAGTATGTTTTTAGCTTTAATATACAGCTTCCTCTTTCTAATCTGACAGCTTTTTATGATTGTTCCATAATTAATAAAGAGGGGCTTACACAGAGCTACCCTTATTAAAAAGGGGGAAGTGATGAGGGGCTTATTTCAGATTTGCTGCAAGGGAGAAGAGAGAAAATTATGTGAGATTTGCTGCAAGAGCTATGTCAGGAACAAAGACAGGGATAGGTGTTGCACGATAGGGTTGTAAGGCTTGTTCTGATAACTAGAGGGCTTGAGTAAGCATTGAGATGCCCTCCCACAAGGACTTTATTAAGCCTGCGTACTCAGCATGCTCCCTGGAACTGCAGCATGCATGCATTTCCCTGAAAAAATGTGTCCTTCTCTGTCAGTGAAAGGCAATGCTGAAGCTCTCAGCTGAGTACTGAATTTCTGGCAGTAAAGAACAGTTCAGCTTCCAGCTGCTGCTGCACAGAGAATTAATCAGGGCTGAAGAACTGGAGCAGAGCAAGCCCCACAGGTTCCAAGAGGGTGCTTGGTTGTCACCCTGATCATGTCCCCAGTTGACAACACACAAGCTGCTCAGGGGAAGCACGAGTAATTTGCTCACTGCTCTCCTCTGTGCTTTGAGTGAAAACACAGGGCACGGTTTCACCCCTCTGGTTCAGCTGAGTTGGCTCAGTGCAGGAGCACAGCTTTTCTCCAACTGTGTCTGTAGATCAGCACTGACACAAGTTTGGTGCAGAGTAATTTTTTTCTTTTCAGCTGAACTTAACTCCAGTAACAATTGTCTCTTTTCTTCCCCCCTGCCTGTACTTCCAGATTTTGCACCAAGAGAAACACATCCATTCTAGGCTGCCAGGGCAAGAACTGTGAATTGGAAACCAATCTCCTATGGAGATATAAAGAGGGAAATACCAGAAGCAGCATAACAAACTAACAGTTCCATTTTGTCAAATTTCAAAGCAATAGAAATTCAAGGAGCTTAAAGTAGTTCATTTGATCAAAAAAAACCCAACAAAACCTGTGGAGACTATTAGCCCAAATAATTAACAGTTCCTCCACGTAACTTGTTCTGAGTGTTGTTCTTCAGCCAAAATGTTTCCCAAGGGAGGGGGTCAGGAGGGGAGAAGAGAAACCTGTGTGGTATGCATGTAATTGTTACCAGACAAGCTTTTTGCTCTTGAAAGGGGAAAAAATTATGAATGTGGGAATAAGCAAATAGTGGAAAGTAGGTTTGTGACTGAAAATGCTCAAGTCCTGTCCAGTGACTTTTTTTTCAACTAAAGCAGACGACCATCCTGATTACAGTAGCTGGCACAATCTTCCTCTCTTTCATTGCACCTTGGCACTAGTCTGAATGCCACTACAGCTGCATCCTCTCCCATTAATAAAAACAAGGGACTGAAGACTGCAGTTCTGACATACTGTCTCCCTTGTGCACTTGTGGGTACACCAAGAAAGGGCAAAATCTTGGGTTTTTTTTCTGCCTGAGTTTAAAGATGGACTTCTCTGAGGGGTGGCTCCTCTCCCCCAGACATCCAGAACTACAGGGAGAGAAAAGATGAAAGCCAGTTACCAGCTTCCACTCACAGACCAGTAAAAGTTAGAGCAGTGAGGGAAAGCTGAACTACTCAGTTGTGAGTTACTGCAGTGCAGGTAAGCCTAGACTGGGCTGCTCTGCTTACCCATCCTTACTGGAGTTTTCCTGCACCAGTACACTGGAGATTATTATGCCAACTCTATTTCCATTGCTCACTCATCTGTTTCTCCCTTTGTTAAATGGAAACACCAGAAAAAAGTTTGCCAGAGATCCTCAAGGCCCCAGAAGTCCTTTCAAAAAAACGCCTAGACTCAGTTTGAAAAGCCAGGCAGTACACAGCAGAATGCATGTCTGGGGAACAGGAGATGCCACTCCTGCCCAGAGGTGACAGTCCCATGGCTGGGAGACATGAGGGCAAGCAGCACAAGGGTGGGCTGAACTGGCCTCCTAATAGAAATATCCACTGAAGACCATGCACAAACATGCTGCCTGCCCCTGCATGTCCCACAGAGCAACATGGGCATAAGGGTGGCAGGAACAAAAGGCACTGTGAAAGCATGGGGACAGATACATTTCTGACACACACAGAAGGGATGGTAAGGTGAGATAGCAGCTTGGACCAAGTGAAGAGAGAGGGATAAATCTGGAACATGACAAGAAAGAGCACGTAGTTAAACATCGTGCTGTCCCTGAAAATTGCCAGAGAAAGTGAAGTTCCTTTGCCTTTTGAACTACTGTACCTTTCAAAAAGGTGCCCAAAACAGACTATGTATCACAGAACATTTGAAGAAGGACAGCAGAAAATTGCAAAGAATCCTGCTTTGAGTTTAGACAGATAAAGGCGCAGAGACCCAACACCATGCTCCCATTAGACAAGCAGGCTCAAGCATAAGACATCGCTCAGCACCAACATCAATTTAATTCTTCCCTCTTCAGGACAGGAACAGGGCAGATACTCCTGGAGTTACATCAGCAAGCGGAAAGAGGGCTAAGGGACAAACTGCGCTGGGAAATCCCAGCTAAACATGCAGGCAACAGAACCACTCTACTCAAGACAGCCCAGACCTGGATGGGGGAAGAATGTAGTTCTTCTGAGTCACTGAGGTGCAACTCACCTCAGCTGAGTCCACTCAGCTGTCCAAAACTGTAACCCAGAGGACAGGTCCAGGAAAACAAAACCAAGTTGTCTTCTTGCTGTTCTGTCCTGTTCCTAAGAGGCAGCAGGTTACTGTGGCCCTATGCAGCCCCAAAAGTAGTGAAGGAAACAAGTCCAAGTCTGTAAAACTACAGGGTCAATGCAATGGCTTTGGCTGTTGTGTTCAATACAGCATTGGAAACAACTGGAATGTCTCGGGCAACTCTCTGAAAGGGCGGCATGTTGGGTCCTTCCAGTGTGTCCAGGATACCTGCAGGAACAGAAAAAAGGGGAGAGAGGCAAGAGTTAGTTCAGATGATAGTAGATGGCTCATTTCTTCTTGCTTTTCTCTCTATCCACGTAGTCATTGATGGCAGCAGGGCCCAGGACAGGCAAAGCACTTGCAGGCAATGGGAAGAGACATCTAGCCCCAAAGACTGAATAGGAGTAAACACTTCCATCCAGAGACCACAGGATACACATCAGAGCTTGTGCTTGGGACAGGAAAGCTGCACATTCCCAAGAGGAACACAGATCCTTTTGCTTTCAGGGTGTCAGATCCAGTTCCCTGCCACTTGAGCTGAATGCAGGTACTGCCAGTGATGTTGCTCTGCTGAGGGAAACTGATAAAATCCTGCTCCTTCTTCATCCCAGCACAGACCTTGCTCTTAGACCAAGACTCTCAGTTTGCTTTTTTCCTGAGATACACTTGCAGACTGACATCAGGAGCTGCAGCTAGGCTGCAATGTGGAATTTTTACCACTGCAATGCAAACAGGCCATGCTTGGCAGGAAATACACAGACCAACGCAAATGTCCTCAAGTCCCTGTCAATTACCCTCTTAAGACTGATAATCAGTTTTGGAGTGCCTTGAAGAAAATTGCTTGGAGTATATTTTATTTTATTTCATCTGCCAAAAAGCTGCAGATCAGAACCTTTGTCATAAAAACCGATTCAGGAAAGAACAAGATTTATATCTAAAAGGACTTGTAATGCTACGTATAACCCCTAATTATGCAGATTTATCGGAAATATCATGAACAGGTCTGGCTGCCTAAACTCATAAATAGACTTGCAGAATTGCATATTTAGGGATCTGGAAACTCTCTAGAGGTGGGGTGGGAGAAGAGTTTTAGTTTGGTTTTTTTTTTTAGGGAGGTTGAGACTTTGTTAGGAGAAAACAAGAAGAGACACAGGAGGACCTGAACATGTATGGCCTGGTTAACAGTACCAGCTGGGGAAGATACAGCTTCTGTTATCTGTGCTGTACAACACAAGATAAAAAAAAGGTGTTAAACGAAGAAGGAAAAACACTTATGACACACTTCCTGATCAGAGAAAAGCAACCTGACTCCATCAATATCCAGGAAGGGGCTGGACATCTGCACACAAGAACAGTCAGCGATGTTACACTTCCTTTATGGGGAAATAAGGGTCCTGTCTCACAAATTGGGTCTTAAGTGCTAAAACTCAGTGCACAGTAACTATCCCAATGTTTACCTGCTGCCCTACTTGCACAGCTTCTTCTAAAAAAAAGCTAGCGATGGTCAGTCTAGAGTTGGAAACTGGCACAGATGCCCTCAGGACAGATTCGAACTGTCCATCCTTTCTCTCAGAGAGAGAAAAAACCAACTTCTTTTCCCCCAGATCTACCAGGATGTCTTCATATCTCCCTTGCTTACCTTCTACCACCTTGTGATAAGCAAAGTGCAGATAAAGGAGGAAAAGCATATGCAGAGCAGCAAGAGTCCCACACAGGATGAGCCGCTGGGTATGTCCCACGGTGCGTGACACCAACACAGCAACCTAGGAGAGAGGAGGTGATCAGAGACTAGGCAGCTGCTACCTGGGCCTCTGGCACTGCAGTCAGGAACACACAGAAGAATAGGCCAAGTAGTGAGAATCTGCAGAAACACTGCACTGAGTCTTTTTTGCAGTTTTCACAAACAAATTTAGAGTAATTCAACACTGTTTTGTGTAGGTGAACCTTGCCCAGTCTTGCCAAGAGTGCAGGATACTCAGGCATGGCTGTCCACAGCAGCAAGGGCTGTAAGGGAGTAAATAAACCTCCTGCAGCTGTTAGAATGGGTGAGGATATTAATCCAAGCAGCAATTCCACACACCAGTGGCCAAATTATTCAGGAGCATCAGGCTGTTCTCCACAGCAGCTCGACTGGCTATGAAACGAACCACCAGGCCAAGGAAGAGAAAGCAAACAACACTTCCCTCCTTTTTTTTTGTCCCAGGAAGAGGAGGACCCCAGGCTGCCCTGTGCCTTACCATTCGTAGTGTAGAGAGTCCACCAACAACCAACCAGAAGATATAGAAGAGGGAGTGGAAGTGGATATTATAGGTGACAAAGAGAGTGATGCAGTGTCCAAAAAGACCATAGCCCTGACAAAACAAAAATGTCCATGTTACAAGCATCAGTCCCACACAAAGGGCCATTGATCAAGAGCATGAACAGCCTATTCCTGCAACACTCCACCATGGCAAAGCCTCACAAACCACTCATTCAATGCCAAACAGTCAACCAGAATAACAACTGTAACAGCAGCTCACACACAGATAATCTGTCTAAAGGATTCACAGTCATGTCAGAGATTGCGACAACTTGAGAAGCAGAGCTAAGGTCCTCCAATTCCAGAGAAATTGGAGTCTCCTGGCTTTTTACCACCAGGCTCTCAAATCAGGAGGTGCAAAGTAGGAGATCTGCACGAAGGAACTGCCTCTTTGTACTATTGCTGTGCCTGGGACGGGACAGAAGAGCATCCTGGAAGTCCAGGTTGTCCCAGTGCAGTTACCTGGGATCAGCAATTTACAAAGACTTTTCCTGTTCTTTGGGAAAAGCTTGCTCTGGAACACCATGCAGCCAATGTGCATCATAGGGCAGCTCCATGAGTACATACCAAGAGTGACAGCATCTGCACCATCGTGATCTGGGCATTGCACAGATATGCCAGGAAATACATGAAAGATGAGACGCCCAGCCAGTAACCGAAGCAGGTGCCAATGGCTGTGCCCATCAGTGTGCCTTCCCTCTGTGGAGACAGTGTCAGGATGAGAACTCAAGCAGTGACCTGCCAAGCACCGAAATTTCACCTGAGAGTCCCAGACCCTTTGCAGGCATTATCAAATATCTGGCTAGCAGCATTCAGGGAGGCACAGGACCTACCCCTCAAGCTCTCCCAGCAGCAGTGTCAAGACTTTCTGGTGTGTTCCTCCTCCCACCCCCAAACCAACATGTTTTTCCTCAAATCAATCTCCCTTTCAGCAAGATGCTTATTCAGTTATGGAAGAGCCTTCCTCTCCTTTTCTAGTGTCACTACAGCAACGCAGAGCCCAGTCAAACCACCACTTATCACTGAGACTCAACATACAATGATGGTGTCAGAGGTCTTCATTCCATGCAAAAGAATGGCCACCAGTGTGAAAACCAGCATGAGGGGTCCATACAGCTCGCCTGCAATCTTCTACAGGAGGAGACAGGTGAGGGAAAGTTTGGTTAGTGCCCCTCAATACCAGGATGCCCACCACAGGCAATGTGAGAAATGCACTGGAGATTATCACCCAGGTTATCACCTGAATTTAGGTGAAAACATACTAAGGTTTGGAACAACCATGGAAAGGAGCCAACAACATTTTCAGGGAGATGAATATCTAACAAACCTAATCATTAATAACATGGACTATTTCAGTTTAACAAGGTGTCTGTGGGACAGTCACTTGGCCATGGAGTCCGATTCAGCAAAAGGGAACTCACCTGTGGGAAATTAATCATCTTCACAGGAATCATGGACTCCAGCAGTCTGCATCACAGGAGAGCAGGGAATGACAACAGGAGCAGGAAGGACAACAGGACAGTTAACAAAATGCTTCACAAGTAAAAGATCCCACGCATCCATTACCAGTGTTTGCTGTTGTATTCACATGCCTTGGGGGACAGAGATTCTTTCTAAAGGGTGACTCAAGGTCACTAAAGAAGAAAAACCTTACTGTCAGCAGGTTAACTTTGCTGGGGAGGGGCAGACTCAATGAAAATGTTTAGGGATCTACTCATGGATGAGAGATCACTGACAGAACAGCAGGAAGGAAAGGTATCTTTCCTTGTAAAGGCTCATAAAACTTTGCCTTGTTTGACACAGCTGTGCTGCAAACCCAACAGAAGCCACATAAGGCAGCCAAGTATGAAAAGAGACCCTTCTCCTGCCCTGAGCAGCAATGCTGGGTGACAGGGTCGCCAGCCCAACCACGCGACCTCATTAAGGAGAGCAGGACAAACGAACAATGAGTTTCCCCATACGTGAGTCTTCCTGCAGGGCTGACAGCCCTCTCCTGCTTGCTCGCTCGGAGCTGACAACCAGCCTCCTGCAGGCACGGAGCCGCTGGATCCCCGTGCCCCGCGCCGGGGGCTGCCCACCTGGCTCGCACTTGGACGGGCTCCACATCGAAGTAGGGCCGGAGGATGTCGATGTTGGCGTAGAGGCTGAAGGCCCTGGAGGCTTGTCTCTTTCCCACCTGCCACATCTGCGGAGAGAAGGGAGCGGGCAGCGGCCGGGCAGGCAGGGACCCCTGGGGCCGGGGGCGGCGGGGGCACAGCGCTCACCTGGTCAGCGACCTGCCGGCCCAGCTGCCCCCGCAGCCCCTTCATGCCCAGGAACTCCCCGTCCTCCTCCTCGCCCGCGCCCGCCTCGCCCTCCGCTTCCTCCTCCTCTTCCTCCTTCATGCGCTGGTGCATCTCTCCCATGTCCTCGAAGCTGGAGCCCGACGTGTCGTCCATGTTCTCCATGTCGATGACGGCGGAGCCGCCACCCTGCGCCGGGGCAGACACGGCATCAACACCCGCTCGGCCCGGCCCCACCCCCGCCGCGCCCGGCCCGGCCCCACCTGCATNGCCCCGCCGCGCTGGCCCGGATGGGCGGGAGCCGGATGTGACGGCGGCCGTTGAGCGGCCCCCCGTGCCCGGGAGCACCGCCCAGCGCCACAATGGCGGCGCGGCGGGGCGCGGACGAGATGCGGGAGCGCGTGGTGCTGGGCGAGTTCGGCGTCCGCAACGTGAGCGAGCCCGGCGGGGCGGGACGGGACGGGACGGGGGGAGCCCGGCGCCCGCACCCCCTCACGGCCCCGCCTGTGCCCTCTCCTCGTAGGTCCACACCACCGACTTCCCCGGGAACTACCCCGGCTACGAGGACGCCTGGGACCAGCAGCGCTTCGAGGAGGTGGGTGAGCGGCGCCGGCGGTCGGGGCTGTGGGTGTGCGGGGAATGCGGGCCCCGCGGCCCGGGCTGTGGGTGTCCGGGGGTCCGGCTCCGCGGCCGGCGTGACCCGCGGTGCGCGGCTCCCTCAGGCGTTCCGCGTGGACGTGATCCGTGAGGAAGAGGACTCTCTGGAGTTCGACATGGTGGGGATCGACGCCGCCATCGCCAACGCCTTCCGCCGCATCCTGCTCGCCGAGGTACCGCTGCTCCGGGGGTGCTCACCGCGGGGTGCCGGCCCAAGTCTTGCGTGACGGGGAGCGGTGAAGGTCCAGCCTGGGTCAGCCCTTGCGGACAGCTGCAGGGGTTGGGAGAGAAGCGCCACGTTCGTTCCTCACGTGTGCCGGTAGCCCAGAGAGAATTAGGGCCTTAGTGGCACGGGAGCTAGCGCTTGCTGCTCTTGGGGGTGCTGCTGGTAGTGTCTGCGGGCCAGCCTTTTCGACACAGCTGTGTTGCCAACCCAACAGAAGCCACATAATGCTGCTAAGTATTAAAAGGGTGAGGCTGCCCCAAAACCCTTTCCCCTGCCCTTCACCTTTTGTGATCGATTGTTTAAAAAAAATGGGCAAGATATGTAAGAGCATATTGCATAGCCTGGTTTGGCAGAAATACCATTGAAAATAATCTGCGTGGCAGTTACTTGAGGGAGAGGAGGACACTCGAGTCTTGGCGTGTAGTTCAACTATTGTCTTAGGCTGACTTGATCTCTTGTCTCCCTGAGGTGCCAACGATGGCTGTAGAGAAGGTCTTTGTGTACAACAACACATCCATTGTGCAGGATGAAATTCTGGCTCATCGGTTGGGCCTTATCCCTATTCGAGCTGACCCTCGGCTCTTTGAGTACAGAAACCAAGGTGAGAGTCTTGGATAGAATAGAAATATTGAAGGTTTCCCTCAAAGTAGGAAATCGGGGTCATGTAAATTGAGCAGAAGCATGATTTTATGTGCTTCTACCTAGGAGATCAGGAAGGCACTGAAATTGATACTCTGCAATTTCAGCTGAAAATCAAATGCAAACGAAACCCTCAGGCTGCCAAAGAATCATCTGATCCTGATGAACTATATTTCAATCACAAAGGTGAGATGACTCCTAAAAATAGGTGCTGTTTTTTGATTTTTGGTCTTGGAAGACAGGATTTGGGCTCTTTTCTCAGCCCTGTGTGCTCACAGGGAGACAGTTGATTCCATTCTGCTAAACTTACTTTCTGCTCTCTCCAGTCCTGTACCAGATGAGTGACCTGCTTTGAGGCAGCAGCTAGCTGATGCTTGTGGCTTCTCTTTGCAGTGTACAGTAAACATATGACATGGGTGCCCTTGGGGAATCAGACAGACCTTTTTCCAGATGCTGACTTCCGACCTGTTCACGATGACATCCTCATTGCACTGTTGCGACCCGGACAGGAAATAGATGTGCTTATGCACTGTGTCAAGGGTATAGGTGAGTTGCGGCTCCTGGGGCAGGGGGACAAGGAATGTGAGTGCTTGGACAAGGGTGCTGCTGTATGATGGGCGAGAGTGCAGAACTGGCTTTTCCCCTGGATCTTTAGGCCCCAGGATCCTTGTTCCCTGAGGCCTACTCCCATCCTTGACTTCTTAACTCTTCATACAGGTAAGGATCATGCCAAGTTTTCTCCTGTGGCCACAGCCAGTTATCGACTGCTTCCTGACATTACCCTCCTGCAGCCTATTGAGGATGAGGCAGCTGAGACATTGCAGAAGTGCTTTTCCCCTGGGGTCATTGAGATCCAGAATATCAATGGTACTTTTTTCCTGTGCTAAGTGCCTTGTTCCTTGCAAGCTTTGGTAGAGACTGATTTGAGATTAGAGCCAAACTTTGTAGAGACAAAACCACATTGTGATGTTGCCTTGCTGATCAATGGGTCATGCTCTTCTGAGTCTGGTTTTATGGATGAGTGGCTGCCACCTGCAGATGTGTTGGGTGAGGAACTGAGATGTCCCTAAAATGCTAAGGCATTGGATACCTGTCTGCAGAGCTCTGCAGCTGCTGACTGCAGCTTCCAGTGCTGTTCAGTTGTAACACTGGGTAGTGAGCTTGTTCTTTCCAGCAGCTGAATGTGGAGAAGACTTGTGTCCTGCCCAGGGGTGCATGCAGGCTTCATGTTTGGGTTTTTCTGCCAGGTTGGAGTTTCAAGTTGGGTATATGCTAATTCTTTATACTGGTGGGTTCCCTGCCTTTGGTGATGGGAGAGTGCCTGTTTGAGGGGTTAGCACCTGCTGTGGCCACTAGGCACCTACCTGCTGCAATTTGCCCATCTCGTCCCATCTTTTCCCCTTTAGGAAAAAGGGTGGCAAGAGTAGCCAATGCACGGTTGGACACATTCAGCAGAGAAGTTTTCCGTCATGAGGGTCTGAAAAACCTTGTGCGCCTGGCAAGAGTACGGAACCATTACATCTGTAAGTGCCCGATTTTCTGTGGAGTTCCACTGCTGTGGTTTGTGTGAAGAAGCAGAGACTGGCCAGCATGTGTGGCTGTCTCTCTCCCTCACCCCACCCTCAGCATCAGCATCCATACATTCAGAATCCAGTGGGTAACTACTTGCTTCAGGATTGAATTTGTTGGTGCTTCTTGCTAGCAAATGTAGCTGCTTCTTTGGCTGTGAAGATCTGGCTTGTGGGAGTGAGGTGTAAGGAAAGGCAAAGGACAGAAGCATGGAGGAGGTGCAGGCTGAGGCTGCCTTGAGGCTGTGTTGACTTGTGTCTCTGTTGCAGTTTCAGTGGAGTCGACGGGTATCTTGCCTCCAGATGTGCTGGTGAGTGAAGCCATCAAGATCCTGATGGGAAAGTGTCAGCGCTTCCTCAGTGAGCTGGACTCTGTGCCTATGGAGTGACCAGGCTGTAGCTGGGAAAGCAGGTACCTGCACTGCTGTTCTGGGCTTCCTGCACCTGCCTGTGGGGGGGATTTATCTTCCACAGCCAGGAGGCTTGATAGGGGCTTGCCAAGAGTCCAAGGACCATCTCTTTGGATTTGTCTGTTGGTAATGAGCCTCAGTGAGGAGATGCACTAAAATAAAGGCGCTTTTTTTTAATGCTGTCTCCTTCTATGCCATTCACAATTGTGAAACCATAATACATGGAGAAGAAAGTGGCAGCAGATCCAAAGCTGAGTAAGAGCATTTATTTTAGATGGTATGCAGTGAGTGAGGAGGACTGATAGGGCAGTGGAGTAAAGCATTTCACAGCAGGTCAGTGAGATTTAATGAGCTGGTATCAGAGCAGGTGTCTCAGACCAGCTCTGGGATAGTTAATGTAGTAGAGAAAAGGCTGTACTGTCAGAGGACTGCAATACCTTTCCCATGAAGAAATTGAGAGAGCTGGCATTGTTAGCCTGGAGAACAAGAAAGCTCCAGGGAGACCTTATTCTGGCCTTTCAGTAATAAAGGGGGCAGGGAGAAAGACTTCACCAGGGCCTGTAGCGACAGGCTAAGGGGCAACAGTTTTGAGCTGCAAGAAGGTAGACTAACATTGAACATTAAGACTTTTTCACAATGAGGGTGGAGGTAAGTTGGTACAGGTTCCTCAGAGTTGTGAATGCCCCCTCCCTGGAAGTGTTCAAGGCAGGTTGGCTGGGGCATTGAGCAACGTGATTGTTAAAAGTGAAAATGTCTGGGAGTATTGGTGTGTCCCAGTTGCTTAAGTCACTGCACACTGTAATGCTAGAATTTAGTGTTTAAGTAAGAGACAAAGTACTGTAGAGACAGTAAGTAGAGACAAAGTACTGTTTCACTGGGGTGTAATTACTCAGACTGTAAACATCCTTTGTTAGGGTGAATATACTATAGGGAGGAGGTACACTTGGCATCCTGGCTCCAATTCCAACCTGTCCCCTGCCATGCTGCAGAACCATACGTATGCTGCATGTGTATATCACAAGTTACCACTATACACACACACACACACACACACACATATGATACTCTCTGTATCTCACAGGATATTGGTCCTCCCAGCAACAGGTAGGGTCTGGCTTGCAGGCTGTGAGTGGCATGTGCACTTCTCTGTGCTGTTGCTTCACATACTTACGGGACAGACCCTGGAATAGCCTAAGGGTATTGCTCTGGCAACACACAGCCCTCAAGCTGTAAGCTGGGACCTAGACTTAATGTAAAATAGCGGTAAATGACATAAGTACTTTAAAAATGCAATTTCTCCCTCACCTAAGTAAATTATGTAGTCTGGAATGGTTCATCCCCTCCCTGACAGTGCACTGACCACCAGCAATGGTGCCCCCTTTTTGGTATCTAGAATAAGGAACACCGAGAAATCTCTAGGCACGCAGTCTGGCCAGACCAGAGATCTCAGATCTTACTGAAACAGATAAAAGAATAAAAATGAAACATGACACCATGTGTATGAAACTGGAATAGCTTTACTGACATTCAGGTGTAACACAACCAGTTCAGACAGCTTCGGATTTAAACATTCCTACAAAAAAGGTTTAAAATCCATTTTACAAAAACCCCTTGTGTCTAGCATGAAGTCACAGAATGTTAAAAATATCACAACACAATAAATACACCCAGCCTTTGCTAGAGCCAGGAGCCATGTTAGCTCAGAGGTTAAAAAAGTTTGAGGCCAGGAAGAAAGTGGAGGGTGCTGGTGGAACAGCAGGGGCAGGAAGGGTGAGTGGATGCCCAAGACCTGCTCTTCCTATCTGCACTCCCACGCCTCCCAGCCCCAGCCTTTTTATCCAGTCTGTCCATGCAGAGACACCACTTCTCCACCTACCAGTTTATTATTTGTTCTGTCTCCTGGATGGCAAAACTGCCGGCCAGCTCTGGACAGACCCTCCCAGCTCCTGTGCTAAGGACAGATTGTGTGAGCTATTTGTCATGTAAGAACCAGCTTTGCAGACTGGAGTGGCTTCATGAGTCCCACCTCATCTAAAACCCAGTTTCTGATCTGGCCCCCCCCTGTAAACTGCAGTATAAAGCCCACCCCTCCTGCCCCACCATGCAATTCTCCGAGAAGTACCAGACTGAGTAAAAACAGGGGCTACTGTCACCTCCACTGCAACAGGGCAAGGGGATCCCTTTTGGTTTGCAGGTGCTTCAGGTATTGGTCCAGATTTTATCTACCCTGAGCTGGCCAAGTTCTAGTCAATGGAAAAAAAAAAAAAAATTAAAAAAAAATCTGTCCTGCTCCCCCTGAGAGATGTCAAAGAAAGGCTGGCACAAAGTAAAAGCCTTTCAATTTGGCTCTGGGTAGAACAAGCTGTATGATTGTATCTATACATATATATGTATATATATGACAGTGTCTGCCTCTTTCTAGAGAGCAGTTGCACCTTAGAAAGGCTGATCTCACAGGAGATCCTAGAGCACTGCTAGGCTTCCTGGCACACAGCCCTCAGCCCAAGGCTCAGCATTCTGGAGGGAAACGGATTCAGCAGAATACCAGTCCACTAGGGACAAGTGCTGATAAAGGTGACAGGAGTGTCCGATGTGTTCCCTACAAAGCCTGGCTACTAGCACCCAGAGGATTATTAGGGTAGCCCCTTTTCACATGGCACACTACTCTGCCTTTTGAATTAATCCTAAACCCCAAGGGATGAAGAGGTGGAGCAAGAGTGACTCGAGGCTACAAGATGATCAGGCTTAACCCTAATGAGGTCTATGGACTCAGCTCTCACCTTGCAGAGAAGCAGAGGTCTAAAAGATGCTCATCCAATGGAGGGGAAGGAGTCAGGGGAAAAGCTTAATATTGACTGGTTCAAATGCCACCGCAGGCCCCATCCCAAGTGTATGGAAGGGAAGGGGGCAGGACCCGTAAGGGGCTTTATTCAGACGAATTCTTGTGGAGGCGGTGACAAGGAGAATCTAATGTGCTTACTAAGAGGAGAGACAAAATATAAGGTAGGGGAGGAGATGGTTGCAGCATCACAGGCTCAGGGTTCAAAGAGTACATTGAAGCCCTCTCCATCTTCATTTTCTATCACATCTGTCTCCAATGATGGCTTCACCTTTTTGAAGAGAGATGGAAGGTTCCGGATATGAACCTCCTTGCGGAACTGCTCCCCAATGGGCTTCTGCAGAGGACAGACAGGCAGGCAGGCATCAGTCATTACTGTCTTCATACCCCCAATCAGCTCAGGGGCAGCTTGCCTGCACATCAGAGACAGGCCCCAGGTTCTGAGCAACCCTTCAGCCCAGACCCTGTGCTTGCATTTTGAGGAATTTCAGGCCTGGCCTTTCCCACATGCCAGGGCACAAGGTAACCATCAGAATACCAGCTCCCCAGCTTCTAAGTCAATGTCAAAGGCTCCACCACCACCATCCTCACAGAGGTCTAATGCCCACCCAGCAGCTTCAATCAAACATTTTAACACCCTGTTCCCTTGGGTCACCCTTGTGCAAGGTACCACTGGCTCTCAGTGAGAGGCCATTGCTGGAGGGGCTGCTCAGTCTGTGCTGCCAGCCCTGCTGGACCTCCAGGGTGAAGAGGGGCAGAACAAACAGCGTCCTGGCTGGAAAGGAGGGCGGTTGGCAACAGGCAAACAGGCCTACCACCTATCACTTCTGCAGCATACACGTGTGAAATGTTCCTCCTGGGTATCACCTACCCCAATGCAACCTGAGATGAGGCGCTTGAAGTGATCCTTCCGGCGCTTGTCTGCCACTTTCTGCAGTGTTGGGTTGAGAAGCTTTGAATCAAACTGCTCCAAAGAGTCCAGCTGAATGTCTGGGATCTGCTCCATCACTGCCTTCAGCTCAGCATAGCGAGGGCGCTGCGCAGAGAAGTACAATTAACACAGCTCTGCTAGATGAATAGCCTTGCCCTCCTTGGGGACCATTAGCTCCCCTGCCCCTACCCACTGGGCATGGAACTAGTCTTCCAACATTTCCCTCATATTCCCCAACCTCACATTTGGATGAAGAACAATTTCTCACCAAGGCCTCGTAGATCTGGAAAGCCAGGTGGACAAGAGCTGCCATGCAGCCGTCGTGTTGCCCATGTACCTGTAAGCCCTTCAGCACACTTGTGAAAAACCAGGACACAGCATCGGGAAGGAGGTTTCCTGGAAGCACCTGGGGAAGAGGCACTGTCAGCACTGAGGCAAGATATTGATACATAGCCACCCTTCCACAACAGCTTGTTCTTCCTGAGGGAGAAGGTGACCAGGGATGAAATAGCCACGCTTCTCACAACATTCAGAACTTCCTCTCCCAACCCTTCCAGATCTAATCCCTTCTTCCTCCCAGAGGTACCTGTTTGAGCAGTGGCCAGCAAAGCTGTGTTGTGGTTCTTTGGCAGGACAAGGTGTCCTTCCAGGAGAGGGATGTGTAGGCAGTGATCAGCACTGCAGTGCAAACATCCTGCAAAAGAGTCAGAGGAAAAGCAGTCAGAGGAGCTATTTTCTACTTCCAGCATTCAAACCTGATGGGAGCCAAGAAGCAATCCAAAGAATCTCCAGGAGCTTCTGAGAATCCTGCATCTTAATGTTGCTCCAGCAGAAGGTGCTCAAAGGCACGTAGTGTGCACCATCACAACCACGAGGGACCGGTGTTAAGGAAACCTGCTCCCTTCATCTCCCTGGGAAAGGCCCTGGAACTCTCCCCTCAACTGCTACTCTCAAGTCACTGGAAAAGCTTCTGCAAGAGCTGAGGCATCCACAACAGAGAGTACAGAAATATCAGGATAAAAGTACTCTGCACAGTGGGTGGTATTAGCACTGTGAATTCTGTACCAGCTCAGGCAGGTTTTACAGAAAAAAAAGCTGGATGAAGTTCTTCCTCATGAAGACTGAAGCCCAGGATGAAGGCAGAGCCAGGGAGCACCCTGGGGGCTGAATGCCCAGGGTCTCTTCCGCAGAAGGGCTGAAGATCTCAGCCTGTGTGTTATACTGGATCCCAACCCCCATCTGCTTTGTGGCTTCTGCAAGGCCCTTAAAAGGCATGCATGTTCCCAAGAAGTGATTCTCACATGGGGAATGCTCCAGCAGCATAAATCTCTGCAGCAGTGGGTGGCTGCACAGCAGACAAGCATGACAAAGAGTACAGAGAAACACTGGTGGCAGTCAGAGCACACACTCTTACCTCTTGCTTCATCAGACATTTGCCGAGCTCGGTGAGCTCTGCGTTGGCAGGGGGAGTCACCTCTGTGGCCATCGCCTCATCATCTGCAGAGCAAAGGCAGCACTGTGAACGTGGCCTCCCAAGGAAACAGCACACAGGATCAGTGTGCTGGCACAGCTTACCCAGCATCTCTTTCCAAGCAAAAAGCACCCACCCTTTGTGGGGCAGGAAGGGCACTCAACTGCTATCTTTAGCTTTGGGAAACTCTGCACATCCCCCTGTTCTCCTCAGCCCACTTCTCAGAACCTTAAGAACCAGCTGCTCCAACAGGCCACCTGTGAACCCTGCTAGTTTCCAGGCTAGACTCGGTTCTTCTGTGGCCCCCAGACATGCTGGGCAAGACAGAACTGAAGGCTTTTTACCAAACCTATACCCCTCACAGAGAACTTCCAGCAACAGCCTAGCCTTGCCTCAAGAAACAGGAAAAGTGCTTGTGTACACCAAGGGCAGGAAAGGCAAAGGTAGCCATTTACTCACCATCTCCATCTACAGCAGCAGTAGTGTTCTGTTCAACACCTTTCTTAGAAACACAGCAAACAGCTGCAAAAACAGTTGCAGGTCAGAGGAGTAGAAAAAAGAAGATGCTACTGCAGAACATGCAGAGATTATCCTACAGACTCTGATGGGTTCACAGCTGCTTCAAGCTCCCCCAGCTTTTACAGAGAATCTGAAGAATCAGAAAGCCCAGTATGAAAGCCCTTCTTGTCAAGGAAGGCTGTAACATCCCACCCACAGCTCCTTCCCACAGTGGAACCTGCTGCATAGTGGCTGCTTCTAACTACTGAGAACCAGGAAAGTGCAAAACCATCTGAAGCCCATAACCCAAGAACACCAATTTAAGGCAAAAAGGCCAATCAAGAAAGGAGACAGAAGGTTGAGGATATGTAATCTCTATGTGGAATCAATTTCCCCAGCCTCTCTGCTCAAAGCCATGCTGACAAAGAAATGATGTTGGAGAAGGGGAACACAAAGAAGGGAGACTGCTTTGGGGGAGGGACTCTTCCCTTATGTCTGGCTAGAGAAATGGCAATTGCCAGCAACAAAACTGCTCTACACTTGGGTTGTCCACAAATCCATGTCCCATACTGGGTTCCAAAGCACAGAAAGGGAGAACCCAGTTGCCTGTAGGACTGGATTCCTACAGGAACAGTGCCAAAACCATGGAACCCTAAAAGCTAACAAAACAAAAGGAAGAAACTCACATCTGAAGGTTTTAAATGATCTCTTCCTAGGTTTTAGCTAAGATTTTGGCAGGGCTGTTTCACACCTGCCTTCTCAGGGTTATGTTAAATACTACTGACCATTATAATTAAGTTTTACTGCACATTGGGAACTCTTGTTGTCCTCTCCAGGGAAAACTTTCCAAATATCTCAGGAAACCTAGCCTAATTTCACTTACTGGCAAGATCCATGACTTCTCGAGTCAGCAGCCTGACCAGCTGTTCCTCAAGCATCTCCTGAGACTCGGGGTTGTCATCTGCAGCATCATCCTCACTGAGGAGAACAGGTTTTAGTTTGAAGAGAGCCAATATCTTCAAGTACCCCCTCTGCCCAAACACAGGGAGTGAGTCACCACTGTGCTCTCCAGCCCTTGCTGGCAGGGCTGTTCCTGGGCAAAGGGCCACGTAAAAGACCAAACCTCCATCCCATTCCCCATTTCCTCCTTCATACCAAGGGGTGGAAGCTTACCAGAGCATGCTTCGCTGGTTGATCACCTGCCATTTCTGGGACAACCTCTGTTCAAGACAAAAGGAAAGATTCAATCCCTTCCTAAGGAGCCATGCTGGACATAATGCAAGAAGACCCAAGCAACAGCTGCTGGCAAAAGCCCAAGAGCTTTAAACACAGCTCTCATGCCAAGACCCATTTTGAATGGCAGGAGAACTGCTACCAGTGTGTTGGAATGTGAATAAGCCATCATGAAAATGAGAGGACACAAGCAAAAAAACCCCAAAAACAAACCCAAAAATTCTCATGGCTGCAGGTTGAGGAATTTACATCCACAGGTTTGAATTCACAGCAAAGGGTGCTGTGCAACAGCCAGGGTTCAACACACCTCAAAAGCCTCCCACCTGCCCCCCAAATATCATCAAAATCATAAAGCATCAAGGCTCTGCCCTTGTCTCTACTGGCTCTGTAAAGACAGAGATTCCCACATGCTGCTGCCAGCTGCTACAGGGAGTCAGGGCTGTCAAGGAACAGGCATCAAACAAGCTGTTTTCTTACCATGTGCAGATAGGTAAAGAGTGGTCCCAGCATGGGGCAGACAAGGGTTTCGTAGTATTCTGAGGGACAGGAAAGTACCAAGGGTTTCACAAACACACCTGCACAGACCAGTTAAGGAAGAGATCCAACACAGAGGGCCAGCTGCTAGGGAAACTGCAGCACAGTGTCCAAGCCAGCCATTCCACTGGGAGGCCAAGGGACAGTCACCTGGAAGCCCACCTTCTCACAGCCCTGAATTAACAAGTGGCATCTCTCTACAGCAGGAACATGAATTATTCAGCTCTTTCCTCTGACAGTTCAGCTGAGAAAGCTAAGGGTGCTTAGCACCCACTTCCTAGCTGTGAGACTGAATGCCCAGCCCTGGAAAATAGGTTGGGAAACCCACATGATCTCCCAGAGAAGCACATCCTACTGTCAAGCTCCTCACTATCCAAGCCCCCTTGCTTCTCATAAGGCATCAACCACCTCTCAAAATGCCTCCAGAACCACGCATATCCCTTGCATTCATTCTCTCTGACCCCATGCACTGCTGTTTCTGCTCATGCCCTCCCTAGGCTCACACATCATCCACACCAGGTGTATCCCTCTTTGTTTACCTCCTCAATCACCCTTGTCTTGGCTATATACTGAAAACAAAGGGTTTCAATTTATGTGTTCAGAACCTCCCAAGCTGGCCCGAGACAGTGATGGAAGGATACGGAGCATGGGACGCAGTCTGTAATCAGGAATGTTGTTGAGGTTGTTGAAAGCAGAGCTGAGGAGCTGGGTGGCGAGACCCTCAACAGTGTAGAAATCCTGTTGCATGGAGGGGCCTGCATTTCCCAGGATGTGGAAACTTCGACAAAAACCAAGCTAGTTACAAGTCTGCTAGGTAACAGGTACCACGTCTCTGGTCTGCAAAGGCCACAAGTACTATCATCTTGAGATTACATAGTTGTCACATTCATAAAGAAATACTAGAGAGATATTTTAGCACAGTATCTCTTTTTTTTCTGGGATATGTGCAGAAGGACAATAAATTAAGCACTTAAGCACTACAAGGTACTTGCAAATGCTGGTGTAATCCAAAACATAATTAAAAGTGGCAGAAGAGACAAACTAGATCAGGATATCCAGTAAGCACTCCAATCTAACCACCTAACTGCAGAAGAGCTAAAAGCAGATTCCCATTTTGAGGTACTTTTTCCAGACTGTTCCATGTCTGTGTGGTAGGTTACAACCACCGAATATAGGCCACCACTGCAGCTTGTACTTGGATATTACTGGATACAGCTCCCATCAAAAGTCTAACTGTAAAACAAGTCAGGACCCTGCAATAACCTATTGCTCCAGCTGTGCAGTGCTGGATTGTGGTGAGATATCTGGTGCTCTTACCAGTTGTCGTAGAGGGTACAAAAGAAGCCCTGCATCCTTTCTAAGACTGTTTTGTAAACAGGAGAGTCATAAAGCTCCAACAAAGGCTGAGGGAGACCTGTGGGAAGTAATAAGCTTCAGTTACATTAATGAGAGAGCACAGTGCACCTTCAGAGCATGCCAGGCAGGCCCAGACAGCTTGATGGCAGCGAGGGAAGCTCTTGGCAAAAGCCAAATGGGCAGAGGTGCAGCAACCCTGGGGCAGAAACCCCCCTCAGAGGTCAGCCAAGTTCAGTTTGGTTGCACCCAGAGCAGAGATGTTTCCACTGATGTTGTTGTAGCTGCCTTATTTCTCCAAAGTAAAACTTACTTGAGCTATCAGAACCCAGTCAGCAACAAAGCTGACAGTTGTTGCAGCTCCTCTAACAGCTCATCCCTTCAGGCTTGTATTCTCTGCCAGGACACATGCTACTGTTGAACCATGATATTAAGAAGTTTAGACCAGAGATCAAGGCCCTGCTGCTTTATGTGCAGGGGTTCACAGACAGAGAGTTTAAAGTCACAGAAAACAGGTAAAGGAAGCATGTCCTCATTTTATAGATAGGAAATGAAGAAAGAAAGACAAAGCAACTTCACAAAAATATTTCACTGTCTGTCAGAACCTGAAATTAAACCCCAATTGCCAGTCATGATCCACACTTCATCCACAAGGCCACCTACTTCTGCTTGGCTGGAAAGGCTTCTGTGTTCACAATTTCAAACCTGTTTTAAGAAGACTGCAAAGGCCTCTTTCTAATACACGGTCTAGAAACAAATGCCAGGGCCACACTGCACGACTTGGCTCTTGCCCTCCAGGACAGGTCTCTGCACCAGCACTCAGGGCTCCTTCTGAGCACTAATCCTGCTCAAAGGCAGATAATTAAAGCACCCCCAGCCTCTGCAGCCTGAAATGCCATGTTGCAGAGACCACCACCCAGATGGGATAAGCAGTTTGGTAGGGTACTGTTCAATTCATGCAGAAGAAACCAATTTGTCTGAGACCAATAATTTATTTAACATTTTGGTTTCAGCAGGTTCAAATCACAGCTAAGCTGCAAATACTAAGAACAAGCTGGCTCTCCAGCCCTGTTTCATTTCCACTGTTATGGACAAATCAGAAACTCCAATACCTCCAAGAATCTGCCCACACATTCCTCCTGAAGAGAAGCCTCTTACCTAGAATGGCATTCTTCTCCACGTCCAGCATGTCCAAAGCCTTTGCAAATGAATCCCCCAGCCTAGCCACCATCTCTGGCATGTAAAGGTTGTTGTGAGTCCTGAAACAGAGGAGCACTTAGTTTATACTCATGTAAGTCAACCCCTTTTTGCCCTTGACAGTGGGATCCTCTCCTTCAGCTTGTGAACAGCTCTTCTGAGGCAGATGATGAGGAAGGTGAGACCAAGCACGTGTGCATGGGATCCCCCTTCCCCACCTGCAAAAATATTGGGAAAGCTGACCCAACAGAGACATGGAGTGACTCCACTTCATGTCCTCAAACTCCTGGCTGGCCCTTCCACTTATTTCAGTTCATCCCACCCATTGCAAGCACTGGCAGTAAAAACTTCCAGCAATTTTCCAGATGATGCTGGGAACAGCTTATTAGCTTGGCCAAAGGGATCAGAGAATGTATTTTTCAACTGACAAGACATGGATTCTGTAATCTCAAAAGATCTTCAGCACCTAAGGCCCCTGCAAAGGGAGGGGCTATTTCAGCTCCAAAATACACACACTGCCTCTCAGGGATGGCTCCCAGTCCCCAGAATGGCAGGCAGCATTGGAGGGACTCCAGTGAGAACATCCGTCTGATCAGATGTTACTCAAGGTAGGCACCATGTGCCCCCTGGATAACACATCCAGCTGGGAACAATTCTGCATCATAGGAGGTGGCCACAGTCAGCTCTCCACAAGGGACACCAATTCAGCCATGGGTGGCTGGCTCTTGCCATCCAGGTCAAAATGGGTCCCCCCTCTTAGCCAGGGTACTGACACTCAGAGCTGGACTCGGCAGGGGTGTCTCTCTCACCTACCTCTCTCCTTTGAGACCTCAGACCTCCACTCTGGGTGTCGCCAGCTGCACACAGCACAAATCCTGCAGCCTCCTCCAAAACTGCAATGCCATTGTACCTGCTGCTAGAGGTGATCAAGGGCAACTCAGTATCTCCCCCTCGAGCAGCGTTTCCCAAAGCAGGGGGTACATGGGAATGGCTGGGGGAAGGGAGTGCAGACAGACCTCAGGATGTTCTCCATAGTCTCATGTATTAATGATTCACTCAGGTACTAATGATTGTTTTTTCGTGTTTTTTTAAAGATCTATGTTAATAATTCTGGCAACCCTGATGCAGTGATGTCTGCCTGCATTTGCAGAAAGCTCCAAAACCGCAACTATCCTGTTTCTCTCTGCAAGTGTTAAATACTTCCCTGCTCACTGCATGTGAGGAAGGCAAGTATATGAACTTTTTAAGAAAGAGCTACACATGACTTCTTAATGGCTCATACTCTCATTTTGGGCTGGATCTAACACCATGCAACAGGCCTCAAAGGGGCACAAGCTGATTCTACTTTGCCAAGAAGTGCCAAAGAAGAGCCCAGCTTCCACATTGGTTTATGTTGCCCCACTGACTCAAAAAGCTGTACATTTCTGCTTAAGGCTATCCTGAAATCTAGCTACTAAAATAATCTCTTGTATGTCTCCTGCCCACTCCACGCCAGTGTTGGCTTTGCCTCACTCTAGGCAGAAGGCCAGTAGGGCAAATGCAGGGACTGTGCAATTGCAAAGGTGACTCCAGAAATCCCACTGCACTAACTCCAGCAGGATGGACCAGACCGTCATATTCTGAAGGTGTGGTCACAGTCCTTAGTTGTTTCAGAGTCCTTGAAGCATGTTCTTAAGTCTGAGAGTTGGGAGGCAGATGTTCACTCGCAGGCCAATCTCTCTTAATACTAGAGCAAGTTCCCAGTGGGAATGGAGAAAATGGCCAACCACCTACTCCCCATGGGAGTTACAAAGGCATCCAACAGCCCTCATATATATGACGATGTAGCCCTTAGGCATGTTCCAGCTGACACTATCAGCACTCCTGGACACCCCACACACAGGAAAACATGGTAAAGCTAATTCCAAGAGACATTTATGCTTTAGAAAAGACAAGCAAAGGATATGGCAGGACTTGGGGGATTTTCAGTGATGGTCACAGCTCTGCTAGAAAGAGTATCTGGTGCCTAGAAAGAAGGGCTTGTAAACCAGATGAATCCTTTAGGGCAGTCCATGATTGAAGACTCTTTTTCCAAAGCTGGAGTTGTCTACAATGAAAATGCCTGCAGCATCCATGTCTATCCAAGAATTCTTTCACCAGCATTAATGCTTTGGCAATGTCACCATCTCGTCATCAGGAGTTCCAAAAAAGCCTTTGTCTAAGCAAAGCATTTGCTGAGCCTGAGCATTTAATTTGTAACAAAACATGAGCAAATCCCAGCACAATAAAGCCTCTGCAGCAATCAAGTCATGCAGCTACTGACTGCAGAAATACACCAAGGTGGCTGAAAATTATGGTTTGGGTTTAAATTCAGGAGTGAATATTTTAAGCCAGAATCTAGAAAACACCTAAATGAAATGATACCACAGAGTACAGGAGAATCATTACTCTGAAAACTGCAAGCAGTGATTAATAAAGAAACCTCAAAATAATTCATTAAATACAGCTACCAACACAAATACAGGTAGGCACAATAAGATGCCACTCAAAACTACCTTATTTTTCCATTACCTGGACTACCTCATTCTTCTCAGTTCTTTGATCTCACCCATGACCTACCTCCAAGCTACTTACCACCCTGGCAAAGGCCCAATGGCTTAACAGCTCTCACTGCTTCCATCTGCAAACACAGCAGCAGAATGCCACACACTATCCAGAGAGCAGTGGACCCACCTGCTCAGCAGGATCCATGCTGCCGCTACTTGCAGATCTGCTCACACAGAAACCAACACAGCCTGCAGGGACTTCCACATCTCTGTCCCACATAAGCACATGGGCAACACTGGACGTTGCTTATCCCTACAGAGAGCTGCCTAATGGCATGGAGCTAAGAGAAGCATCCATCCCTAGGCAGTAATACAACTATGTCCCTGAAGGCATCCTCAATACAAGCAGCTTTCCTGCCTGCCAGCCCTCCTCATATCCCCATACTTCCTGCCTGCTGACAGGCTGCTACAGATTTCATAGTCTCCTGTGTGATTCCTCCAGGGCTTGAGGAAGACATACATGGAAAAGGCATCTGAAGACAGCAAAGAACACAACAGGAGCTCCATAGCACAAGATCCAGCTTTGCCAAAAAGACAGAAGCATCGTCAACACTTGCACTGAACAACTATGAGCTTGCAGTTGTCTTAAGAAAAAGCCTATATATTCAGCAGCAGCAATGGAAAAATATGAAGTATGAAGATCTACTGTTCTGAATACATCATTCATTTATTCTTGTTGTAGCACCCAGGCTTAAGAAAAGCCCAGATACCACTGAGTGAAGTACATGTTTCTCCATGTATGTTACTACCATGTACTCAGAAAATATTTTGGTCTGCAGGTGAGATACTTGAACAACACAGATGCATGATCTCAGAAAAAGCTCAAACCAGCCATGGAGCCTCTTTCTTTCTTTACATACTGGATATAGAATATAGCTCATGTGTTTTCTTGGAGGTGGTGAACAACCAGGAACAGAGTTTCTGCTTCTTCACAGAAGTGGTGATAGAAGTTGAACGATAGTTTCCTAAGCTTGTTGTAACAGAGATCCCAAGTGATTTTACAAAGGCACAAGTTCTGGCAGGAAGAGTGACTGCATGAGGAAAAAGTGTCTGTTGCAGCCTTTTCAGACCTTGGGCACTGGTTTAGCTGGTCTCACACAATATGACAAATGGCAGGCACTGAAGAAATGGCATGAGGCTACCTCTACTCAAAGAAACTCTACCTAACCTCTCCCAAAAGCTCACCAGTAGGATCTTCAGCCTTCCAGGATAAAAGGCAAAAGCACTTCAAGCACAACTCTGCAGCTCTACCTGGTCACTGGCCCAAGTACCACACACTGCTACACAGAGCTTCGTGATGTGCTTGTCTGAACAGTCCAGCATGTTGCTTCTCTCTGGAAGCAGCACATTCCTGAGCTCAGTGACTACCAAACATATCTGACTAGACAGAGGTCAGGTAATAGGGCCCCTTCCCTTACAAACGTGGGAGCTTAAAAATCTAAGTGGATCTGAAAATGCTCTTTCTCAACAGGCCCCTGCCACAGACAGAGCATCAGGTTTTCAAGTATGTAACGTGTAGAGTTATCTCACAAAAATTTTCCAGAAGTCTGGCAAAATCCCAGTGTCAGGATTTACCCTGAGAGACTCCTCCTTTATAATTCTGGGAACTGTGCTATTCAGGATCTCCCTTTTCTGCCTTCTCTTGCTCCCTTCTCCTGGCTGCCCCAGATCTACACAACACCAGTGACACACAGAGAGGCATTGCATGGCAACAACAGCCTGAGAGTATGCATCCACTGATTTCAACAGCAGGTAGTGCTTCAGGAGGCTGCTGCTCATGTTCAGCAAAGCCAGCTTAATTTAACACTGAAGAGAGAACAACGCAAACAGGATGCGATGAGAGCTGGAACTGCCCTGGTGGTGACGGGAGAGGTGGCCTTGTAGAGGCTGAGGGCAGAGCAGAGATGTTAGTTAAGAAATCATTAACTGAGTGGCAGAACTACAGCAGTGGAGGCAACCCCAGCACAAGCTCCCATTAGCTTTGATGGCCTCTTGTAGGCCAGGCCAATGAACATTCAGAAGGCTCCAGTTTCCCCAGCGCCATTCCCCACCGTGAACAGTCAGGAACAGTACTTGGGCACCTGCACCAGCCTGTGTTCCCACTGGCTTCACTGGGCAAACATGCTCTGAGTATTCCACATATTTATCACAGTCTGGCTTTCAGAGATTTATAGGTCAACATAAATGATTTCAAGTCAACTTGACCCACCTTATGAGAGCAAGTAAATTGTCAAAGAGCTTCAGGACCTGCTCAGTGCAGGGATTACGGTACATTGGAGTTCCACTGGGCAGGTATCCCAGAAAGAATCCTCCAGCTTTTGCCTCTTCAGTAGCAGCAGGCCAACGAGCTCGTTTCACAACTCCCAAAATGGTGTACACACAAAAGCTTATCTGCAGCAAAAGATGTGGAGAAAGTGTTTCTTAGCCAGATCACAGTCTGAATCAACAGGTTTTCCGAGAACCACATCATCATCCCATCTCAAAGGGAATGTTCTACAGTGAGCCTAACCTGCTGATAGGAACAACTCTGGTGAGTCTGCTGCCAGGAAAATGCAGCAAACGATCATGTTATATTCCATCACCTTCAGAGAGCCGTGGCCATGGGAGGATGGCCTAGGAATTCACTATCAGACAAAGCATCAATGCATACGGTCTCAGCAGTATGCAAGCAGCCAGGCAGGCTGCTAAAAGTAAGGGTCCAGACCATCAGTTTCTCTTGTCCTTCATGTGCTGGGACAGATGCAGAGATCCAAGATGACACAGTGGTCAAACTGCATTAGTCCCAAATCACAAGCACGTCTCTGTGGACTGCATTTCAGTGTATTCTACAGATTTAAGGACAGCAACTCCATTGGCAGTCTGTCCAAGTGAAGACTTTACACTAAACCCAAACAACACAAATCTCCGCAGATGAATTTTAATTATATTCTATGCTGCAGTCTGAGCATGACATTTTTCATACTGCCAAGTTTAAAAAGCACAATTCACTGTGCTGAATTTCCAAAAATCATGTAAACCAATTACTTATCCAAAACCAAACTCTGGTACATAAAGAGTAGGGAAGAGTGTGCTTCACTCTGATACATAATGTGGTTTTGCATAGCCTACATGCTCTTTACTGTAGCTTAAAGAGCAAAGGCCAGCCTGTTATTCTGCAATCTTAAAAACCTATTGATCTGCACTCTAAAGAAGTACATGATCAGGAGACCTTGTGTGTAATCACAAAAGAAATGGGGGATGGAAGGAGGCAGGTCTCCTTTCACTAACCATTACATCTCTTCTGGTAATGATACTCACTCTAGACCGGTTGAGGCCACTAGGATCTTCCAAGACTGGATCAGCAATTTTGTTGTCCGCACCCACATAGGATATAAAGGCTTCAGGATCTGAGAGGACTCTGGCAGCAGGAAAAGACAGCAATGGGATTATTGTTTGTACTGGGGAATTTGAGCAGAACTTTGCATTGGCAATAAACATCTAACAAATACAGAGCAGGCTAGAGAGGCCAGGTACTGCTCCATCCTGTAAGCAGGATTGTGATTAAAAGCATCAGAGATGTGTACACTCCCCAGACATCATCAGTTCTCTGGGGCTGTGGAGATCTAAAAGATTTAAATCTCTTATGAAGATAGCCCTACTGGGAAAACTCTTCTGCATGCCCACCTACCCAGAGCTGCAGGACACCTCAGCTTTAATAAAGAGTCTCAGCTTCCTACCTTCTCCTGGGAATGAGCAAAGACATTTTTTGTTTCTCATTTCCTGCAAATGCTGTGAGCATGTTGGGGAATGTTCCTTGAATACTTTAAATGACTCTTACCCAGCAATTTTCAGCAAAGAGCATTTAGACTGTTGGCAGTTTCTGAACTGTAGGAGAGCTATTATCACAATGACTCCCCAGGGCACTGGAGGTCAAGAGGCAGCCCACCACCCTCATATAGCTTGTGTGTTCCCTTACTGGGCACAGCAATACCTCCTCGAAACCTCCAGCTCAAAGCTGGAGAAGAAATGACCCATAAAAAGAAAAATGACCGCTACCTCTGCATCTCTGGGGAGAGCCATAAGCCAGCCACAGGAGCCATGAGCTCCTCCAGGAAAGCTTTCTGTCGCTCATAGTCCTTAAACTGGTTGCTGATGAGGACAAGGGCCTCCATAAGGGCACACTTCTCCATCTGCGTCAGAAGTAGCTCATTGGAGAGCAGCTGTTTCACGTGGTTGTACAACATCTCAAAGTTTGGCTAAAAAACATCCAAGTGGAAAAGCATCATGCATTTGGTATGGAGGAGGGGCACTGGGGGAGGTAGAGGGGTGTACTGTACAGCTGGAGGAGCATGTCTGTTACCTTTCCTCAACATAGCCATCTCCTCCTCACACTCAAGTCTCTCTGAATATTCAGTCTAAGGAGAACTTCTATTCTTCCCTACCCCTCTATCATTATCCTGCATCCATTTTACTTTAGCTCTCCAGAATGACTGAAATAAGAAGAGGAAATCTTTCCCTAAGCAGTCATATCCTTTAAAGTAGTACCATACCTCAAAATAGTTCTGGTGCTTTTATTAGTTCACAGAAAGCACCCCGCTTCTTTGGCCAGACTTATGATTCTTCCATCTCTTTGCTCACGATAAATAACAATTCATATGGTTACTACAATCGCCACAGGAATTCTTGCATTTCTTCCCTTCCTTCTCCAGTTGCCACCACATCTACCTATAACTTTGTATAAGCATTAGCAATCGTCCCCTTCAGCAAAGTCCTCTCAACACCTTTTGGGGCAACTTTGGGTCCTTGGCTGTTTCAGTGAGGATGTCTGGGTGGCCATGAGAAAGAGACAGCTACAGCTCAAGGATCAATAAAGTGGAACAAAAACCAACCCACTAGTTCTTAGCATCAATTGCAGAATGCAGACTGGAACCTCTAAATTACCTTAATTAGCATCCTTTAAAAATACCTTTGTTTAAACTAGCAATGTGCTATGGTTCTCCCATAATCCTAGATTCCACTCCACAGAAACACCTCTAAAGAAAGGACTTCAGAGTTATAAATGTTGCATGCAGAGTGTTTACTTCAGCAAAACAAACAAAACACAGCTCATGGAATTTAAATGTATTTGTCCTCTAGTCTCCTCAAGCTTATCCAGAAAACAAATACTCTCCTTCTCCTACATTCTGTTAAGTAACAGAAGAAAATCTAGTCATTAGCCATGCTAGTGTCTTCAGCTAAGGAATCAACTGAGACCACCACAGGTGGTAACATGGAAATTCAGCAAACATTCCCACAAAACCAGTGCAGTGCTGCTTGTATCCTCCTCCCATCCCTTTTGCATTTAACTCATCAATTTACAGTTCAACTCCTCAGGACAAAATTTTTCAGTGGGGAAAAAGAGAGGTACAGGGAATGAACCACTTTGCCATTTGTGCAGCCCAAATGTTTCTTGCAAGAAAAGCAGAGACTGCAGCCAAGGAAGTTGAGGATCCCACAAAATCCTAATGAAATTGTCACTCTTCATGACAGAGTTGTGTTTACATACCAGGACAAGCTGAGGGTAATCCCGGCACATCTTTATGATTGAGGAGCAAGCATGCCTTCTCACATTCTTCACTGCTCGAGTTCTAGGAGCCTGGACAGACATAACAAACTTCAATGCAACAGAACAAAAGTTCAGCCCAAATGCAGGGTATCTTCAAGAGAGAAATTCATTATATACAGTTTTCTGCACTGTTGAGCACAGATCAAAAAAACATCTCCATGCCTCCCCTGCTCCTTCCAAACAATCATGCATCAAGCAAATTTCCTCTGAAGCAGCAGTCAACTCAAGAAGTCCATGTTCAAACAAGCTGTACTTTGTGAGTGAGGATGCCATGGCTCTTACTCGCTATTTCAAGACTCCAAGCACTCCTTGGGCTAATTAGCAGGTTTACAACCATCCTTCAGAGCCATGTATACCAAGTACTGAAAAATTACCCTGAGCTAATGAAAGGATTTCATTCTCAGGAAGGCCAGCACTGACTGGGGAACTAAATGTACTGGCCTTAGAGCACACCTGTGGCCTTCTAAGCTTGTGAGCCAAAGCTTAGTAGGCTGTGTCAACCACAGAGATCAGCAATACCTAGACTCCCCAGCTTTTTCAGGAGCAGAACTATACTTGAGAAGACTACTATGATAGAGTCTTCAGACTCAGGACACTCTCTCCACTAGAATATGATTTGATCCAATTGTTACAGGTCATTAGTAGATAGCAATTCAGACGTACCTTACTTTCTTCTACAACTTCAAAGGTAACTGAAGCAAACAGCTGTGAGAAAAGGGAGGAAAAATCAAAAAACTCATATTATTTGTTAATATTTAGCACCGATGTCTCTTTGAGCTCAAAGCATAGGTAATGAAGATTTTAGTGCAATTTCACTGAAGTCAGTGAAGAAGCCTGGATTAAGTTGAAAGATGAGGCCTAAAACATATTGTTTACTGGTCAGAGAATGCATTTAATATTAAGATTTAGGGCAAAGAACGGCAGAATTTGGGTTAATTGACATTATTGTTCTTGTGACAAGCCTCAGTATTGGCTTCTCCCATCTTTAACATGAAGGACAGTCCTACCCTGACAGCAACACCAAGAGGATTGACTCCTGTGGTTTAGTACAAGAGCCCTGCACCACAAAATGCTGATGTGATTTTAGCAGAGTCTGCACGTGCCTACCTTGGAAAGTACTTGTGGGAGGTATTCTGGTCGGTAAGTGACAAATGGAAAGAGAGCAGAGACATTGGTGAGCACACAGGACAGGATGAGAGGATCTTTTGTTTCAAAATTAAGGACAAGCTGCAGCAGATCTATGCCATCATTCACTGGGATTTCCTACAAAGGTAGCAAAAAATAAAAGAAGGAAAGAAAAAGGGAGGCAACACTCAATACTTCAACCTGTAGCACACTTCCTAGAAAACCTAGGAAAAAGGCTGAGGGAAAAAGGACAGCAGCATCAACACTGTTGATAGGGCAGTCTTTAGACATCAGTCTCTAGTCCCCATACTATTGCTTCCACTTCTGGGAAAGGCAAATTTCTTCTCTCAGTCCTCTCTCCCAATTCTCCTCTTGACTTTGTCCAACAGATTCCATGCTTAACCAACTGTACCGACCCATATAATTATTCTACTGTGATTAGACCAATGAGTGCATGAGCAGCTTAATCCAACAAAAAAATCAAGTCAGTCTACATCAAACTGATCCTTCTGATTCGCCTGCTGTTGAACAAAAGGCAGAGAGAAAATACTTCTGATCTCCTACTCTCTGGGCATAAGCTCGTCTCATTTAGTTAAATCTAATCAGACGATAATTAAATAAACTCAAGAAATTTTTCCTAAAGCAATCTCTTCTCCTCTAGCAAGGCACTATGTCAAAGCATGTCAACCTGAGCACTCTCCTGTGACTTCTCATCTCATAGTGTCCAGAACTAAGACATGCCAATATGAATTTGGTATCATCCAAAAAAGGGTCGTTATTCCACATGAGAATGGCTCACCAAACAATCTGGGGTTTGCATGGAGGTAACCAGTTACTACAAACTGCTCAAGGCCAACATAACTGAAAAACCCCACTGCTGCTGACCCAGAAAAAGCCAAGAGAGAAGGCAAGAGCATGGGATACACATACATCTTTATCCATGGTTCGAAACATCTGGCTGATGACGCTCTCCGAGAAGAAGGTCATGGCATCCCACTGCACAAAGGATGGTGAGAAGATGGAGCAGAGACCTTCGCCTGTCTTAGCTGAAAGGAAGAGAATACCATGCTCAGCCATCCTCAACAGCAGCCCGGTAAGTTCCTGTGCTGCAACATCTTAGCAACTCACACGTATTTTGGCCACACAGCTTCCCTGCAGATGCCTTGCAGGGATGCACTGGGAGTAATTAAGGTAATCCCATGTGATTTGCTTCACTCAGGTGAAGGCTCCTGAGATACGTCTTTGAGGTACTATGCAGAGCAATATTAACAAATCACAGAAGGGAAAAGAAGGGAGACCACATGCCCAGACTCAGCACTGCAGGCAAAACTGCCCTCGGTATGACTTTGCAGAGCACCAAGCAAACTTCCTTCACAGCAGGCAAGCAAGGTAAATGACAAGGGATTTGCCACAGGCCTGACTTCCCTAACAAAAATAATCAATATGTTACAGAGATAAAATGGCCCAAATAATGGTAAAATTGTATCAGAGGGACAGCTGTACTTGTTCTGCAGAGAGATTTGGGAGAAGAAAAGGAGGAGCCAAGGGCTTTACATTAGTTATTCCATATGTAGGCTCTAAAGGGATAACTGAGGAAAGGAGCAAGTTTGACTTGGTTTTGCTTTTAACTTGCAAAAACCTTAAAAGCCTGAAAATCTAGCATGGAGTCTTGGCTACCACTTAAAAAACTCCATCAACAAAAAAAAAAAAGGCCAAGAAGTTTCTTCTTGGCTTTAATTAAAAACCAAATCTTATATTTCTATTTTTTTCAGGTAACCTACAGTTCATGGGTCCAGTATCAACAGGAGCTGTGAGTTGGTACTTCAGCCATTCACCGGCCATTTGGAAACCAGTTAGAGGGTCCAGACGACAAGCCATCCTCATCACCTCTCCCTGCTGGGCTCGGAAAGCTGCAGGGAAAAATCAGATACCAAGAAACCAGCTGACGCTGTAAATTTTGCAGACTCATGAACATTATGGACTTCTGTTTTGGCAATAGCTGTGTAGTGGGCAAACAGACACACGAACAGTAAACCAGGTACAACAGGATGGGCAATTTTTGAAGTGATTTAAGTGGACTAAAAATTATGGACCAACATTAAAAAAAGTACAATTAAAATGCAGTACGAATTATGAAAATCTATGCTAAACCAGATTTACTACAATCAAGCTGCTATTCTTAATTTAAAATATTCTTCAAACTATAAACATTTGCTGCTTACAAAACATCTTGGGATACTGAGATAAAATAAACAGCATTAGATAACTACCCCTTCCTTCAGCTAAGCACACTCTTCCTAGATTATTCAACTAATGACAAACAAATGTGAACTCAAAAACCCAAGTGCCTTGTTTTCAATTTCAAAGATACTAAAAGCAAAGTACAGAACAGGAATTTCATTTGTTCCAAAATATTCCAGTGCATGACCACACAAAAGATTCAGTTCTGCTGACTATAAATGCAAGTTGCATTGTTTAATAAAGTTGTTTTGACATGTAATTTTATTTTGTGTTTCAAATTAGTTATATTTTCTTATGTATGTAATGTCTTCAATGTAACTTAACCCTCTAAAACTATGTCAGATTCTGCCTTTGTGCATTTAGCTACTTTATGGTTTCTACCCAAACAGATATATTACAGTAAGTAAAAAATAAACTAATCTAATAAGCAATAAAAAATGCAACACTTAAAATCGTCAGACATAAATGTAAAAAGTAAAAACTTATGTCATTTATTCAATGTAGCCTCCCACTCACCAAGTTAGTACCAAACTACATCAGCCAGTGAAAACCAACTTCGGTTTTGGGAAGAAAAATACAAAATTAAAGAAAAAGTAAAATCATTAATATCCTGGTGCTGGTTTAAGATCACGATTAAATTTGGCCATTTTAATTGCTCAAGTCTAGCTATTGGTGCTAAACCAGAAGCTTCTTATCAGGGCCAAGACAGATTTTCTTTCTGGAATGACATCTAAAGTCTTTTGTAAGCTGTCTTCCTCTCCTAACCTGAGCATGACTTGAGGCTGTTTTGATTTCCTCCTCTAGGTGACCAAAAGACACATTTTCTCTGACACCAGAATGCTATTAAGTCATCTACCTGACCAGCAAGCAAAACAACGGCAAAAAGTAAAACTAAACACATAAGCTGCCACAGGAAAATCCTAACTTAATTTACTCCAAGATCCAGGCTGAAAAGGTTGAGACACAAATAGAAGCTAGTAAGCCAGTATGGTAGGCTCCAAGCTTGGTCAGCGACTGAAAGAAGGAGGAAAGGCACAGACAACAGGATGCACAAAGGGTCATGGCAACTTACAGTTGAAGAAGGCATTGAAGTCCTCATCACTGTCGAAATCAAAGCGGGAGTATTCACAACTCGGGCTGTCAGCTTTAGAAGGAAAGCCCACCTGGAGACAAGGTGGAAAAGGTCAGGAAGGAAGTCAGCCACCACAGCTAATGCCAGCTTCAAGGAGATGAACGCTGGAGGCAAGGAGCAGACAAAAAAACCAGGATACAACTGTGTGCTCAGCAGCCTGGAGATCATGTCTGGCCATGACACAACGAAAAGGTAGTTTCTCCCCCACGACCCACAGGCCATGTTCACCCAGGCACCTTCTCACACTCAAGCAGTTGTGATTCCCACATACCTTTACTAGGTTGGTCATTGATGCACGGAGATACTTGGGAATGACAGCCAGCAACAAAGGGTCACGAGACAGAACTTCATGCCGAAAGAGGGCTCCCCATGTGATCTGGGTGGAAGAACGCAGAAACTGGGGGGGAGAAGAGAGAAAAGAGAGGAGCAGAGGAGGATTTCAGTGCTGGAATTTCCACTACTAACATTAAGTGTTGCCATCAGAAAGCAACAGCAAATAATACTGACTATTAAGTTGAGGCCAAGGCACCTTGAAGGCAGAACCCAAATTTCCAGAAGGCCAAAAATCTAATACCAGGGCTAATTGCAAATTCTGCATTTTCTACTCAGCATCTCTGTGTCAGGCACTGCTCCTGGTGGGGTGGTAATGGAGTAGAAAACACTCTGCACTCCAGGCCTTCAGCTGAAATGGAGAGCCTAGAGAGCAATATTTAGCAGCTGAAGTTCTGCAGTCTTCTACAGGCTAGCTCGATTATGCATTCACACACAAACACACATGAGACTTTCAGCCTTTTACATACCTGGCTGGGATGGGTTGTGAAGGCTAAAAATGACTCAAGGTATTTTCCAAAGTTGGCTGGTGTTTCCACATCACAATCTGAGCCCTATGAAGAACATGAAGTATTTCAGACAAAATACTAACTTTATGGCAGGCTGGGCTCACAAATGGTATGTTTCAGGGTAAAGCAGGAGCACTACATCCAAGGCCACAGACTGTAAAGGAGCAGAGACAGAAACACTGAACAACTGATTTTTTTCTGAAACCAGTATAGCCCAAGGAGCATCAAGTTCTGCTGACCAGCCTGGAGGTGCTGGAGACACCACCACCCTCATTCAAGAGTAAAGGGTGACCTCTCAGATTGTGGAGTTCCATTAAAACCAAGTTCAAAACCACTGCTGCTGCTGCTGTAAGTCACAATTTTACACCTATTGGGTCAAACCCACCCAGCAGTACCAAAATAGTGCAATTCAAACTGAAGAATTTCACAAGAAAATATACCCAGATAATTTCATTCCCGTTCTGCCAAATGTTTCATATATTTAACCTAAGGGTATCCATGACCAGCAACTTTCTTGGAAGTTTGTCAGGAAACCAAGTTTTGCCTGGAGCCATAAATTCAAGGTTTTACTGCTTCTCACAAATTATAACATGACCTGGTGTCCTCAAGATCCCTGGAATTGTATAGGTTGGTGCTGCCTCTCCCAAATGATTCTGAATTAGCAAGCTCCATCTCATTACTTCATTATGGATTAACAGTTCCTACTGCCTAACAGCAAGTGGAATCACTGCAAGTAGTAATGCACCCTGTTTGCCGACCATTCTTTTTAGGGATAAATTCTCAAAGGTTGGTTTTGTGAAACCTTATTTTGCTCTATCACTTTTACAGGCTGGTTGCTTCAATCACCCGACAAAGAGCATCTCTCAACAAGCCCCGCCCTCCTTATTGTAGAAGCTCTGATCTGAATGGAGAAAGTGGGAATTCAGCAACCAGCATGCCCTGAACAGTATGAATTTGCACCTTCATCCTCAACACTGACACAAAGTATTACAAAAATGAACAGCAGGAACAAAACCCGTTTCTTCCTTCAGCTTGAGAATCTTGGTAGAACAGACACGTATATTCTTTGAGTTATTTTTATTGGGAAATTTAAAAGGCTTCCAATAGGAGAGTAATTTCCTGGACTAGATTTTCTGTAGCAGTAGCCAGCTAAAAACCTGACCAATTTTCAGTGAAGCTCAGCATTTTACAGAGGTTATAGGAAATGGTTCTTGATGACAGCAAAGCCCTGGCATCAGCCAGGGTCCCTCCAGTCTACATTCCTATGACTTGGCAGGATACAGCTATCCCACTTAAAAGCAGAGCCATTTCTGCCTTTTTGAAATGCATGGAGAGAACCCTACAGCTGCCAAATGTGCAGAGAGAACCCTGGTCCTACCTTAGATCAGGGTTGCCTCAAGCCCCAGCCCTAAAGACTAGCCTTGCCAGGGTTGCTGTTGGTATTAGTAAAGACTTACTAGCAACGCACATAGCTGGCTGCCCAACGCGCACAAAACTTGGCAAAGTCTCTTCAAGAAAACATAGTGCTTCTCCACCAGGCCTTCTCCATCTGCTGTCCTGGGAATGAGGGAAGGGGGGAAAAACAGGATCACAGTTACTCATACTGTAGGTGACAGGCACACTGCTGCCTATCTTGGAGATAAAAAGAGGACTAGAGCAATTTGATTTTATTGCAGTGGGATTTTCTTTGCTATTATCAAGAAGTACTGCATTATTGGCATCTAAAACCTCTGAAATTGCCTCTCTGAAAGAGTCCCTCCTCCTGATCAGTTTCAGGCTAAAACAGAAAACTGGGGAAGCTTCGATATTTACACCTCTTTGTCCTTCAATTATAGGTTTTGAAAAAAAACCCTGGTTTTCAGGTTTTGCAAAAGAAATGGTGGTTTTGTTCTCTCCTATCCAGTTCCTGCTTCCTTTGGTTAAGCAGCAGTATCTTCTGCATGTACAAAGCCATTTGTCTGCAGTTTTGTGTGAAATCATAGCAGCACCATGGTACTCACTGGGCAGCAGAGAGGATGCAGTGCATGGCAACGTCTCCAAACAAGACCATCAGAGGCTTCCGATCCTCCAGCTTACCCTACACACAAAACACACCATATGCCCCAATTAGAACACAACCATTTATTCCCACTTACATAAATATTTCTTTCTACCTGCAAGCAAAATTAGGAGACTCAGTTTTCTTTCCACCTGGGGAGAGGCTCACAGCCCACATATGATCTAAGTAAAAACTTGCCAAAATTCCAAGGTATCTGATAAAAAAAAAATTCTCCAAGCAATCCCACCACAGGAACTTTAAATGGCAAAACTGACCCTGAGACATTGTCTCTTATTCACAGACGACTGGCTTGTTACTTACAGGCAGCTGATAAACACTAAGCTGCTTGTGAATGAATGGGTCTAATCATCTGTTTAGATCCTGCTGTTATTTCCCTGAGCTGCCAGGTGACACAGCTAATGACACTATTTTGCACTTCACAGTTGTAGGAAGTGGGGGGAAAAAAAAATGTCAGTGCGGACCTCCAAGCTCAAACTGCAAGAAGTGAGCACCAATTTGGAAAGGGCTCCAACAGTTGCTCTATGCATTGTGCTAGCATGACATTCACACCAAGTACCATTAACAGAATCAGCCAAATTTGAATTTTGATTCATAGATAAAAGGGAAAAGATAGCATTGCTCAATCTGAAAAATTATATAGGAGAATAGGAGAAAAATAAAGGGGAGCCAGAAAAGCTGGGGACAAAGAACTCACTTTCCTGCTGACAGCAATCAGGAGACACTCTGCTGCTCCAACTTGGAGTTCAGGCTCATTTAGGAGCAGACACAACATCTCCAAGAGCTTGCAGTTGTCTGCTGTGATATGGCTTAGGGCTACCCAGTCAATGTAGCCAGCCAAAGTGTTGAGTGCTGCTATCCCCACACGACAGTTTGCTTGGGCCTGTGAACAGAGAGGAGGAATGAGCTCAGAGCCAGAGAAAAAATCACCAATTCCCAACTAAAGCTACCCACTCCCTGGAATAACAGTACCAAGAACCCCCCTAACAAACTGAGAGATGTGGACCCTTCTGCTGCCACTCCTCACTTCCCTCAAGGGGTTTGTATTACGAGTGAACAAATCCATCTGTATGAAACTGCAGGCAATAGACTTGAAAGCCTGGGAAAAGCCTAGCTCTAAGTAACCTTCACCTTAGGAATTACTTATGATCTAACTCTCATATAGCTCCACTCACCTTTGGCTCCTGAGCCAAATCAGTCTTCTGAAAAAGAAAATAAGAGAGAGTAAGTGAACAGCTACAGCACACACTTTCACCCAACCACTGCCGGACAGGCTTATCCTCAAGGACACAGACAAAAAAGAGGCTGTGTCACAGTCTCCCACTCAGGACACTGCTGCAGCCAACAAAGACACTGCTGCAGCCCACAGCCAGGTAAGACAACAGGACTCTGCACTATAACTTAAGCCACAAATTCCCTTCCGATCAAGAACACAGCACTCCTGTCAGCAGGCACCAGGGAGACCCAGGGGATAAGAAGGAAAGGCATTTTGTTACTTCCTGGAGGCTTCCAGGGAAGAAACTTCTGACCTTTTAAAAGCACCTTACAACCAAAAGCCAGACTCTGAAAAGATGCTGGTGGCTTTTATGATTCAGGTCTGAAAGGGTGATTTGTCCTTGGTCAGAAAGGCAGCTGGAGAGACCTGGAACAACAACTTACAGCCTGACCCCCAGGCCTAGGACATTTAACAGCAACAACGCACTGCCTGTACCATCTTTTTGCCTAATGCAAACAAGTCCCTCAGACACTCACGTTTGATACGTTTTTCAGATGCAAAGACACCACAGGCATTTCCTTCCGCCACAAGATTTTGGTTTGGACTTTCATTGCAGTGATTAAGTTAATCAGCTTGTGTCTCAAACATTTAATGTATGACCCACCATATAAACATGTTTATCTATTAATCCACCAAACTTTTAAACACTGCACATTATTATGGTCTTGGGGACCTGTGCATCATCTCCCCCAGTCTGTGTGTAGACAGGTGAACACCCATCCCTCAGAATTCACCCTGTGCACAAATAGCCCAAAGATCTGCTAACCTGTGCAGTGGTGAGGACTTCTTGTTCCGGAGGTGCTCCAACCTTGCCAATCAGAAAGATTCCACTGTTAGCAGAAGCAGCCACACTTCAGAGCCTCAAGCATTGTAATGCAAACCTTACCTGGAAATGCATTTCAACCAGACTACAAAACACACCAGGGTCACCCTCCCACCATCATGAACTGCACAGAAAACTGCCTGCTCTATGGGGGGGAAGGGGGTTGCTCAGCCTGACAGTGCATCAGGAAAGTGTACAGAAGTAAGGTAGCAAAGGGTTTTTCACTGCTTCCTAGTTTCACACTTAGTATAACTCTGGCTTTTAATTCATGGGAAAAAACAATATGAGATAACTAAGCAACTTGTTTCTACTTTGGTTTCTCTCTCAAATCCACTTCCTTTTCACAGGAACAGACTGGGGTAGAGAATCCCCTTCACCATCCATTCTAACTGACCTGCACATCTTTGATTCTAGGTAAGAATTCAGGAAAGAAGTCTGATTACACAAAAGAAGAGCATTTTTCACTACAACTTGACAGAAAAAGGGCTTCCTGACTTGAGCTCTTGCAGAGAAAGACCAGAGGCCCAGATGCATGTTGAGACATCAGAAACTCATGCATTTTGGTGCATCACCTCAAATGTAGCACTGTAGCATGGGAGAGCAGACAGGAGTCCTGGATGGCATCTCTTAACCACTGTGTGTTACATAAACCATCCCAAATTACCGGTTTCTGCCACAACCACACCTTCATTTTGCTAAGCTGTACAACACCCTTGGTGCCAGTAGGCATTCCAACAGTATGGATGAAGCACACATTCACTCAAGCCATTTACGCTAGCAAAATCAAAGTATCAACGCTAACACTCTCAACCTGTGCATTCAGTCTCTCCGATCAGCACCAGCTTCCCAGGCCAAAGCAGATCCCTACCTCAGAGTGGCAGCAACAGATTTCAGTTTCTGCACTTGCTTCCCCAACACTTTGTGAGCTGCATCCCAATTCCTAAATGCCTCCAGCACAGACTAAGCCAAACGGAAGGGGACTCTCACCATGCGTCTGTACTTGTTGACGTTCTGCTGCAGAGCAGTTAGTAGGAAGCTGAAGATCTTTTCCATGTTCTGGGTGAGGGTTTGCTGAATATCTCGTCGCCGCTGGGTGGGCAGAGTTTGAAAAGTCACAACATCCTCTGCCAAACGTAGGAGGATGAACATCACCAGTTCTGTCTGAGTTTCCTGATGTCCCAAAGTGAAATACACTCCATCAGCACAGTCCAAACATTAAAATCTCTAGAGACTAGCTCAAAGATGTGGGAAGAAAGCAAGCATGCATGAAGGCACAGGTCACACACTTGGAAAGTAAGTCAGGAAGATGGCCCTCTCTCTGCTAAAGTTTTCTCAGGATAGCTTGATCTTACAGGGATTTTTGAGTCCATCACCAGCCTGTCTTACTTGACCATGAGTGAGTTAGATTTTCCTCAGGATGATGGAAGACTGAACCCTATACTAAGAGCAAGCAAAAGAAAAGAGACAGCTGTGTTTCATACCCCTTGCTTGGAGAGGGTATCCAGCTCCTTTAGCATGTCAGGCCAGTGCTGAGGCCATTCACGCTTGATCATCTCCACCACAATGCGAGACAGCACATCCTTAATGTGACTTTCCTCCTCCAGGATACTTTGAGTTCCCTATGACAGAAGAGAGCAGAGTTACACAAAACAGCAAGCACTAGGCCTTCATAACTCTGCCCTGGGAAACACAGTGTTTGCAAACATTCTAAACCACAGAAACTAAAACCAACAAAACAAAACACAACATTGGGCAGCTCTTCATTGCAGCTGCCTTAGATGACACTCCTATACTCCCAAGCATCCACAGCTAATGAACTCTGGGAACCAGAAAGATTCTCCTCAAAAGAAGGTCACTTGGTCACGAGAGCAATCACAACAACAGAGAAAACACAACTAAGATAATGACTTCAGTATTTTTGCAAAGGATAAGAACATCCATAGTTACTGAATTTCCTCCTAAGAAAAGAAAAAGTACCTTATATATGTTATACAAGCCTCACAACTTCCTGTCATGTAAGGTAACATGGCTATTCACCTGACAAGACACAGAAAAGCACTGAAACAAACAGAGACGCAAAGCAAAAAAGCAGTGAAATGCAAAACTGAATTCTGATCCGCTGTGCTAATTAACTGGAGTATTTGTTCCTTTTGCTCTCACATTTCAGAGAACAGCCTGGGATAGCAGGTACTTACACTGGATATGAGGCCCATAACATTGTTCTTTAGATAAACTTTTTCTAGGCGAGGCATATTGTTCCAGCGGTATCTGTTAAAAATAAACAAACAGGACACCAAGTCAAAACATTTGTAAAGACCTCTAACTTGATTCTCAGTGAACCATCACCTCTTTACCTAGAGATACTACAGTTCCCTGCCTCTGCCAGCACCCAATCCCTTAATGAAAAGGCTGCTGGCAAATGGGCGTGCCCCACCGAGGTCAACAGACACCAGAAGCAGCAGCAAAAGCACAAAGCATCAGGTCTGTAGAGGCGGCAGAGAAAGGAATCTCAGAACTGAACTAACACAAAGCCTCTTTGTTAGCAGGCGGCCAACGACAGAACACTGCAAAGATTTACTGGTCACCCAGTGTGCTTATTTTCATCTTGTAATGTCTACGTGTCTTAGAGCCCAGTGAATTCACCTTCCCAACCTGCCTGAAAGCCATTTTCTCCTCGCCTTCTTTTACAGAGGAGGAAAAAAAATCCAGCGCAGGACTGCAACTGTCCTCTGCCGCAGAACAAACTCCCTGCGTCCTAAAAGTGCCTCCCTGGGGCGGGAGGCGCCGGAATGGGCGCAGATCCCACGCCAGCGCAGGGTGGCGGCAGGCCGGGACCCTTCCCCGGCTCGGCGGCGCGGGACGAGCTGCCTTACTTGACCACATGCTCCAGGATCTGCAGGCCGAAGTGCCGGACGATGGCCGTCTGCGTCTTCTCCGCCAGCTTCAGCCCGCAGGGCACGCAGATGGGGCACTTCTCCTTGAACTCCTCGCAGAACTAGGGGAGGGAGGGCCGGGACACGCACACGCAGTTACACACCGAGGCAGGAGGTGGCAGCCCCCTCCCTGGCGGAGCACGCCGGGGGACACGCGGTCGCCCGACCCTCGCCGCCTGCTGACGGCTCCCAGCACCTCAGGGGACGCCCGGGACCGGCCCGCCCCGCTCTCGCCCGCCGCGGGGCCGTGCAGACGGGGCGCCCGCGTGGCCGAAGCCCGGCGCCCTCCCTCCCTCCGATCCTCTCTCCCTCCCTCCCCGGCCGGGCGGTACCTTGAGGGCCTCCAGGCGGTACCGCTGTGTGGACGCCGGGTCCATGATGACGGTCACCGCCTTCACCAGCTGCTCGCAGAGGCCGCTCACCTGCTCGGCGGACATGGCGGCGGCGGCGGGCGCGCGCCACCGGCCACCCACGGGCTGGACGAGCGGGGCGGCCGGGCTGCAGCTCGGCGCATGCGCCTTGCGGGGGACGGGGACACGGGGAGAACGCGGGCGCCGCGCACCGTCGCGGCGGGGACACGCGCACGGCCCACCGCACGCTGGAGAACTACAACTCCCGGCGTGCCCCACGCAGAAAGTACGGGCGCCGCAAGGCGGTGGGGCAAGGCGGGGCTCTCCGCCCCACTGAGCGGGCGGTTATTCAATCATTCACTCAATCGGGAGGGAGCCGGTGGCGGCGGCGGCGG
>VZTX01026995.1:299956-329130 GCA_013400915.1 Pardalotus punctatus | reverse complement strand
TGTCTTCAAACCAAGACACTTGCGTTCCAATCTAAGCTTGTTTTTTAAATAGAAAGCTGGTCTTTTTCCCTGGTGGCTTGTCTTTCAGCCTATGGGGACAGCCTGCTCTTAGATCTTTGAGATTTCCTCTTGAGGAAGGTCCAGCATTCCTGGGATCTCTTGCCTTTCAGGACTGACTGCAAATACCCTGTTTATTAATCACCTAAGCAGGCCAAAGTCTTTTCACAGCTCTTGTAGACCTTGCCTTATATATACACACATGTATATGTAGAACCAAGGGTAGCTTAAAATCATAGATATAAGACCCTATTCAGAGTATAAGTTCTATGTATTTTCTGTAGACGGATACCTTGTGGCAATACACAGACGAAAGAAAGTAAAGAAAAATTATACATTTTTAAATGAATGACAGACTGTTCCTCTCTCATATTCCTGGAAACCTGACCTCTAGGAAAACCTCAGTCAAGCTTGAGGTTATAAATGAAATATATTTTAAAAAAGAAGAATTGTCTTGATACAATAAATACTTCATTTGTCATTAAAGTAAATACTATCCTTATTATGACTGGGTGACATCTTAGAGATGGTAGTCAAGCAGACTAAGTAACATAATGTTCCTAAAAAGAATATCCTCAGTAATATTTATGCTACTGTGACATAGTGAAACTGCATGGAGATAAATGCTGCACTGATTCTTCAAAAATACCAGATACGGTAAAGTACAAATAGAAGGAAAAAAGGCTAAGCTTCAGTTCCCACTGACTAGTATCACTCCAACAAAAATATTATTGAGAAAAGTGCTTTGTCATGAAAAAGGGTTTTACAGTTTAATTTCAGTATGGTTATGGTTAGATGTATATTATCTTGATTTTATATATGATTTTTTAAAATTTGCAAAGCTGGAAGCATGAATGATAATGTAAATTCTACATAAAATAAATACTTTTAACCAACCCAGAAAGAGATTGTAAAATAAAAATTTTCTACTGGATGCTTTTGCATGCTAACAATACTTTGGCCTTTTGTAAATTTTAATTTCACTGCTGGTGGCACTGAGACTGTCAATATCAGATTCTTATTGCAGCAAGCTGTAGCATTTCTGGTTCAGGAAAAAAACTACTTAATTATAAGATCAATTTTGATATTGGTATTAATAAATATAACATTTACTACTCAAGAAAAAGTTCATAGTAGAATGAAATTCTCAGAATGTTGTTTTAATTTTGGATGATATTTTTACAAACACGCTTTGAAAAGAGTCACAGCTCCATCCGAACTATTATGGACTTCTACAGGGCCCCAGTACATGCAATTTCCAGGATTTTGTTGTTGTTTTTGCCAGAAGACAATATAGCAGCCATTACAAATCAGATAATCCATGCCAAAAGCTTCCACCACTCATCTGTTATGAAAATGATTGTGATGTTGGAATTTCAGAAGGGAAAATTGGAAGGAAACAGAAAACTGTGAAGCACTGAGAAAAGTAACCTTTCATCAAACAAATCTGCATCAATCTGTAGTGGGAAAGGGAAGCAAGAAAAAGGTATTGAAAGTGTAATTAACAAATAGCATAATAGTTCTTCAAGGAACTCACAGGTTGATGGCTTCTCTTAATGAAAATTTCTCTTGAAAAATCGTGTTGTATCAATCATCCCTGACATTTATAACAATAACAAAATATCCTCATGTGTTTTCCTGTGTAATATTGTTTAAATGGCATAATAAATACTGTCATTCTGTGTACTAACAAAAAAGTGCAATCCTTTGTTCTGTGCATGATTGCATTTACACATTATAGAAATATGAAATATTTACAAAGGGAAGGTTAACTCAATACAGGTTTAAAATTTGCACTCCTGTCTCCTGGGGCTTATATCATCTTGATTTAATGAAGTAAAAGGAGAGAGAATGTTGACACACAAAAAAATATTTCGATTCTCCTTTATTGTACATAGAGAGGGTATTAACATAGAATTTGCTGTTGAATCATACTGTAATTAATTATTACACCTTTTTTGGCCAGGCTATCATTTGAGTAGTCTCATTTGAAAAACATAGAAACTAACTGCAAAGCAAAAGAGAAGGAAGAAATGCGATATAATCAACAGAAAAGAAAAAAATTATTGTTTAACCCATGCAATTGCTTAACAGTGCTGATTACTAGTGGATTTAAGATACAAAACATTATTTGAGCTAAATGAAGAAAAGAATTAATTTTCCAGAGTTTCCTGTAGACAAGGAAAAAACCCCACAAACCACCCCCCAAACATGTCAAGACAATGTGAAGTTTGTAAGTAAATGAGCATATATTTATGCATATATGACCTTATCTGGTTACTTGGGTAGTTAGACTTATAAATCAAATTAACATAAATTATTGTCACACACACATTTTTCAGGTCAATTCCACAGTACGATAGGAATATGCCCATTGCTATTCATTAAAGTCTCATTTCATCCATGCAAGGATGTCTAGCTTTGTTTTTTAATTTTGAATGCAGCTAGACAAGATATTCACAGCATATAGTTCATTTGATAAATTTAAGGACTATAATTTCATTTAGGATTTTTTATGCATAAATTTTTCTAAATAAAATTTTTTCATTATCAAGAATTGTTTAAGATTATATAGTAACATATTTCAGATTATTTTGTTCACCAGCCTTTAGCTTTCACCATACATTTTTGTCATTCTCTCATTCCTACCAATTATTTATGGTGTATAACAACTTATGCCACAGTTCTGCCCTTTGGTTTTATTGAATAACATTTTGATAAACTAGAAGAAGGAAGTCAGAGTGATTTTTAAACCTTTTTAAACATTTACTAATTGTTTTTTTGCACAGCAATTTGTAATCTGTAACTGTGGAGACAAGAAAGACTCTCACTTTTTTAAAAATTCCTACTAGCAGTTGAAATTGACTGAAAAAAACCCAAAAAACTAAGTAGAAGGTCCAAATAAAATGCTTGATTTAATTTGCTCTGCCGACTTCCCATCACATTACCTGTGTTATAAATTTCACAAAGACGAGTGCTGGATTCTGCACCTGGGAAGGAGATGCTGGAAAGCAGCCCCAGAGGAAAGGACCTGGGAGTCCTGGTCAATGGCAAGTTAAACATGAGTCAGCAGTGCCCTGGCAGCCAGGGGGGTCAAATGTGTCCTGGGGGGCATCAGGCACAACATTGCCAGCCAGGCAAGGGAGGGGATTGTCCTGCTCTGCTCTGCACTGGGGTAGCCTCACCTCGAGTGCTGGGGGGTAGTTTTGGGTGCCACAATATGAGAAAGACATTGAACTATTAAAGACCATCTGAAGGAGGGCAACAAAGATGCTGAAGAACTTTCAGGGGAAGCCATATGAAGAGCAGTTGAGGTCACTTGTTCTGTTCAACCTGGAGGGGACAGAGGGGGGTCTGCAGTCTGCAGTTTCCTCATGAGGGAAGAGGAGGGGCAGGCACTGATCTCTTCTCTGTGGCGACCAGTGACGGGACCTGAGGGAATGGCCTGAAGTTGTGTCAGGGGAAGTTTAGGTTGGCTATTAGAAAAAAGTTCTTCCCTCAGAGGGTGTTTGGGCACTGGAACAGGCTCCCCAGGGAAGTGGTCACAGCGCCAGTTTGACAGGGCTCAAGAAGTGTTGGGAAAACACTAAGACACATGATGTGACTCTTAGGGTGGTCCTTTGCAAGGCCAGGAGCTGGACTACAATGATCCTAATGAGTCCCTACCAACTGAGGATATTTTATGATTCTATGACTCTAAGCGTGTGCTGTTTTAAAGTTACTAGTTAGATCACTAACTAGACTCAAATTTTTAATTATTTTTTTTAAACAATGCATAGGCTTCTCATAGGCTAGAAATTTAGCTGGTGGCACATTTATTGTGGGGGCTGCTTTGAGTGAAGAACACGTGCATCAAGAAAGAATTTAATGAAGGCAATTTGGGGGTGTAATTTCAAAGTCCTGCTTGAGGAGAAAGGTGTTAAGTGTCCAAAAATGCCAAGAAACACTATTGTCCACAAACTATTTACCAATGTAAGCATTTTGGTCTCTGGAGCTGTCCGTTAGACATGACAACAAAGGAAAAGTGAGTAATATCTAAGTGTGTATGTAAGAGGCTTCTCAGCACACATATTCTTCATATGTCACAAAGGAAGGTGAAGGCAATAGCAGGAGGGTATTGAAAACCTCAGGATGACTGGGGTGTGGCACCCCTTTACAGGCCTATATAAATTCAGCAACTTGTAAAGACATGGCATTGCAGGCTGTCTTTAACACTCCAAACCTGGAAGAAAACTGTGGGCTGTGGGTAGGTAGGGTCTGGCGGTTGGAAGATGTTGTGCTGTACAGAAAGATAGAAACCCCTTGCCAAATAGCCAATAGTGTTTAAATTATGATGTAAGCGGACGGACATGACGTTGTAAACTAAAGTCATGAAATGCAGTGCTAATCACCAATAAATGCCATTTGCCATTCACCACACTGGTGATTGCGAGCAATGACCCGAGCAGCCAGGGGTAGGCCACCATGCTGTTCCTGAACCAGGTCGCCACGCCATAAACAGCAACAAGTGGTGCCGAAACCCGGGATTTTGCCTGGAGTCGGGTGAACAGCGGCCAGAGCAGCGGGTCTATCACCGGCGGGGAGGATGCTCCTGGACCAATAAGGAGGGTGGGAGCCCTTGTGAAGGTCGTATTTGAATTACACAAGCAGTAGGGCATTGATTGTAAACCCAAAGATTTTACTCTCGCTATTGCAAGGCTTTTACAGATCGGGGTCATAGACCAACTGGTGGATATTCTCCACCCCAAGATGTGGGATAAGTGTACCAAAGCTTTAGCTGAGGAAACGATGTCCTCGAGTTGTGGGAAACATCTTATGTCGTGGGGTAAAGTTGTACAGGCCCTGCAAAAGGCCATACAAGAGCAGGAGACCNGGCCCTGCAAAAGGCCATACAAGAGCAGGAGCCCTGGAAAGCAGCAAAGAACTGTTTATTGGCCATCCCTAAATTGGGAGTCGGGGCAGCCACCCAGACTCTGTACCCCTCAAATGATAGTGATTCGGCTGATCTTAATGATTTGCAGGGAACTGCTGCACCCCCCAATCTCCCAATTCTGACTCGCTTGCAGAAGAACCTTAGTGGATGGAACCTGTTTCGGATAAGTTATCTGAGGGGGCCGAGAGTGCTGCAGAAAGTGGAGAGTCTGGGGAGTGCTGGGCCAGACCACCGCCCTATGCGCCTCAAAATGGCGCCGAGCACAAAGGAGATGGGCGGGACAAAGATGTTCCTGGCAGGAACAGGGAGACAGTGATAAGTCTAACAGGCTCGCATAGCCGAGAAAGGGGGGAAAGTGATAAGAAAGTAAGTGATAAGGAGAAAGGTGGTGAGAGTGACCAAAAGGGAGAGAGGAGCATGAGCAAGGGGCGGAGAGTCAACCAGAGCACTTATATAAACACCGCCCCTATAAGGCAATCACCCCCGCCAAGTAGAAAGCAGGGCGAGGCAAGAGGGAGGGAACGGACTGCCCGCAAGGGAGGTGGGCGGGGCTGAAGCGTCACTAAAAAGCACTGGAACCCAGAAGTGTCTAGCCAGTCGACTTCAGGCTCCAAGTGACAAAAACCCGCAAACACCAGCCACGGGCAAAAACTTCCAAATCATAACACTCCGAGTAATTTATTCAGGAAGGTAAGTCTGGCTGGAAGGATAGGAAGATGTATGTTGGCTGATGACCACACAGATAAAACTGTCTTCTAAACTGCTCAGCAATATTTATCAGAAGGTTGATAATGCAATAATGATAGTTCATTAAATTTCAGGGCAACTTTCTTGTAATCTCCAGTGTAGCCAGAACAGCATCTGATTTTTGCAGTAGCTACATGTTGCATCGTTTGAAATAGCATAGTGGAATAAAAAATTCCCCTCTTTTATCTCCTTAGTTTTATCTCCTTAGATTACATCCCATATTTCAAAAGCCTTCTCTCCCCTCACCTTTCTCTCTTTGCTATGAAATATGAAGTAGAGTTAAAAACATTCTGAACTTTCTGTGTTTAGGCTCTGAAATTGCTTTTAATTAAACAAATAAATTTATGAATAACATTGTGCTGTGATTATGACTCACAAAAAAGTCATGCTATATTTATCACTCCTTTATAATGTCAGCTCATAATTCAAAGAAGATAAAAGGAAAAATTATAGAAGCTGATTCTTGTACCTCTTGCAGAACAGCTGAAAGAAAATAATTCTGTATTTCTCAAAATTCTTTGTGAGTGACATGATTACTTTGAAATATTTTTACTTAATTTTTTTTAGTTTATGTGAGTTTTTCTCAGTATTCTTTTTATTTTTCTTTTAATCTATTCAGCCCAGAAAGGGTAAAAGAAAAAAAAAAGAACTAAAAAAATATTACAACAACAAATGATTTAAAAATATATTTAGAAAATAAACCACATTTTTAGAAAATAAATGTTAATACATCAAACTTAACCTAAAACCCAAATCAATTCTCCAAAAAGTAGCCTGCTTTTGCCATGACCACAGGCAGAGCACACATTCCACAAGTTACCTGACATCTGGTCTGTTGCCATGAATAACAAAATATAAAGGTATTGATAAAAAAAGCCTTTTTTTGTTAAAAAGAAGGAAGGAAGGTTTGTTTGAAACAGTAAACTTGTTCCTACACTGAATACATCTGGTAAGGATCAGGTGAAGAAATATACCTGGAGACTGCTGCTATCTAGGAATACAATGGTTTCCATCACCACAAAGACTGCTGAAATGCAAACAGCATTTTCCTTCCAAAAATAATTCGCTGACCAATTCAAATACAAAGAAGTCTTACTATTTATTTCAGTGGATCTTCACGAAGAGATTTTTATGAGGAAGATGTGTGATATACAATATAGAAACACAACCAGATAACCACAAGATACATACATATCTGTGTGATTGTACTTAGAAGAAGTAACAACAGAGAACTCTGCAGAAAGCCATGCAGAGATATTTATGATTTCCTAAATCTCTCTCCAGCTGGATAAGGCTCTGCTTCCAAGACAACTGGGGATACTTAGGCAGCTCCTACATGCACCTATCAGCCTCAAGCAGCTAAAACCAAAGATCAGTTTTAAATTAGATATTAATTTCTGAAACTCTGAATTGGATAACCATAAAAATTAGCCTGATCAGGAGTAACATTTAAGGAAGATGTTACAGAGGAAGGCCACAAATGTCTGAAACCTTCCCTTCCTTCTCCTGCAATAACTTATTCTTCTTTTAACCTGGTTGCTATTTCCGGTAGTCTGAATAGATCTGTATAAAATTAATTTGTGAGATGAACCAATGAACCATCAAAACTTTGTATGAAGGGCAGCCATGTCATTGCACATCCTCCATGTGAAAATTACAAGATGAACAGTTCTACCTTTAACAGAAAATATCTATTCTCCTTCTAACAAAGCACTCTCATGTGCAAGTCTCTTGTCCATAGCTTGTTTTTCAAGGTGATTTAAATCCCTGCAGATCTCACCAAGAAGATACAACCCTGATAGTTCCCATGGGCATTTTGCTGAATCAGCCAATGAATGTGATCATGCTATACATCACTTTGGCACCATTAAAGAATTATGGGACATCACATAGTCTTGCAGAAATTAATCACTTCTTAACAGTCTGTGCTCCTGTGTTTATGAAATCGTTTCAAATATCTGCATGTAGCCATTAGAACTCTGAGGAGAGTGTATATGCAGTTAATGAACCACAGCGCTATGTTACAGCTGAGATAGATCATTTTCAAATTGGTAATTAATATTGCTTTATGTTATCTGCAATGCATTGCAATGATATTTCCAATCGTGCCTAAGTACTGAGTAGTGACAGTTGTATTCTGACATAAATACACAACCACTCACTGTACCAAAATTATTAAAACATACATTTAAGTATAAAAAATTGGCCAAATCCTCTTCAACTTCACAAAAAATATATATTTAAATAATAATGCCCTAGAAATCAGAGAATAACTGCTAGATTAAGTTTCACATCTTTCTAGTCTACATTTATTTTCAAATTAATATTTTGAACACACCTCTCCAGAACATGGTGACCTGTACAGAAATTTTCTGTTTCAGAAGCATTTAACTACACCTCCTTTAATGTTAATGGTAAATGCATGTGTACAGTGAGGCACATTTGTGTGTAATTCAGACCACATTTAGTGGAGTTGGATTTCGGGGAGAAAATGAAGCTGCTTGTTTTGAAGAACAAAGTCAGCAGGTTCTTTATAAGACTTCTCAAAAAATAGCCCACCTCTAGGTCTTCACCTTGTTTATATACTTCAATATAATTGAGCATCAATTAACCTTCTCAGTAAAATAAAAGACATGGGAAAGTGGAGATTCTATACTCCTGAAAAGCTGTTTGCTCTAGTATATTCTTCTGTCAAGTTGTTTACCAATATTATACTTTATTTTTAAAGTGGAAAAGATGCCTGGTGAGTTCTTTTAATTGAAACAATTGAATTTGATATAAGAGGTGCCTTAGGATGAGTGTTTGCAAGTTTCTCTAAATTTCAGGCACACGAGATATTTAGTGTGCTAAGATATGAGAAGAATATTAAAGACACCTAACCCTGAAATTTTAATTTAAATCAGTTAACTCATTTAAATCAGTTGTACAAGCTCAAGAGTGTAATAGCTATTAAACACATGTATTCTGGAATTTAGTCAAAAAGGACAAATATTTCTAAAAATATCACCTGATCTCACTGACCTGTTGCACATATGTTTATTGGAGATCCATTGAATATATAAGCCTATTTCTACACAGAAAATCTGCTACTGCTTGCTCACTGCCAAAGTTAAGTTTAAAACAGTTTTAAAAGTTAGTGAGGAAATTTATTTTTAACCTGACCTAAATTTTTTGGCAAATAGTTGCCATTAGAAAATAAGATTGACAGAGTAATACTGTAAATAACTACATTTCCCTAAAACAGGAAATACAAGAGAAATATCTGCTTACAGCTTCAGGAATACTTTCTCTAACCCCCAGTTTTCCAGCTCTGCCTTTCCACAGGGCTCTATTGCTGTCCTTTGGCTCTTTATTCTAGCTGGTTTTCATGTTCCTGTTTTTGTTTCCAGAAAGCATTGTAACACTAACTTTACTCTTGCATTTGTTATTACATTTTCTAATAAAAACATATAACATTCAAAAATCAGATTAAAGACTTTGCAGCTTTTCTGTTTTGGTTGCTGATATCCTAAGAGTTGCCAGAATATGGTTATATGCACATCTGTGTCTATTTAACTCTTTTTTTTTTTTCATATTAATCCTTGAATTAGTGAAAAAGCAAATTTTCCATTTTATTTTCTTCTTTGAAGAAATTTTGGTTGTTTTAAATGTGAATTTCATGGAAATAAAATTATATACTGTGCAAGAAGATATACTGGGGTAATTTAATCTAACCCTAGTTTTTTGAAATATATATAATGGCAAAATCCCACTGAGGAATACTAAAGGTTTTCATGTGGTTTCCACTGATGGGCCATGTCAGGCTCAATGGATCTTTTCTTTTATTTTTGAAAAATATTTTTGGCTTTAAACTGTCTAAAGAACTGAGTATAAAGCACTTTCACACCCAAAAATTTCAGGTTTTATAAAAACACAACATACAATATGCTGTCAACCCTGGTATATTATCTTCACACTACCTAATCCTAGACATTTTTCTAGTCTAGTATTCATAGTTAGCTTCACTGCAAGACTTTCATTGCATATAAAAGAAAATCTGCTAAACTTTCTTCATAGCACAATGAAATTTAATCACAACTGTTTTAAGCAATAGATAAAGCATTTTTGAAAGCAGTCTTTTGTCAACATGTTAAAACTAAATTGCAAAAGTTATTAAAGATTTACAGATACTTACGGTCTTGTATTGGACATCTAGAGAAGGACAAGGACGTTAAGACTACCTCTGGCCTTTAACTATTGCATTAGAGTTTTTTTAGCATTTTAACAGAGTATACAAAATATATCTCAGTTACTGTAATCAACTATGTCTAATTCATTAAGTAATTTTGACCACTAGGAATAATTATAATATCAAAGCAGCTGATGTTGAGGGCACTGTGTCTGTTTGCAAGTCATTCAGGGATTTAGTCTGGAAAAAATTTGGTTTGTTACTCTAGACTGAATGTCCTCACAAAGCACACAGCTGAAGGCTGTCTCAGGAAGAAGTGATAACTTGGGCTTTGCATCCACATTTGGGAAGCACATGGACCTGAGCTATTGGTTAAGCTTTCTCCTGAAAGAAAACTAGACTGTGTGGTAGCAAGTGGGGCAATAGCTTCAAAATAATATTTTTGGTCTGAAATAAAATGCTAGAATTAATTTTTAATTAATTTTGAAATTCATTGTGCTCTGGTTTTTGCTGAATCTTAATTACAAAGTTTAAAAAACCCCAGCTTTTTGTATGGACTTTATTATTTCAGCTTTGAGCTGAAATTTGGCATTGGTCAGAAACCACAAAATTCTATGAGGATTACTCAAGTTTGTGTGTGATTTTAAAAGCTCACTATAAAAAAAGGAAAAAAACCCAAACCCATAAAAACCTACAAAACTGGTTTCTGAGTAAAGATTAGAGCCACATAATTGCTTACTTGATTTTGATATAAAAAGCTAACAATATTTTCATAAATGGTGTTTGTTCAGAAATCTTCTGAGGAACCACATCTTATTTCCAGGACCAATAATGCCTAACTGGGAGAAGAGAGATTTTAACAATAACCATATTTTCCAATTAGCATACAAAAAAAAAGTCAAAAAATGCAGTGTATTAGCTGATCTTTTACTATCTTTGATTTTAAGTAAAATTTTTGCTTTTAGTATCTTTGATTTAATTTCTAAAGATATTATGAATGAGAGTAGTTTCAACAAACAAACCACATTTTTGCAAGCAGATGCCCAACTCAGGAACATCTCAACAATGATTCACATTCATGTACTCATGTATGTACACTCTTCAAAATTTTATGTCCCCACTGCCTCACTGTGAAGATGTGCTTCATACCTTTCCTAAAGCTTTTTCTTTCCTATTACCTGTCAAACCACATGCACTGCAAATTAAAACACTCCACACAAACAAAAAACACCTAAGGGAGTCTTTTATGATGACACAATGATTTTTTCCCAAATTTTCTTTGAAACTTGTTCTGTCTGTTTTCTAACCTCCAAATATTAAAAAAAAAAAAACAAGACAAAACCCCAAAAAAACCAAACCCCCCCCCCCCAAAAAAAACCAAACAAAACCCAAAAAACCCTACAAAAACTCAGACAAAATATGTAGAGCTTGCTTTGCTAATACAATCCAAGACCATCCCACAGTGAAGAACTGTGAAAAACTGGTAACATGAGGCACACAGGATGTGTGAAGCACACAGTGGATGTGAAAGACAAGCCAGTCTCTCTTTCTTTTCTTGGTCCCCCAAAAGGGCTTTACAGAGTCAAGGAATCATAGCGTGTTAAGGGGCTGAAATGGACCTTAGAGTTCATCTAGTCCCAGCTTCCCCCACCATGGGCAGGAACACTAGACCTGGTTGCTGAAGACCTTGTTCAGTGTGGCCTTGGGCACTGCCAGGGCTGAGGGATCCACAACCTTGCTGGACAGTCTGTGTCTCACCACCCTCACAGTAAGAATTTTTTCCTAATATCTGACCTAAATTTCCATGTTCAGTTTGTACCCATTACTCCTTGTCCTATCACTACAGTTCCTGATGAGGACTCCCTCTCTGGCTTCCCTGTAGGCCCCCTCCAGATAGTTGTACAAAATACTATAGGGCAGTTAAATAAATAATATCTTTTTCTGTCTTATATTATTTAAATCAAATTCCCCTTTCAAGATATTTTTAAAGGAAATCCTTAAGGAAAAACAAAACCCAGCACATCATCCAGGGATCTTTGTCCTGGAGAGGTTCCTACCAGACAGCAGTTATGGAGGACATGACAGATAAATGCCAGTTTAGGAACAATCGCGAGGCTTCCTATTAAAGAGTTTACATTTTGGAGTGAGAATGAAGGTGGTAGGAGATGGTTCATGTGAGAGAACTCATGCATGCCTCCTCTTATTCACAAACAACTGAGCTATGGAAGAATCACACAACACAACAAGGCCATGTGAGTATTTGAGCAACTGTGCATAACAAGGTAAGACTAACTACATATAAAAACTGGCATTTTGAGAATACCTTTTGAAAAAAAGAACAATGGGCACCAAAGCAAAACTCCCAGGATACTTAAGACTGATACTCTCTGATTCTCAATTAGTGGGAGAGTGGGTAGAGAAGCTTTATTCCTGCCCTCAAAATCTTAAAAGAGCTATAGCAAAGGTGAAGGATGAAATAAATATTTTCTTCTTTTCACAACTGGAGAACTGCAGCAAGAATGCATACCTTTTCTTCACAGCATATTACAATATAACGCAACTTACTGCAGGATCTGAGAGGTGTTTTTGTTTTAGAATGTATCATAATGATTTTTTCTCCATTTTTCTATGTTTGTTTGATGACTTCCTTGCAGCTGCCAGACAACAGTGCATTTCTATCTGAAGTAGCAAAATAAGGTGGGAAATAATTTCTTCGTGCTATTGCTGTATTGCTTGTAAATCTAAACCTTCCTACACACAAACTCCACTGCATAGGCTGAGAAGTGAATACAACCTCATATACAATCATTTCATGCCTCAGTTATCCTTGATTTTTCATGCTCTTTGAACCTCAATTTAACTGTGAAGTTCACTTAATTAGAATTTGGGCTTTGGGAGTGCTTTTAAAGGATGTGTTTGTGTTTTGATTTGTTATTTAGTCTTGTTTTCCAAGGGTAATGAAGAAAATCAGGATTGAACTGGGTGGCCAAGTATAGCAAAAGGAATTTCTTTCACATTTTCTTCATCCTCACTTCTTTAAACTGTAATATTTCCTTGTTTGAGGCATTACCACTTTTATTCCTTGTAGAGTACTTGTGGCTGAAATGCCTAATCCCAAGAAATTATTTCAATGAAGTGGAGACTTCAAGTTACCTCTAAATTTAACTGCAGTACCCTATCAAAAAGAACTTAATGAATTCCTGAAATCCACAAGTTCTCAATCAAATAATAATAACTTATATTTCTGAGAAAAGGTAAATAAAAGTTACATGCCCATCAGAAAAAAAAGAAGAGTTTTGAAATAAATATTAAAGTTCTCTCATCATCTGTAATTGTCACTTGCTGTAGATGTCAAACTAGCAGAGTAGCAGAATCTAATTTCCTTGTTTGAGTCACCATGAAATTAAACTGAACTGACAATTTTTATTTTCACCTGGCAAAATCTTCCAACACTATTTAAATCTAGCTAATCAAGTACAGTTATCTGCTGCACACACTTGTCTCTCCTACCACACCTCTGATTTGTAGTATACCACATCCACAGCTTCCTCTGACAGCCTGGCATTAGATTACATTTACAGTCTTGCAAGGTGTAAAGGAATGCACGAACATAGTTAGCAAAACTACCAGTGAATGCATAAAGTCATAAATCTACTTCTGAAAGATGATGGGCAGGAGGGGGAAAAAAAGTTTTACAAGTATGGGAAGCAAAACAAGTATGCAGGCAAAATCTTTGGTATTATATTTAAATACATTACAAAAATTTCTAATGTTTTTCCCTCGTAATTAAATAGTTTATTACTTTTAATGCTTTGCTAGTCAAAGATATAGGAAGGAATATTTGATATCAAAATGTCTCATATTCCTTCTGTATCAAACATATCAGGTGCAGCATGTCCATTACTCAATGAATTTGAGATCAGACTATACACAAGGCTACCTCTTAATTGCGTAAACTGTAAACCCAACTCTGACAGCTCTGATTGTAACAACTCAAGTTGCCTATATAGAGATGGGTCCAGTTACCCATAAATTATATTTTTCCTCAATAAATAATTAAGAATTTGAAGTCTACAAAATAATCCAGTGGTCACATTTCCCCCTGAAACAGAAGAGGACAATGTATAATATGAAAGATATTTGACCTCTTGTACTCCCCTGTAAATTAAAGCTTCTCTCCTTTTGACATTGAGAGCAGAGGCTGTGATGCATGCTGTAAATAGTAAGAAGGAGTCTGTGTGTACTTGTCTGTAAACTCAAAAAATGTGATTATGCTGGGGAGCAACCTGAAGCCTCCATTTCCTCCTTCCTAGGACAGAAGACACACAGAGCATCAGAGAGCAGAATACTGCTTCCTCTGCTCCCCATCACACACCCCTGTTACCAGTGAGTGGAGGGAGTGACGGGTCACTGGGCTGCAATTTCTTCTTTGCCGTTCCCCCACAGTGAGGCAGCGCATTGCAGACTGCATTCCTAGGGCAGGACCTTGCTTAGCCACTTTGATTTAGCAACTGCTTTCTTGACAACTTTTACCCAAGGACAAACTGTTCTTTTGTGGAAAAAATCTGCAAAGATGTTGAAGGGAGTGAAACGCATCAAAGGGATTATTTAACTATTCTCTTCCCCATTCAAGAAACATAGACATACTTATTTTGGCTTCTTTAAAATGCAATTTTGCTTTACACAATTCCTTCCCACCCAGCAGGTTTCTCCTGTTAGAAACAGCCTGACACCCTCAAGTTTCCCTTCTAATGAAGTAAATCTGCTACATTAGTAAAGGTGGAATTATTTGACAGAGAATTTACATTAGACCAAGGAGAAATGTATCATCTGTCTTTGGACAGGATGAAGAATTCATTCCCTTGAATCAGTCGAAAAGTTATGAATAAAATTTCATGATTATTCTGCCTGTAATCACAGTGCCATTCCAGTTAGATAACTGTGTCCAAAACATATTGTGGAGATATGCATGACTATTTTGAAGGGAAAATTTTTCAGGTTTTTAAGATGTGTGTATTCTGCCTCCCAGCCTGCATGCAAACTCTTAATAGCTTCACACACTTTCCATTCATTCTTACCTGTCTTCTTTACAACTTCTTTTTTCCTTTAGCAAAGAAAACAATTCACCTCAGCTCAATAAGCTGGGAACTCATTTTTCCTCCAAGGCTGCCAAATTATTTCAGCTAAGACCAAAAGAGTCTGTTGTTTCCAAAATTTCCTAACTGCAGTGGTTTTCTTTCCAGGAACATTTCCGTTGCTGGGTGTCCTTCTCCATCAACTTTCTGTGCATTTATTCCCTACTTGTGGGAAATTCAAATCCTTGCATGGCAATGCAACAGAAGGGGCCTTTTACAGATTATTTTATTTTAAGAAACTTTGGAGTATTTAACCAATCTTGCCAGAATTTCAACTTTATATTGCAGATATTAAAGGAAGTTTAACTGCTGCAAGTACTGAAGATGGTACAAGATGTTGTAAACTTCCACAGTTTTATGATAATGTAATATTTCAGTCATTCTCTTATCATCTCAAAAATAATGCAATTTGTCCTAACTCGACCTTATGCTGTAAAAACACTGTATAAGTGCTAAGTTGATACAGAATGAAAAGTGCATTTTTATTGTGTACTTGGAAATCAGTATCTTCTGTTGAAAGTGAGATAATATGTCTATATTAACACAGGAAATACATACTTTATTGCTTTATGAATGTTTTTCTTGTCGAGTAAATGAACGCAGTGCCTTGGAAAGAGAAGACATGCATCAGATTCATGCCTGATGGAACTTCCATGAAGTATATGAAGTTAAAGCATAGATTAATTTGGCCCCCCAAACAAACAAACAAGTGAGATTGCCAGGGAGATAGAACCAGCAACACTATTTCATGGTGAAAGCCAGGAGCAGCTAATGAGAAAAAGACAATGGTTTATTTTGGAAAAAATGTCTTATGCTTGGAGTCTCCTAAGAATGAAAAACTCTCTTTCTTTTTAAAATTGTTTGTCTTTTAAAAAGAAATAGATGGTGGAAGTTATTAAGAATAGAAAAATTTTAAAATTTAAATTCTGTGTTATGATAAAGAAAAGAAAACAAATAAAATATAAAATGGAAAGTTTTGTTTCCTGTACTACCACTGTTAGTGTACTACCAGATTTAGGGAAGCAGTCTTATTTTAAGACATGGACACTGCAATAAGACTGATTCATCTAATACTAGCCAATGATATGTATCTGAGAAAGTAAAAAGTTGCATGTAGTTACAAAGCACACTATATACTGGAACACCACATGATTCAAGAAGCACAAGAAACCAACACACTCAAAAAGACTAAAAATTCAAATCTTGAAAGCCAAAACACACCGTCCTTTCCTACCCAAATACTTTCAACTAATTCCATGTGACAGCTTTCCAAGTGCAGTTGGCAGACTTGTGTGTATGCATTTTCTTTTGCAGAACTTGAATAATTAATAACACACAATCACACTTTCCAACAATAAAAATAGTTCAGAATTTAAACCTGAGTGGACATCATACTTAAGACTGCTTTGTGTCCTAAAGAAGAAAGAGATGAGGAGTTTATCTTCTTTTACCTAATTTAATGTTGAATTATTACCTGTACATGTTAATCTTCCGCCATTACAGGTGACTGTAATGTCACTGTAGCTGTTTCTCAATACTGCAAAATCAGTTAAGCAAAAATATGACCAGAAACCTTTAATGGGGATGCTCTGATAAGTTCTCATTCTACTGAAATATAGAATGCCCAGTTCATTCATGTTCTAAACTCATTTGTGGTCCCCACAACATTTTTACTTCTAAACTGCAGACATATGTGTTTGACAGATAGGCTGTTGAATGGATAAAAAACTGTCTGGATGGCCATGTCCAAAGAGTGGCAATCGGTGGCTCAAAACCCAAGTGGAACCAATAATGAATGGTGTTCCTCAAGCATCCAATTCTCCTTCAGACCTTCATAAATGACAGCAGATGGGATTGACTGTACCCTCAGCAAGTTTGCAGAAGACACCAAGCCGGGTGGTGCAGTCGATTCACTTGAGGGAAGGGACACCATCCAGAGGGACCTTGACAGACTTGAGGGGTGGAATGTTTCTCTGTTGAGACCATATTACACCTTTTCAATATATAAAGGGGTCTAATAGGAAAGGCAAAGCCAGACTACCACCAGGACCTATAGTGATAGGAGAAATGCTAGTGGTAGATTTGGACAGGATACAAGGAAGAGGTTGGACTGAAAATGCTGAGAGAAGTTGTGGAAGCCTGTCATTGAAAAGGTTCATAGCCAGGTAAGATAGGGCTTTGAGCATCCCAATCTGGTGAAAAATGTCCCTGGCTGCAGCAGTAGGGTTAGACTAAGGCCCCATCTAACCCAAATCTTTCTATGATTCTGTGATTTATGTAATTCAGTATTGTTACACCAGTGATGGCCTATATGGTCTATAGTGTTTGGATTTCTCAAGAAGAAATAAGCAAACTAAATCCAGTCTTTCATCCAATGAGAAATAAGGTTGCCCAAATGTAGACTAGCTTAAAAAATGGGGGTAAAAATGAGGAAAGGTGTCAGGAATCAATACGTCTGAGAAGAGGCAGAAAGTTCCTGAAACCAGTTCTGTTCCCTAATGTCAATGAGAATGTTAGCTATTAATTTTTCACAGTGTTTTTTCATTAAAAAAAATATCTTTCAAGCACTGTTTTCTTTTTCCTACTTATAGAATATATTATTTTGGGTTAATTAGGACACTGGGGCTAATTGACAGGCTTTACACTGTTCCAGTACTTAAGCAACTTTAAAAGAAAGTAAAGGAGAAAAATAGTAATAAAAAGGGAAATACTTGTTAAACTTCCTGTTGACGGCTGTTATTGAAATAAAAAATATGTATTTGGTACTTTAAGGAAAAAATCATGACATGGTTTATGTAATCCTTCCCTAGACATTCAGTAAGGTCATGTCGATTCAAAGCATTTCTTAATGATAAAAATCCTCAATAAGCCTTGCATTATGAGTCATGTGATTAAAGGCAAAAGAAAAAGAAGTTGATTGCATTTTTTTCAGTCAGGAGCACCATGACAAACACATATTTTAAATTCAAAGTGCAGCTGCATCAAACACAACGTGCAGACTTCCTGCAATTAACAAATTCATCACTCTGCCTTAATTACAATGCCACTAGCTAGCATTAACTTGAGCTGTAATGCCAAGATGCAGAAAGATGTTCCTATCCTCCCACAGGATAATCATGCTTCATCTCTGTTCATTTGTTAAGTTGGTTTGTTTTGCTGGTGGGTTTCTTTCTTGTTGTTTGTTTTGGGGGTTGGATTTTTTTGGGAGGTGGGGTGTGGCATGGTTAAGAGGGTTACTTTGTCATTTTGTGGGGGTTTTGGAATTTGGGGATTTTTTTTATGTGAATCTATTTTTTTAGCCACTGTAGAATGGGATTCTAATGGCTGTTAGCCTCACATACAGGAAAATATAGTTGGAGGAGTACTATTTAAATTGTGTTCACCTCTCAAGACCACTTAAATTTACATTAAAATGCAGCATTTATTTTAATTTTTATTGCAAAAACACATTTAGAGAATATTGAATGAAGGATTTTAAAGCATTATTTCAAAAGGAAAGCCTTCTTAGAATCACATATAAATATTTAAACTTTTGATCAAAACAACTTTTCAGCCTACAAAATGATATATGTGAACAAGACAAAAAGGCTATTTGAGTCACCATACACTGCAATGCTAAAAAGATGGGTATATATTGATATAATGCCTTTCCCCAAAGTTGTTTTAGGTTTTTGTACAAATAAAATATGTGGTGCTTGATTCAGACTTCAAACATGCTTTCAGAGGGTAAAAGGATAGTCTAAATGATATTCAACAGACAATACTTCTCTAACCATCAAAAATTAACAAGTGGGCTATGTTCATAAAATTGAATGCCTGCATGTGGCAGAACACAAAGGAACATGTCTTTAAAGAAAATTTGTACAGTGACTTTCTTGCAGTGTTTCTGTACAATTCAATAACTGAAAAAAAAAAAAAAAGCCAAAAAACCCCACAAAAACAGGCAAAAAGAATTTATAAAAAGATAATTCAAACTTAGAAGTGAATTAGGGAAAACAGATTTCAAAATAAAACCCAGTGTTTCATAAACAGGTATTAAAGAGTACACAAAGGTATTTTGAAATATCTATTACTCTTTACATGTTCAAGTCTCTCAGGTACTTTAAATTACCTCTTCCCTTTTTTTTAGGTCCTTATTTTCAACAAACAGCATAAGAAAGTGAAGGAGCTTGTAAACCTTTACACTTATATCAGAGAGAGGAATGTAGGAGTAACTGTTCAGTCATTCATCATATTCATAAGAGGCTGATATTTCCTTTTAATGGCGAGGATAACTGTCACACAGTAGGATGGGCACTGAAATTAAGTTTAGTATGCTAAAACAGAGAGACATATCATACAATCTTCTACTTAATGACTGCTATAGCAAATAAAGCCATTATAGCAATCTTAGTGAAAATGAGCTCAAGAATACATACATATTTGAAATGACAATTAAAATACCAGAATGATCAGAAAAATTATTTCACTAAATAAAATAATGTTAAGTGTTTATCTAAGAGCTTAAAAACCACCCACTCAAAACCTTGAAGAGTACATACAGAGTTATTCTGGTGCCGTCCCCAAGGCCCAAGGCATCTTTATAACAGCAGTCTTTAAAAAATGTAGCGCGACACAATTTAATCTAACTAGCGGAGTGCACTAAATTAACTGATGAGTTAACAATCCTCTAATTTTATTTCTGACTCTTTTCTCAGCTTTTAAGCAAAACTGAGAGTAAAACTTTGACTGAAATGTATGACTGAACAGTATGTCTGTTTTCAGTTCCTTTTCAGTCAGGAACAATTTATAGATATTCAAACGTTGTCTGGACACAACCTTAAGTGATACACTCTAGGAGACTCTGATGGACTAGATGACCTCCAGTGGTCCCTAAAACCTTACCCTTTCCATGATTTTGTGATTCTGTGATTCTGTGTAAATTATTTCACTGTTCATGGCAGGGACAGTCAACTCTCCTTGAGGTCTGCTCATATTTCCTGAATATACTCAATGACTATGAACTAATAATTGTGTGACAGTAAGAGTCTTGGGAATATTAATTCTCTGTGTTTAGCATGGTCTTGCTACCTTGGTGTCATAAAAATTCTGAATTGTTGGTGTCAGCCCCTCATTTACAGTTCTAACATTGCTTAAGGATAATGGAAAGCCTTACACAAACTTGTAAAGCTTAACAAGACAAAGGCCTTTTAAATAGGCATTTTATGTGAGCTAAGTGAGGGGTGACGCCTTCAGTAATAGTTCATATTTCATGGGGACTTGGTTTTCATGAAATCATCTCGGTGTCATCTTTCATACATAATACAATATCAGTTCATTAAAATTCTCAATGCAGCACTGAACTCGGTCAGACTGAAATGGGGCTGGCAGACCTCATGTCTGATGCACAGATAACCAGACCTTATGAAGATGAAGCTGGTTTTCAGAATCTGTACTGCTCACCTGATTGATTCTGTCTTAGAAGTCGCATGGCTTGATCTTTCCTGCATGGGCTGCCACTGTCATGCAAACATGACCTGATAACGCATTGTCAGGAGCACTCCAGAGAGCTTACAGCAATCTAAAATCTTCCCATGGAGTGTGAAGTTCCGTCTGAAATGTGCATATTTGATAAGCAGTTCCTCTTCTTCTATCTGTCCCTTTCATTTTCAGAAAGTTAATCTTCTGTGCTCCACTGACTCTTGTGTCAAAATGAGCTGGCTCCAAAATGCATCAGGTGGCCCAATATCACTGAGCTCCTGGGGACAGACAGGTTTCCCTTCCCATCCCCAAACAGCAGCATAAATGGGAACAGAGGTGTGTTGCACTGTTCAATCCCTTTCAAGGAGACGGACTTTCAAGTATCAGGATAAAAATCCTCTTGAATTCAGTTCTATTACTGTCTGGTCCTTAGGTTTAGGCTCAGGTACAGGATATAAACCATTTATCAGCTTGAAGAGGTGTTGTTAGCAGGTGGGCTGTGCTGTGTATGAAATGTACTTTGCCCATGTAACCTCCGTACATAATTTCAGTGTACCCCAGAATGATTTCAGGCAATGACAAGTTTTGTGGATTATCACAGCAGTGCTTTGCTACAGCTCTAGTGCACAGCATTTTGCTGAGTGTCTGTCCCCACACTGTCAGGGATGACCTTATCTTTCACACCACACCAATAAAATCGGTGTGATAACGCCAGCTGCCTCTGCTATTTATATTAAAACAAACCAATCAGTTTCTACATTCACATACCTGAATGTCAAGCCACAGGACTCTATGTGACCTGCGATTTGCTAGTCATTCACTAACCTGTTCTGCATAAATTACTCCTGAATTTAAAGCCATAATAGTTTAGTTTTTATGTGAGAAAGCAAGGTTTGCCCACATTTTAGGAGTTGCCCTTCTATCTTACAATCCCCATGCAGCAGATGTTTCCCTCTGCCCCTGGAAATAGTGTGGTAGAGGAAACTCCAGAGAGACCTCCTGAGCTATAGAAATCTATTCCTAGGTCAGCTTTAACACAACTCAATATGTCTTGCCCCATAAATCACCCTGAAGGAAACTTCCTTTGGTTGCTGCTGATATTTGACAGCAACTATGTTGGTTTTCTGGATATGCAGCTATTCAAAATAAATTTTTGTGTTTTCTAATTATTTACAAGGTTTAAAAGAAAGAAAAAAAAAAGAAAAAAGGAAGGATAAGATATGAACATTTTATTTCCAGACAAAACGGCTGACATTGCAGTTTTAACAAAGCTGCTGACCTTGGCGCAAACTCTAGATAATGCTGCATAATACCACACACCAAGGAGGGCATTGTAAATGTACTGTTTAGATTGTATGAATGATGTTTGAAAAATTAGCCCCGAGTGTTATTTTTTTTATAAAATTATTTTATATACATATTTCAAACATGTATTTTGTAGACAGTAACACACAGGAAAAATCAGTGTTCTTGCTTTAGCTGTTCTTCTCACATCTGTCTTCTAGAGACAATGTAATTTTGCTGTAGTGAGTGATGAGGGATTTTGCCTTGTGAGATGCGTGCTTCCAGATAAGAAGACAGGAAGATGTTGCCCAGCATTCACATTTTTACTTCCAAACATATAATGTCAGTGTTTCAACTCTTTCAAGGGTTGGATGCAAACCATGGAATTAAAAGAGTGGAACTCTTCTCCGCCTTGACTCTCAAAGAAGACAGCAATCTGCACAGAGCCTGAAAGACATAACTGCATCACATGCGCACTGCACAGCATCCTTTCTCACACATTCACGGATTTGCTAAACATTATCAAAAAAGCACTAGCTGCACAGTGTTGTGATGAGTTGAGTTTTAACAGGAAGCATGAACTGTCTTTCTAAGAATTTGAAAGGGTATAAAATAGAAGAATGAAATAATACTTTATTTCCAGTCTAGCCTGCAGCAGTGACTTGACAGTGAGACCAATGGACTCACTTAAAATTATTTTAAATCTACCCTGAAGCAAAAAAAATCAAGATGGAAGAGCAGAGCTAAAACAAAAACCAAGCTTTTCAGCAGCAGAGCCATCCTCCCCATTAATCACACCAGCTGAAAGACACACTTCGGTCCCCCTAAACTCCCCTTAAAATGACTATTTATAGTATATGATGTACACTCAGCTAAATCTACTAGGCCCTTTTTTAGTATTTAATCATTCATATTATTGTCAACACGCTACTCAATTTTCCACATTCAGCTGCAAAAACATCATATAAAACAGTGCACTTGACCACGGCTTGTCTGAGATTCTAAAATTTAAGTTCCTTAGGAGAGAACAAAGTTCCAAAGCTACTGAAAGTCAGCTCTTCTAAATTAAAAACAAAGAAACAAACAAAACCACCAAAAAACCGGAACAAAAAGCTACACCAGAAAATGGTAAATGCTTCCAAAACCAAATTCATAGCTGTATTTCAAAGCATTAACTCCTTACATGCTGGCAATCTACAGGTAAGAATCAGGGTAGACAATTGAAATATCCAGTGAGCCTGCAGCTCAGAAATGTTCAAATTCCTCTGAATCAGGTGTTCAAGACTAACTAGAACTTAGAATAGAAATAAAATGCTCAGGACATGAAGAAATTGAAATATTGGTTGATTCAGCCATTTTGTCTGATTAACTGACCTGCCAGGCCCTGATAGTTGTGACAATACTAATGTCACCACTGGAAATTATTTCGCCTGTGATATGCTTTCCTCATATTAGGTTTCAGAAACCTCAATTAAGTTTCAGAAATCTCTAATGCATATTCACTATATATTGGCCCATATCAACCACATCTGGTGTTTAGCCAGATGCACACTATTAAAATCATACCTGTGTGGTACAGGAGCCAAGAAGGTCCCACAGTAAGTTAAGCATGATGTAGCAAAGTTTCTTTTATCTCTAAATGTACTTCAACTTGCCTTAAACCACTTCATAAATTATAAATCCCCTCTGTATTGGACCGTAAGAGGCTATTTATGCTTGGGATTTTGAAGATCTCCTAACAAAGACTTTTATAAGACAGAGAAACTTTTCAGTCTCAGCAGCAGTCACCTGCTGTTTCACAACTTTCCAATAGCCACTAAAGTTCTTTGTAACTTCTCTACAAAGTCATAATTTGTTAATGAATAGCTGTAAATCAGAAATTAATATAATTAATATATCTTCTTATGTACAAGACCTATTTGGTTTTCCAGTTGTATTTACATAATTTATAGATCTCGACCTTACTTAATATAAGCATTATTAGACCTTTAGAAGTCAATGTTTAAAATACATTAACTATATTTATCATAGCCTCATTAATATCTAGGGAGGTTTTAAATATTTTATTGTGCAAATGCATTTTTCTTTTTGTTTGAATACCTTGATTTTACTTTTCCAGGAGATACAAAGGTTGCTTTAATTGCACAAATGTCATCCAAAGCTCACAGGTACCCAGAGAGTGCTATCCTACATCTCCATTCTTCTAGTACTCCGCATTATGGCTCTGCTCAGATGAGGCAGTCAGGAACAGGCATAATATTAAACACCTAAGTAAGCCCACTGGACATCAGCAACCGGTTGAATAAGAACAGTGTTCCTAGTAAAGATTTCCACCCCAACTGGGCAAAGCCATGCTTCCTTTTTTCTGTTGGGGTTTTTTCCCCACCTTATTATAGTGAGTAAGTATTTTCAAGGTTGATTGTAAGGGATTTCCCAAAGTACCCACTCATTTGAGCACTTCTGGACTTGAAATGAACCTTTGCAGCCTGACCAAAAATGTACTGTCCTTAGTACTTTCTGCACCCAATACAGCTCTCTAGTCCCACCTATGTCTTTCTTTGCCATGAAATGTACATAATTTTCTTTCCATATGTTATTCAAGTTGCATTTTTTGGACAAGACACTAGATTATTTGATGTCAAAATGCTATTGTGCCTTCACAAATGCAATGGGTCAGTCTTTCCAGCTCAGTCTCAGGGGCATCTCTGTAGGAAAACCAAGTAAGGAAAGGGTTTGTTCTTTTAAGTTGTCTTTCTCACAATGTTCACAATTATTATGTTCTGGTAAAAAAACTTTACCAGAAAAAACAAAAAAACAAAAAAACAAAACAAAAAACAAACAAACAAACAAAAAAACCCCAAAAAACAAAAAAAACCCGAAAAAAACTAAAAGAAAAAAGAAGAAGGAAGATGTTTCTTATCCTGCAAACTTCATAATGATCTACATACAGATCTTGAAGAGATTGACTAATAGCTTCACTTCAAAACTGGATACAGCAGTGATACCATGTGATCAATATATGAAGCATATTTTAGTACCCATTTTAGCATCTGTCCTGGTTTTGGCTGGGATAGACAATTTCTTTGCAGTGTTTTGAATTCAAAATGAGAATTATGTTCATAGCACACTGATGTTTTTCTTAAGTCATGTTTATCCTGAATAGAGGACTTTTTATTTCATTTCTCATGCTCTGCCAGTGAGGAAGGATGCAAAAGAAACTGGGAGGGAGCATAGCCAGGACAGGTGACCTGCGCTGACCAAAGGCATATTCCAAACCATAGAATGTCATGACCAATATATAAACTGGGGGGAATTACCCAAAAGGGGGTCTTGATCTGGGTTGGGGCTCTTTTCCTTTCCCTTTTTATTATCATTAGTATTATTCTTTACAGTCATTATTGTATTTTACTCTGTTTTTAATTATTAAATGGTTCTTAACTTAACTTGTGAGTGTTATTTTTATTCTCCTCTCCATTCCACTGGGGTGTAGGGGAGAGAGGAAGGGTTAAGCAAGCAGCTACATGGTGTTTCATCTCCATCTGGGCTTAAACCACAACAGCATTCCACCTAGAGAAAGATACAAGCATTGACATATGACAATAAGGTACTGACTGGGAAAGTTCTGTAATGCCACATCTTCATAGCCTTCTCCCTTTTTCTCTTCTCTCTTTCTCCCTGCCATACATTTAGATATATATAGTATGGAAATACACTGAGGTAAGTAGATGAACACAAATGCATGTGTGCAGACAAAAACATACCTGCAAAATGGTAAGCCCAGTGAAAAATCCAGAGTACATCAGTAGTTTGGTTTGGTTTACGTCTCCCTTACTTGGGAAACAGATTAAAGCAAATGCAACCACTCAGAAGCAATGCATGGAAAGCATTGCTTTGAGCCAAACATCGTAAAATTAGAGTTGTGCAAGCTTTTCTAGACATTGATACCACCCCAATTAGGTATTGATATACTGACCTGCTGATATGTCTTCAGTACTTTTCTGTAGAAAACTGGACTATGAGGACTGTTCATTCTGGACTGCACTGGTCTGCAAGGGCTTTGTCATTTACTTAATAAATAATGGAAAACTTAGCTTCTCACACAGGAAAATGCAATATGTGTAGGAGTATGTAAAGTAAGTTGAAGCCATAAAAGAATCTTCTGTTGGATATACATCTGATAAAACAGACCCAGGTGAGAAGAGCAAGGAACGGAGATTTTTATTTTCATGTTAACCAACTGGGGTGTCATTGTATTTGAAAGCAGTATATTATCAGTGCAGACTTTTCACCAGCTGTTGTGGTCAATCTGATTTGGACATGAATTCATTGCAATCACAGACTTTGTACTGGTCTGACACAAGTTTATGGGTGCTAGGGAACACAAGAATAGATTAAAAAGGGAACTACCTTCAAACTGTTGCTGAATTAATTTGATGACCCCTCAAAAACCACAATGAACATAGTTAATTGTGGTAATAAAATATGTCAAATTAACCTATGTGAGCTATAAATATGATGATTATGGACTTTGTCAGTGTAGGTACTTCAGCTACACAAGAAAATCATGCTTCTTCTTTTATTTTCACTGTTATTCCTTGATTCAAAACAATGAACCTAAAACTCTAGCTAGTAAGAAATAGTGTGTCCTGCTCTCCAGGCACTGTCTTGGTACTTCCTAAAATTTCATGGACTACTTGCAAAGGAAACAGGCATTTTACTGATCTCCAGGAAGGTTGAATGAGGATAAGCACCTCAAGCAGCTAAATCCTGTCACTGCTGCAAACTGGCAGCTCCTCTCTTGCAGATGTACATTTGATCAAACAAACAATTTCTTCAATGTAGCAAATGTAAACCATAAGACAGAGGGATTTTTTCCTCCATTTTCACAACTCAGAGTTGGTGTGGCTGTCTACTGAGCCACCTGGTTTTGGCTAACAGCTGTTTGGGTCCTTTGTTTCCCGAAGGCTCACAGCTACCTGGTTCTGGACAGTATTGCTGTGCTGGAGAGTGCCAGCCATTGGTGGCTGTGACCTGGTGAGAGCCCTGCCCTCACTTCAGCCACTTCACTATCCAAAGCCTGTTATATTCTACAGCTGTGGCAGATTTGCTATGCTAGATGCATACTGAGTGCCCAAGGGCACTCAAGGGATTAATGAGTAGTTTTGTAGCCAGCCCAACCCAAGAATCCCATGAATAATCAATGGCACTTGAGGCTCTTCAGGTAATTGAATTGCAAACCTAGTAATAACTAGAGATGTATCAGTAGCAGAATTATGCTTATGCCTGCCTTTAAATGTACAGTCTAATGAAAAAAGATATGGATTGTGAGGATTTTTTATCCACTTCTATACCTATATAAAAAAAGGAGTCTTTATAAATTTGTGAATCTGATTGATGCTCATCCTCCCTGAGTCACCCCCTAATTGTGTCTAAACCATGTGATTCTAGTACACCCAATGGCAAGATTAAGAAAGAGGTAGAACACAGTAAGATTATATATTTTTTTTTTTTAAAAGTTAGAAGGAAAATTTAACACTAGAAAACAGATTTTAATGAGTTAGTCGTGGCTAGGCAGATGAACTACATCAAATGACTAAATGTTTCTGCATAGAATCATCTCTAATTGTAGTAAGTTCTTCTGTGGATGGAGAAAAGCAGCACCATATGCAAACTCAGACTCCCTTTCTCTGTGAAATGTTAGATTGGAGCATAAGTGAATGTTAAAGTTTGATGACTAGGGGGAAGAGGGATATTCTAATACATAACTAAAATCAGCACTGAGAATCAATTTTTTTTCTTCCATGACCAATAACATCAAGAGATCAAGTAGTTAAATCAACAGAAACAAACAAGAAAGGATAATATTAGTCACAATTATATGTATATTTAACTACTGAAATAGCAAGTGTGGCTTACGCAGAAGTTAAAGGATTGTTACAGCTCTGGAAAGTAGACATAGCCAAGATTTTATTACAGAGCTTGCCATGTTACTCTCAAGTGGCAACGCATTTCTCATATGGTGACTAGTTGTCCTCTTGATTATTTTCAGAATCAACAACTGGTGTTACTTTTTAATCATTGACAAGGGTTGACTCCCAGCCCCATATTTCCAGTGGTTTGCAACAATTCTCTGACACAGGGCTCTCCCTTTGATGAGGTAAGTCACATGTGATTTAAACAAGCAGCTGCCACACTGAAGGGGAACAGAAGCACATCAGAGCACAAAACACATGAAGAAATGAAGGGGCTCCATTTTCCCTCTGGATCTGTCACAAAGAATATTTCTATGACATCATTATAAATTTTCTGTTACTCTTCAGAATATTCCTTATCACTCAAGAATGATAATTACCGCTTCAAGTGTTTGTAAGGCTACACCACAGCTGAAGACATAGGTATCTTAGAGGAGGTGGGGGAGTGGAACAAGAATGGTAATTGTCTTCACCCATCAATCAAGTCAACTATTATTTGTGCTTACAAAGCAAAATTAACCACCCCATTGGAGAATTCACCTTAGTAAACACCAACAGAAAAGCTGTAATTGACTATACTCAGTTATTTGTAACAGCAAATATATAAGGGTACCTCCTCATCCATCCATCCAGCACATCAGCCTGAAGTGGGCCTTTCCCCAGCTGCTCCTATGTGCTATTACTCCAGCTACTTTGATGCGCTGCTTCTTTTTTATAATTCATTTTTTTGGTTAGGCCAGGTTTCTTCCCACTTCCTCAGAGATAACATTTATCCACCATATTTCAGACAAAGTTCTAAGCGGCAATGTCCAACATTATTTAACATTACAACATTACATTGCAGTATTATTTCATCATAAAAAATCTTTCTTCCACAATTTTTATTTCAAAATCTCAAGACTTTTACCTACAGCTTCCCCTCCCTCTCATTCTCTCCTTTTTCCTTTCATTGCCCAAACCAATTCTCAAATGAATTTACTGAACGTAATCCAAGACTCCCTTGCTCTGCCCAGCTGGGAGCTCTGGTCACATCTGCACTTCTCTATCCCTCTACTATTTTCTCACACTCACTAATATAGCACATAAAAAGCATAAAATGGTTATTTTCCCTTTCCAAGACTGATTATTTTCTTTATTCAAATTTCTCTTTGCAGGTTTTTCTTCAGAATTCCTCTGGTTTAATTTTTTCAAATGTTCTCTAAATATAATTTTTCTCCCATACCTAATAACACAACACCTGACTACTTAGAGGGAAACATAAGAAATTCAGCTTCCTAACTCTTCTTCAATAATAAATGTTAGTTAATAAATGCTGAGCCATAACTAAGGTGGTCATACCAAATCATACCATTTTAAAAATTGTGCTTTTCTTTAACACTTCCTTAGCATCATGTGAATGCTGAAGGCACCTTCTGGTT